>JAVCKU010000085.1:20935396-20946074 GCA_032273985.1 Hypsolebias coamazonicus
AAATGCACCAAAATGACAGACAGAAATTCTTAGTAAATCTGCCCTCCAGACACTGATGAGTCATGATGATGAAGGAACTAGAGTTTAGGAGTTCAGCTAAAAATAAAATGTGCGTAATGCTGCAAGTGTATAAATTTAGATTTCAAGCTAAAATAGATCATATGAACAGAATCTGTAATTCAATATTTTCTTGAGTGAGGCAAAGATTATCTTGTGACCTTGTGCACCCGTGTGACGTCTCCCAAGATATACACTATGTTTTGTTTTACTCCATGTGTAGAAAATGGATGGAGACATCCTGTTTTCCTCCAGGTGCACAGATATAAAAGGTATTTTTTTTTAATCATTAAAAAATATTGTAAACCACGCCCATCCACTACACACTGGTTTATTTCTACGTTCATGATGACCTAGCTAGTGTAAATATTTCCTCTCATCGCTTTTTGTTCGACATTTTATTCGGCTTCGCAAAAATCTTGATTTGTTTTGTGTGTGTGTGTGTGTGTGTGTGTGTGTGGGTGTGTGCGCCCTGCCTATAGCGCGGGACGCAATAAACATGCTAGCAAAAATGCTAGCAAAAATGCTACTGACATACCACTCTGCTCCGCATTTCCCCAACCCATTTAAAAAAAAAAAGTTGGTAACATAGATCTAAGCTAGTGGGCGAGCAACACAGACGTGACTCCATCCCATGTTCTTCCCACACCCTGTTGTCAGTAAAAACCTGCAGCAACATAGCGCTAAGCTAGCAGGCAGAGAGCAACATAGGCGTGACACTTCCCCCCCGCGCCTCGACAAAAATAAAATACGATGAGCACCCCACCAAGGGAACTGACATTTAGGGGAAACACTGAAATTATTTGATATACTGTACTTCTATGACTGATTAACTTTAGGATCTGTACCAATTCAAGATGGCTGCCACAGCCAAGAGACCTTAGAAAAAAATATCTTTAGTTCCATCTTTTGACATTTGACCGAACTAAAATTTGGTGTGGCAGCAGCTGAGAGTCATTCCCAACACAAACGCCAAGCACTAAACATTACACAGTAGTTCCTCTTAAAGCTTGGGCATTACCTCTAGTCAACTCTGCATTTATGTTAGCAAAATATCTCATAAACCATATTATTGTTTTGAAACTCTGACAGACTAATCGTTAGTTGTACATCATTTACAATTGATAAACCTTTGGAGTCTGTTCCATTTAAATGGTTGCAAGTTATTCAACATTAGCCAATACAAAGATGGCTATAACTTAGTCAAACTTAAATATATTGAATTCAAATTTGTTGTGGTAGTAGTTGAGAGTCCCTCACAACACATACTCCAAGCATGATATCATGTAATATTGCTTGAGATTGTCCATAGTGCTATTTTCAGGGTTTGACCAAAACAGTTAGCACTCCTTTTGTGAAAAATTGGGTGTGAAAGATCTCAGTGGAAATGCATTCCTTAAGGGAAAACTATGGCCTTAATATGGAAATGTTTGATTTTTAATATATCTTTTAAATGTTTTTATTTTTTCTGTCTTATACATTTAAAGCTACCTTGCAGGCATATAAAAATAAAAGGGAGATGTTTGTAGCACGACTTTCGTACACACTCGTTTATGAGCCGGCGGTGATGGCAGAGGCAGGGGAAGTAAGACAAAGAGTTCTGATAGAAGATAATGCCTTCCGTTAGTTAAACTGTCAGAGTGGGCTCGTGCTCAAAAAGACCAGCCTTCTGCTGAAATGGAGACATGGTGAGAGATTACGCTTTTTTTCCTCTTTTCCCTAATAATGGAACTGTTCATCTGCAAATTGAGGCTTATTATATCTGCCGAGGGCTTTTTAGAAGCTGTTTTCATGATGTGCAGCAGATTTAGCAGATCATTGCCCTTAAGCAATAACTGCAAAAGGACTGTCGCTGCCAACAAGGTCCTCATTCATCGTCACACCTGTTGGATAGAACTCCCCATTGCAGTCAGAAGATGACGTGATATGGGTATATGGAATGATTTGCTATAGCGTTATGAAAAGATCATGGGTTTTTTTTTTTGTTTGTTTGTTTTGTTTGTTTGTTTTCCAGCAAATGAGTTTTAAAGCTCATGCATTTTTTCTGAGGATAAAATGAACTATCAGGCTGTTCACAAATTGTAAAATTCAATATAAGTATTTTGCCACTTTCTCTTGAGAGGACTTTGTCCATGTTAAACCGCCCATGATCATTTTTTAACAAATACAAAATCTGGACTTTATTTTTGTTTGTTTGTTTGTTTGTTTTTTGTTCACAAGTGAGGGTAGGATGGAGCAGGAGATGGTTTGATGGATCAAGGCCTTTACATAGTAATGAGGGTGTTGCTCCAGTCTGTTGTGGTACAGAAAGAACTTTTGCTATCTCTTGTAGCAGTCCGTCCCACAGTGGATCTGAAGAAACTGGTTGCAGATGCCAAACCGTCCACCCAGACCCAACAGACCTCTCTGTCCTCTGGGGCCGCAGGACTGCTTGAATACCATACAAAACTCCTCTACGAGTGATGGGCATGTCTCTCAGCAGCCTGCCGAGGTCCTCGTCACTGCTTACTTAACTTCAGGTGCTGGGGGATGATCTCAGTCCTCCCACTGTCACAAACCACTTTTCCTGCTACCGCCAAAGTTTTGGCGGTCAGGCATTCAAGCACCACCGCCAGGTAGATGGGAATGCATCCACGGCGCCTCCTTTTCAACTCATTTGGGATTTGGGGCTGTATTTGAGGTCATATTTGAGCTTTGAGATGTTAATCAGCAGCTCCCAGTTGTGAAAACCACCTTGCTGTTATGTTTACGCATCATAACAAATGTCCAAAAGTAAAAAAAAAGGCTTCAGTAAAATCCTTCCAGCTGCACAGCATCCAATACCAGAGGAAGTAGCCATCCAAACAAAAGTGATTTGCTTCAAAAAAAAAAAAAAAAGAGTTGAAGTTTTCAAAAGCAAAAATCTCAAAATGAATGTGAGAGCCACTCCAATATGCAGTCACCTTGGGCAGTGCAATTCTAAAACAGGAACAAGAGGGACGAAGAAGAGGAGAGGTAACAGAAAGGTCTTGGGACTTGAAGAGGGAACAGATGAAAGAAAAAAGATCTACATTACAGCCTTTAAGGATGGAAATGAGGCGATGAACATGAAAACAAGAATGAGATATTGAAAAGTGTGTTTAAATGAGCTTCCTATGTAGGATGGTCCAGCTCAGCCTGATAAGGTGAGGATCTCTGTCAAGCAGTGCCAGCTCAGGGTAGCGCCGCTGCTCCTTCACATCGAAAGGAGTCAGCAGAGGTGATTTGGACATCAGATTAGGAGCTCTCCTGAGGGTCTCCTAATCAGATTTTGGTATTTGTGTGTGTATGTATCAGGTATTGCTGCTCTCAATCTGCAGTTAGTGTTTTGGCGTTTTTGTCAATCGAAGCAAGTTGCAGATGTGTTCGTATGCATCTGTTGGATATAAGAACCTGCAGTCCACTGCTTGAGTCTCTGTTTATCATCTCTGTGTTTAGTTTGCTGGGCGCAAGTGAGGGGCGAAGCTGGCTTTAACCCGGGAGATTCTGCGACTCCCGACAAGTGATGCGTGGAACTGCTGAAGATGAACACTAACACAGTTTTGTTTGCACTTTACATTTTCACCGTTTAACGCTACAGAAAAGGTTTGTTATAAACTTGGATTGCGGCTGCTGTCTGGTTAATGTCTCATTCAAAGCAGATGTAAAACTCTGTGGGAACTATTTAACTTCCATGGAAACATTTACAGTTTATTTTAGCTCAATAAACTGTTGCTGACAGTTAAACACAGATACGTGGCACCTGCAAGACTCATGGAAGAGAGCAGAGATACAGTTTGTGCTGTATCCAGCTGCAAAACCAGTCAGCATTTATTAAATGTAACATATTTATATTTTCAGTTTTACTCGTCTGTTTCTGACCCACCATTGATTGGGGTTGTATAAAACTTGACTTTGTGTATCCAGCCAGCGTTCTCACTTCTTACCACATTTACCAAAATCACAAGTCTGAAGTGTTATAGCATTCACTCATTCAGTGGTGTCCATTCTAACAGCTTTAATTATGCATTGAAAAGCCATCTTCACTGCTGTTCTGTTGCTCAAAGGAGCTCTCTGTGATGATAACTTTGTTTTATTTAGGCACCAAATGAGATGAGAACACATTCTTCTTTTAAAGTTTCCATTTTAGTAACTTTGTGGAAATGGAAAATAAACTACGGACTGTTAAGAAGAGGCCCTTTTTTAGATAGCTTTGCTTGCTACTCGAAATGAAGCAAATTGGCATCTTATTATAGAGACTCATTTCAATGTCATGCAAACTGGTAAAAAAAAAAAGTAAGCAATTTGATGTACAGTAGTCCGTCGTTTATCGCGAGGGTTTCCGCTCTCAGTCCACCCACGATAAGTGAAAATCTGCGAAGTAGGAGTAATAGTACAAGTAATAGTAGTTGTTTTAAACCCTTCCCACACTCTTGCAATATTCTAAACATCCATCCATCCATTATCTTTACCCGCTTCTTCCATTTTGTGTCACGGGGGTCGCCGGTGCCCATGTCCAGCAATCACTGTGCGAGGGGCGGGGTACACCCTGAACAGGTCGCAAGTCCATCACAGGACCACATAGAGACAACATGTGCTAAATAATTTGAAATAATGTATTTAAATTAACAATCCATGCCACTATTGGGTGTCATCCATCAATCAGCCAACTGTGTGCCATGTCCAATCTTATTTTGAAAAATCACAAAAATGGCGAGTCAGCGAAAGTCAAATTGCAAAATAGCAAGGGACTACTGTATTTGCATTGTTTCTGAAACTTGACAGTGGTATTGTACTGTCACTACACAAGTCTAAGTCCACCTAATACAAAAAAGCCAAAAGATTTACTGTACAGAATTCCCTTTATACATGTATTTGTGTAACGGGTATTTATTCATTCAATAATTAAAACATAAATGCTTAGGGCTTTAATAAAGTAATTATTCATGTGTTTGTCAATTTTCAAGCTATCTGTAAATGTTTACAGTTCTTTTGGGACTTCCAATTTATTTTCATGTCACCTCTTTGCAATAATATTTATGAAAAAAGTTGTCATCTCTCACTGTGCTTTTTAATTTTCATGAAGGAACAGTAAATACCCAACATGAAAGAGAATCTGTTATGCAAGGATGAATTTCTTCCTGCTGTTATTCAAATGCACCATGGCCATCAGCACTACTTGAAACTAGACTACTCACTGTTATAAACATTTAAATTATGTATTTCAATTAATGTGAATAATAAATAAATAAAAAATATTTACCCAGAAGCCAAAAACAAATAATTAAAAATGTTATCACTCTGTTGCTTGCAGGTAATAAGACTTTGAAACAGCTGCACTTACAGATAGTGTCCTTTACAAAACACAAGATCACACACAACCAACAACTACACATTTTAACACACAGTATTAATTAAACAGAATGTTAAATACGTTACAATTAATTGGTTCATAATTTAATGTTGTTACATCAGAAAATTGTAACAAATCATCTTTTTTTTTTCCTTCTGCTTTTGCTTTGTCAACAGTTTGTTAAATGGCATGTATTCATCAAGTTGAAGCTAACTGACTTAGCAATAAGTAGCTTTAACTCAGGCTTTTATTTTTACAACTAAAGTCAACCTTTTATTGATAAAAGCAAAATATTCCATGAACAATAGGTGCATTTTAATGAAATTGTCACAAAAAGTCCATGATTGTTCATCCATGTCTTAATGGTGTTAAACCAATTCAGGGTGGGTGTCACAGCTAATCAACTTTGGCATCACAGAAATGGCTATAACTCAGTCAGATTTGTAGATACTGAGTTAAAATTGTGCGTGCTACTATCTGAGAGTCTTTTCTTTCAGACGCATACAGCTAACAAACAGTTAGTTCATGGAAGCTCTTAATTTTGAAACTTTGGCATCTAAGAAAGCAAGGAATATGCATTTCTTCAAGAATTGTTTTGTTTATGAAGTATTAACCAACATTTCTCCCCCAGTCTTTCCAATACTTCTGTGCTGCCAGATCCAGTCATGCTGTCAAATCTGTTTCCAGTTACCTTCATTATGTCTCTGACTTGGGGAATGGAGCCCACCTGATCAAAGGCAACTCAAATAAACCTCTCAGCGACAACCAGTGGCACAGTGTCATCATCTCCCGGGACACCAACAATCTCCATACAGTCAAGATCGATACCAAAGTCACTACGCAGACGACCACAGGAGCCAAAAACCTGGACCTGAAGGGTCAGTATACATACGTAATAATTTATTAACAATACATCTGGTTTTAATATCAGAACTGAAAGATGCACATTTGTAATTAAAATGTTTGGCTCCCATTCATTACCTGCACTTTACCTTGAGGCAGAAGTAATTTGCTTTTTTACCACAACTACTGTAATTTCAGGACTATCAAGTGCACCTAAATATAAACCACGCCCACTAAATTTAACAATAAATTAAAAAAAAGTATATATATATATATAGGCAACACTTTATATAAGCCGCGGGTGTCCACGTTGTGATGTATATTTACACAGAATTTTTTTTTTTAACTATACCACTTACATACACAACTACATTAAAGTTTTTTTTTTTTTTTTTTTTTTTTTTTTAAATTTTTTAACCACACCCTGGTGGCAAAACAGGGAGGGGAGGAAAAAACAGAGGAGAGAACAATGAACCAACTTTCATTGGTCCACTGTGACCTGTTTGATAATTTCATTAGTCAAATATATATATATTTTTACTTTTATTTATACAGGTATTATTGAGTCACGAGGACACACCACCCAACAGAGAAGTACACTGGGCTATGTGAGCACCTGGGTGTGATGAGGCTAAATGCTTTGGCTGCATGCAGCTTGTTAACTCATCCAAAAAAAAAAAGAAATTCATAAATTAGCCGCAGCATTGTATAAGCTGCAGGTTTCAAAACATGTAAAAAAAAAAGTGTAAGAAAGTGTGTAAAAAAAATAAAATAAAATAAAATAAAAAGAAAAGCAGTGGCTTATAGTCCAGAAATTACAGTAATTATCTCTCTTCATAGAACATACTTTTTTTTTAATTTAGTAACCTTGGATAATGTTTCTTTAACATAACACAATTAATAACATTAAAAATCACATTACGTGAAGTAAATTGGTTTAATTAGTGCTCTACTTTAAAACATCACTTTTGTTTCTGTTAAATAATCTGAATTAGACAGAAAAAAAGCACTTGTGAAATTTCTGACGATCACATGGTGGGGTGGGGGTGGGGGTGGTGGGAATAATTAATTCAGCACAATTTGAAAGGTCTCTTAGCAAGAATGGCATAAATTAGGTTTTTACCTCACCGTGTAAAGCTCATTGCTTTAACAAAACTTTAAGATTAGTGATGTCATTTATTAGCACTAGATGTCAGTGTTGTCTTGTTTTCATGTCTCTACAGGTAATCTTTACGTTGGTGGAGTGGCTAAAGAAATGTACAAGGAGCTGCCCAAGCTGGTGCATGCCAAGGAGGGTTTTCAAGGTTGCCTGGCATCTGTGGATCTCAATGGCCGCCTCCCGGACTTGATGTCAGATGCTCTGGACTGTGTGGGTCAGATAGAGAGAGGATGTGAAGGTGAGCACCCTTAAGTCCTGCCTAGGAGTCTGTTCTCTACTGTTGGTTTGCACTCACTACGGATATCACCATCAGAACTACAAAAAAAGTTCCCTATGTCCACCTAATAGAATATTTTCACCCAATTTTCTTTCTAAAAGGGTCCCAAAGTGTCTGTGAAACACTATGTGCTAGAATATTCCCAGCCTCCTGCTTAAACAAACTTCACACACACTTAGTGAGTCACAGACACAGAGAGAGTCACGCTGGTAAGCTGTGGTGTGTAATTTGACATCCATAAAGTCTGTTAGTATGCTGTTGGGATGCATCATGCTCCAACACTCTTCCACAGGCAATCACTTCTGTCACACTTGGCTTTAATCTGATTATTCTCTTTGCCTTATTTGTACTGTCACTGTTACTTTCTATTTTATCCTTATTCTGTTTGTTTTTACTGTGCATGCGTACCAGATCTAAGGTTTTGCCTAAAGCATTTCTTTTGAATTATGTATGAAGGCTTTGTTGCTTGCATGAATATCATTTCCCCAGTCTAATGCGTGCACCATGCTCTAAGACAATATTTGATTTCTTTTTTTTTTTTTTTTTAAATTTAATCCAGTTATTTTATTTTAAAAATTAAAATAATTTATTATTATTAGATAATTCTGATTTGTTCCATGTTCCTGCAGAACAAATGTACCGTATTCTCTGGTGTATAAGTCGCTCCGGAGCATCAGTCACATCAGTCAAAATAAGCATCATGAAGAGGAAAAAGACATATACAAGTTGCTTTGGTGCATAAGTAGCATTTATTATGTGTCACCGCTGACCTGCCGCATTTAATTATTCGTCAAAACAGCTTCATTTTGCCTGGGCGGCGCAGCGACTTCCATCACAGCCGAAGCCGCTAGCTCTCCAGCATTCCTCTGCTTGCACGAACTGAGTGAAGCAAGCGAGCACCGGAGGACTCGCTGTTGCAATTCTTAGAAATTTAACAAGATTAACACTTAAAAACATTCATTTGTTTGCTCTGAATTATAGCAAAGGTGAGTCTCAGTTTAAACTTTCCTTAATAAATACAGTTTAGTAGGGTGGCCCTATGGTGTAAATGAACAACGTTTGAATAAAACTGAATTAAATTTGAAAAAGCACAACAAAAACACAACAACATTTGAAAAATTGGAATAAAATTTGAAAACATGGAATTACATCAAGCCAAAGCATAAGTGGCCAAAGGGGACGTGGCTGATATCACATTTGAAAAAAATAAAAATAAAAATGGTATTACTTTAAGCCAAAGTGGATGTGGTTGTAATCACATTTGGGAAAAAAAAATGAAATTACATTTGAAAAAATGAATACATAAAGTCAAATCGGAAGAGGCCAAAGCAGAAGTGGCCGAATCACATTGAAAGAAAAAAAAAAAAAAAAAAAAAAAAAAGAAATTAAATTTGAAAAAAAAAAAAAAAATGGAAATTATAATTTTTGAATTATTATTCAAATGTAATTCAGTTTTTTCAAATGTTATTCATTTACACCTCAGGGCTACCATACTATAATGGTCAAAACAGCTTAATTTCGCCTGGGCGGCACAGCACCATCTATCCGTCCATCGCGGGTGGAGCCGCTAGCTCTCCAGCGTTCTTCCACCTGCATCAGCTGAGTGAAGCGAGCGCACGGGGGAGGACTCATTGTTGCAGTTCTTAGAAATTTAAAGCGTCAATCAACAATAAATATGGAAGAAAAAATGTATTTTTGTCACTTCGGTGTATAAGTTGCAGGACTGATAAATCTATGCAAAAAAAAAACTGTGACTTATACACTGGAAAATATGGTAATTCAATTCAGCACACAGGTGGCTGCATAAAAATTACAAATCTCACTTTGTGCCGCTCAGATTCAATGATTGCATGTCACACTGTATTGATTAAGTTGCTAAAACAAGATGTGACTCAGAATTTTACAGAAAAAAAAAAGAAAGAAACATCCACTTCTTTCACATTTACTTCATGGTTTCTGACTCGTTCTAAGGACAAGCCCCTTTCCCTTTTCCTCTCCTCCCCTGCAGTCTGTGTTTCTGTTTCTCCATGTCCGACACTTTGTTGCCTTTACTAACCAGCTGGTATACTTTTCCTTTCCTATTATTTTGCTGACAAAAGTTGCATTGATGAAAGCTGACTTGCAAGGTAGAAAGTTTTGTTTGATACAGAGTCTGGTATCCCAACTTACCCCACCCCCCACCTCCCATTTGCATCTGCAGTACCTCTGCCCTCCCCAGTCTTTTTCAACACAGGTTTCACTCGTTCTGTCACAAGATGACTGCCTGGTTTACCATTCACCCACCTGCCATCAAGGATGGCCAGAGTCTCATTGAAATACAAGCGTTGTCATCTTGTATCGGATTTTATGGGGCTCGTGTTTTGATTTCATATCACCTGTTCTTTGTGTTTTAATCTTCATGTGTTTATATTTTTTTATGGAAAAGTCATATATATTTATTTCATGTAGTTCATGTGTTTATCTTTTTCTTTTTTTTTTTTTTTTTTTGCATGGCTCATAATAATCTCAACTAAAAAGTTATATACTGCATGGGTTTCTGCTTAACAACCTTCATGTGTGAAACGACTAAAAAAATTATTTTATTTTATTAAATTGTTTTGACAAATCCCAGGAATATTGTGTTTATCAGGATTATTTTTTCTAGTGCTTTGTTAGCGTTTGAAAAGTACGCTTCAGCTTTTTGAGATTCAGCCTTTTCTAGCTGCTCATTCATGAAACTACAAAGACAAAATGCCGAAATAGTTTTTTTTTTAATATATTGTACTTCTAAATAATCAAATTCATAATTGTACACAAAGCAATCCTACTGAATATTTGTAAGTAAAATAAATATTTGTGCTAATTTATTACATTAAATTAGCTGAGTTACTCCGCTAAATAAACCACAGCAATAATTAAATCACCTGTACAATATTGTTTGATGAATTTGCATTTGGACCTGTTGAGGTTTGCAGAAGAACCTTTGGGTTATGTAGAGTGGGACACACACACG
>JAVCKU010000085.1:20983429-20994076 GCA_032273985.1 Hypsolebias coamazonicus
CCCCCCCCCCCCCCCCCCCCCCCCCCCCCCCCCCCCCCCCCCCCCCCCCCCCCCCCCCCCCCCCCCCCCCCCCACCGCAGGGGTCCATTCTCGGTCCTCCTCTCTTTTCTTTATACCTGCTGCCATTAGGTGCTATTTTTTGTAAACACAGCATACCTTTTCATTTTTACACCCATGACTGTCAAATTTACTTCTCTCTGAAGCGCTCTGGTGCATGCTTTATCCAACCTCTTCTTGACTGCCTGGCTGACATCAGGGACTGGATGGCTTTACATTTCTTAAATTTTAATGAGAAGAAGACAGAAGTCATGTTGTTTCCACCTAATGGCACGACCAGGGACCACTGTATCAACCTTTCCTCTCTAGCCCTGTTAGAGAAAAAAAAGTTCCATGAACTAAACGTTCATGTAAACATGATTGTTAAATTCTGCTTTTTTTTCAGTTGAGACAACTGTCTAAATTGAAACCCGTACTTTCCAAAAGTTATCCTGCAACCGTAATACATGCTTTCATAACATCTGGGCTTGATTACTGCAATGTGTTTGCATGAACATGTGTTCATTTTGGAGTCAGTCAGACCTCTGTTGCATGTTTGCAACTCATTCAAAATGCTGTGGCCCTGTTTTTATCATGTGTCCTTTGTTTATTTTATTTTATTTTATTTTGTTTGCTTATTTTTCTGTAAAGCACTTTAGTTGGCCTTGTTGCTGTTTTAAGTGCTTTATAAATGAAGTGGTATGGTATGGTATGGTATGGTAAACAATAGCCAAATATTTCATGCACTCTTGCGCCCCATGGTGACCCCTGCAGAAGGCACCAGCCGAAAAGCAAGCAAACAACAGCATTGCTTCATTTGCCAGAATGTGAATAGGGAATAAGCAGAAAATGTCAGCAATCAAAAGGGGCAACAACCGGGGAAGAATTTCCAGGACACTACTGTATCTAATGACTACAACAGATCCATATCAGGCCAAGTGTCCCAGGAGAGAATGCAAATCACAAATATGGAGCCAGTGCCTAATTACTCACCAGCAGTCGAGTTACACAAGCAAGTGTGCTGATTTCATTCTGCTGCAAAACTGTGTAGGTGTGCATTAGCCATGTTCCTATATGTAGCTTAATCCTTACCAATCCCTCAAGGAGACCCCCCCCCCACCCCTTTGTCATAGGTTTGTATAGATATTGTCAACATTATTATCTGTATTTACTGAATACGGTTTGGAAATATTTTAGGCTTTTGACCTTTTCCATCTTCTTGCTTTTATTCCATTTAACATAAAACTCTGCACTCAGTAATGCTAAAATGAGTAATCGTTATAATATAGTGTTCACTAACAGTAAATAAGCTGTCAGGGGGATAAAGTGGGTGTCAAATTGTATGAATAGACCAAGCAAGAAATAGATGCTTAAGGGCACACAGAGTTCCAACGCCGACATAGTCTAAAAGCACTTAATTATAATAAGCTGGAGTATGGAGCAAGTGTTAGATGGCTTGGGGGATGGGGGGACTTGAAGACAGCCACACCAGTCCAGTGCCAGATACATGAATGGGAGACTGTTCTGGGATGGAGCCAACATCAGATTTCCATTAGTGGAACTTTTTATTTTATTTTATTTTTTTTTATTATTATTTTTTTTTCATGTGGACGTCATCAAAAACAGAAACAATGTTGATTTCATCAAGCTTCAGAGTATTGTATCCAGTGGGATAAGAAAAGTGTTATTATTATCAGGTTATCCAAATGTGAGTGATGCTTTTTAAAACCAGTAAATTATGTCATAGTTAATGACATATTATAATAGTCATATTGATAATTAATAGTGTGATTATTTAGCTAATGATTCACATTATCTGCAGAATCTAATGAAGTATCTTGAATGGAAAAGTAAAAAAATGTGACCAGTACAGTGAAGAGTGTCTAAAAAAATAAAAAGTATAGACATAAATGAAAGATTTGGCAACAGTTTTGCATTTGTGTGAACTTGTTTATAAGAAGAAGAAAAAAAAATGAAAGCACATTAAAAAAGATTTACAGTATGATGTTACAGCAAAGGTTGTTTTACTCCCTCGTCTGTCTGTATTCCTCTCTTGCTTCCATCACACGTGCAAAAGCACAACACACCAACTGAGCTCCTTTTCTAATTTTTCATAAAGATAGATGTTTCCATACTAATCTGACAGCTGCATTCAATTTGAGCCTATTTCCCAATCACACACTCATTCATTCTCAATTGTGCACACACAGACACACTGTCTTTCATACCATGTATACTGGCGAAAAACGATTAAAACGCTAAAATCCCAAAACACGAGACATGATTCTGCCTTGAAGCATCACCATCTCCTACTCGGACCAGACCGTTTTCATTTTGAATTAAGGAGTCATTTTAAGCATCAGCTTGACGAGGGTGCTGCGAGGCTCTTTCTCCCCTTAATAGCCGGGTTGTTAGAGACACTCTTCCATCTACCGGGTCACGTTTTAACCTTTCATAGAGCTGATAAAGACATTGACATGATTCAGAAAGACGGGAAATAACTAGTGTAGAGGCTACAAGGAGGGCATAATTGGTCCACTCAGTCAGTATCGCTGCCATGTGCTTTGAGGCTGCTAATGAAGCACAAGAGATGGGGAGGTGCCCATTTGGCATGCAGGTTTCCTGGACGCCTGGGACACAAGTGCAAATTTGCAAGCGTTCACTTGTGTCTTTTTCACGTAGAGGTAAGGCAGGCAGTGGCAGTAAAACTGAGAATCTGCTTAGCATTATTAGATAAGCGGCTCTGCTACTGCTTCCTGCCTCCTTCGTTTTTTGCTGAATTTTCCCTCCACTCGTGAATTGACGCGAGTGTACTCAAACTCTCAGATGGAGCCGAGAGCTGTTCACGAGTGATATGTTGCTCGGAGCTCTGCAAAGTCATTACTCAGCACAATGTAACGCTCAGACTGATGGCGCTCCGTGCACATGCTGCAGATGCCGGCTTTGCTGCGTTAATAATATTTGGAAGTTGACGGTTGGTGACGCCCGCATGGCATGAAGTTGTTGTTGTACTGAAATGTTTGTTTTGCTTCCTCTTTTGTCCTGCAGCGGGAACAACTTATATATTTGGGCGGGATGGTGGACTGATCACGTACACATGGCCGCCAAATGACCGTCCCAGCACAATGGCGGACCGGCTAGCCATCGGCTTCAGCACGCACCTAAAGGATGCTGTTCTGGTGAGGGTGGATAGCTCCTCTGGCCTCGGGGACTTTTTGAAGCTCCACATTGTAAGTCAATTTATTTAACTATTTTAAGCAAAATGCACACAGCTTAAACTAATTAGAGATGTATACATATAAAAAAGCAGACATATGATTAAAATCATATGTCTGCTTTTGTTTTTTGACCATTTGAACTGTATCACATGACTACATGCACTATGATCCACACTGAGAAGATAAGCACACGTCATAAGTTATTTAACTGCTTCAGTAAAATCCCATTAAACCTCAACATGGTTGTGATATTCTGGGAATTTTCAAAGTTGAACTTTTATTATGGGAAATGAAGGGAATTTATAGGGATTCACAAGAATAAACCTGGAATTTAAAACATTTAAGGTACAGTATAAGGCTATATCAGGGATATGAAATATACAGTAGATGGGGAAAATGTATTTGAGCCTAATTCTGACTAAAACAACCAGATCTCGTTGCTGTACCATGAAAGGATGAATATCAGGCTGTAAAAAAATGATAATTAGTTTTGTTGTGAAATGCAATTTACTGACATATGTTGTCTAAATCACTGTTTTGGCTGCCTTCAAATGGTGGCCCTGAGGTGTAAATGAACATTTGGAAAAACAGAATTATATTTGAAAAATGGGAGTTGCATTAAGCCAAACTTGAAGTGGTGGTGGTGGGAGGGGTAATGTTTATTTATTTATTTATTTATTTATTTATTTATTTATTTATTTATTTATTTATTTATTTATTTATTTTTATGGTGCCCCTGAGGTGGTTTGGCTTAATGTAATTCCATTTTTTCAAATGTAATTCTGTTTTTTTCCAAGCGTGATTCCAGCCACTTCTACAAAACTTTGGCTTAATGTACTTCAATTTTCCACATATTCGTTTACACCACGGGCCCACCGTACTACGGTCCTTCAGGCACAGACCTCCCTTAAAAATAGCTCTCGGATCGCAGTGGGATTTATGGTTAAATAAAGGCTAAACCAATAAATATTACAGTAAAATAGCTTTGTTCCGTGTCATGAAAAATACAGTTGACATTTTCTGTATGCTAATTTAGATATTCCAATGGTTTGTGTCATGTGTAATGTATGGGTTTTAGTTTGGTTTTTTTATGTCAATACAATGAGAAAATTATGAAAACGTATGTTTTTTTGTTCAAAAGTTTGAACATACATTTAGAAAACAACAAATGTGATCATACAAACGGTAAAAAAAAAATAAAAAGGGTGGGTGGCTCTGATGCAGCACTGTCATCATATAGGTATTAGATAATATGCTTAAGAAAAACAATATATTTTGTATTTTGTTTGGATATGATGCAGTTTGTTCAACTTATCTACAATTTCAATCATTCATATGAAACGTTTCAATTAAGATTGTTTACTAAATTCTCCATTTTAACCTTCCAAGGAAAGTTTCTGAAAAAAAATAAATAAATCTGATTTTATTTTCTACTTTGCAACCTTAAACCTCACCAACCCAGTTCTGATTCTGATTCAGTTTTATTTAGTGTATAAAGTTGTTGGTATATAAAAAAAAAAAAAAAAGACATAATGATGCATGCATTGTTTCCATGATAGGAGCAACGCAAAGTATTGTTACAAAAAACTGCTCATGCAATGCACCAAAATCAGCAGGCTAATGTCTTCATGGCACAGCATCATGCTTTGCTAAAATGTTATGGCTCTTATGTGTGTATGAGGAGTGCAGGGAAACAGTGCAGTAATAAGGGCAGGTTCCACACACTGCATCTGTGACCTGGACATAATTTTGCTGGCTGCCCAGTGACCTGCCTCCCTGTAGCACCCACTCACTAACAGCACCACGCCGGCCAGGAGCAGAAAGGAACACTGAACACACACACACTCACACATACACACACACACACAGAGGAAAGCTGAACACATACAAACATGAAATTAGATTTGAAGTTTGCAGCAACCTCAGCTTGCCACACACCGAGCCTATAAGCACATAGTGACACAAGCAGGCCTTTCCTCAGGACACAAAGCAGCTGTGATGCTGTTCTTTTTATACTTGTTTCTATTTCTCTCTGTTAAGTTTCCTTTTTCAAAAATCATTTTGTTTACTTTTTGTCTTAAAGTAGATGGCCATTTTAAAGTATGAACAAAACATAAATGAAGCATATCAGCCATGACTGTAATTTTTTTTTTTTTTGGTTTTTTTTTTTGCGTGCTTGTTTTTTTTTTTTATTTTTTTATTTTTTTTTTATTTTTTTTTTTTTTGGGTACACGTTGCTCCATAGAACCAAGGCCTAACTTTTTTTTTTTTTTTTTTTAAGTAGTTGTTTGTGTTAAAGGGCTGAAACATATTTGATGCAAATTGGCTATGACTTAATGCCAAGTGCAAGATTAAAAAATAAAATAAAATAAAAAATTCAAATAGCGTTGTTAAAAGACAGATGTGCTTACTCAGATGTGCAAATGCTCCATTATAATCGTCACGCATTCTTCTGCTTTCTGGGCTTTTTTCCACCTGCTGGAAAACCTCCTAAAACAGACAAAAAAAGAACTTCCTAATGGATTATGTTATTGTAACTGATGAAAATCATGTCTTGTTCAACAATTTTACAGTTATAACAATATTTTAAACCTGTTTTGCTTTTCTAATTTTTTTTTTTTAACTCCTTTGTATTTGAGGCTGTTTAAAGAGGAGGCATTTTCATATACAGTATATTTATATATATATGAAGAAATAACATAAGTAGCATAGTATTGTTATTTTACAGGGACAATTGTTGCAGAGGCATGCTGTCAGTGCAGGGGCAGTGGGTTGTGACAATCCTCTCCTCTCGCATCAGTAGTCCCTCTGAATGCCCCTTCTTATTTATTTATTAATAGTAATCTGGGGCTGCGTGAAATGTTGACTTTTATTATAAAATGAGACAGACACAAATGAAAAATGAATCGAGATATGTGGAAATGAGTGTGAAAGTCACTTGCCCTATTGATTCAACTTAAAAGAGATGCAAAAAAGTTGGAGTATCTGTTTGCATGTTTACATTTAAAAACTAAAGCTTTTTTTCCCCATAAATAAAAAAAATGGAGATTATTAATTTTCTACCTCACATTGTGTTTAAATTGCCAGTTCTGCAAACAATATTCTAATAAATGTGTTTTTAAATGTTTGCATTTTATCTCATCTTTTTTTTGCCATTATGAAAACTTCCCACCTTTTATTTTGAAGTGAATTGAAAAGAAAAGCGGGAAATTAAATTAGTATTTTATAAAATGTATATACTTTTGATATGTGCCCTGTGCATATGCATTTTGTGCTTCCGTGATCTCCTAATTAATTACAGTATGAAGGATTATTTTATTGCACTTCATTAAGCACAATGAGTTGTGTGAAATTGCCACTTTGATGGATTCTTTTAAAAAAGAAAAGCAGCATTTGCCACTAGTCACCTGCAAACTTCTAATGAAAGCTAACATTCAAATAATGGGCCATATTTTAACATAAAATAACAATTTATTGACCAGGTAACCCAATTTACCATGAAAACTGTAATAAGAACTGGGTAATTTCCATTAAATTAATCAAATTTGCCCTTTTTTATATACATGTGCATAATGTGGCAAACTGCTAATTTACTTGAATGAAAATAGAAACTAATTCTTGGAGCTTAAATGATACGTTTTAAAGATCTTTGCCATTCATGCTTGTCTTATTCTTTTTAGCGTCCTCTGCTCTGAACAGAAATGTCTTAGAAGGAATGTATCTCCAGCTGTTTGATATTGGATTAGATCAGAATTTAGTATTTACTCCTCCCTCCCCCTCTAATCTTCTGCTCCCATTTCATGATGACAGGAAAGCCAGCAGGGCTTGAAGGACACCATCTCAGCTCTCACCCTTTAAGTGGGAATTTTCTGAGTAATAAACTGAGACTATGATTTAAATGCACCTCCCAAGGAACTGGTATCCTTCCCTCTCTTGCATCTTCCATCACAGATAAAGACAATGAGCATGCAGTCAGCCAACCATCAAATGTATGACAATTCTCGGGCTTATTATATATATATAAAAAATAAAAAAATAATAAAAAAAACTTGGATTCATTTTAATGATCTTGTTTTTTGTTTTCTTTCTTTTTTTTTTTTTTTTTTAGTATTACAATTATTTTCGACAATCCCTTTCACGTTTATCTAAGATGAAGCATATGCATGAGGCAAAGTACAAGTATCCAATGTGGATTAAAACCTTGTATGTACCTGACCCACTGCTCCAGCAAAGAATATACTGTATGCATATAATTAGTTGCCCTGGACTTGAAAATCAAATTGATTGAAATATTTACAATGCTGTGATTTATATATTATTAAATCATGGACTAGGTGTGGTTATGAAGTAAACAAGATGTGTAACTTTGCTTACCGATATATCATGTAGGTGTGTATACTCATAAGTCTTCAAATGATATACCGTAATTTCCAGACTATAGAGTGCACCCAAATATAAGCTGTGCACACTAAATAAAAAACAAGCAATTTTATACACGGATTATGTTATCGTAACTGATGAAAATCATGTCTTTTCAACAATTTTACAGTTATAGCAATATTTTAAACCTGTTTTGCTTTTTTTTTTTTTTCTTTATTTGTCATTCGCATCACATGTGGTACATGTGGTGGAACAAAATTCTGTACACAGGGTCCCGGTTACATCCAATAAAAGTATAAATTGTAAAGAAAAAAACAGTAATAAGATCTAACTAAGAAAAACGTTAAACTAAAAATACACTAAGCACTATGTACAAAAACAATTAAATAATTACCTAATTAATTAATTAGGCATATAAAAGTTACCGAATTATTGCAGCGCTGGACTTAGTCAGAAACCTCTGTGACCAGAACCTGAAATGAAGTGCCGGACTCTGCATGCACGCTTGGCTTCCTTCAACTTTAGACTCCTCCCCTTAAAGGGGATGTGAGTGTAACCTCATTGGATCAGTAATGAAATATGTGTTGCATTTAGACTTACTTGGTTCAATCTAAGCGTTCTTAGGTGTTTGTGTGCAACTGTCCTTGTGTGCATGTAGCAGATAAACAAACCCCTCTCAATATGTCAAATGGCTTCTGGTGGAAGCAGAAGTCTGACTGACTTCCTGTTTTCTCTTTAGCGCTAGCATTATCTGAAGATATATGTAACAGTAGCTTG
Source organism: Hypsolebias coamazonicus (assembly GCA_032273985.1). NCBI lineage: Eukaryota > Metazoa > Chordata > Actinopteri > Cyprinodontiformes > Rivulidae > Hypsolebias > Hypsolebias coamazonicus. The sequence goes on from JAVCKU010000085.1 coordinate 20,991,841, forward strand.
CTAGGAAAAGTCACTGATTGCTATGTTCATCTTCCTCCTGTGCACTAAAACTACTAAAGTTGTCAGTGTCAGATTTTAACAGCCTCAGAAAAAAACTTTATCACACACGTCCTCAGTCTCTCATTCGTTGTTGAAAAAAAAATACAGTAGCCTACCAGGAAGTCGTTGATCGCTATCTTCATATTTATCCTGCAGCAAGCTTGTTCTCCACAGAGCAAAAATTGGTCTGTGCATGCTGGGAAGTCCCCCTCATATTCTCTGTGCATGGGGGAGATTCCCCCTTCCCCATTCTCTCCTCCACTCCCCGTTTCATTGGTTCGACTGTGATCTGTTCGATAATTTCATTTGTCTTTTTTTTTTTTCTTCCTTTTATTGATACAGGTACAGTCTCACTGTGTCATGAGGACCCACACCCAAAGAGAAATGTGTATCAGGCAGCTATGCGAGCACCCAGGTGTGACAAAGCTAAATGTTTTTTGTGGCAGGAAACTCGCTGGCCCATCAAAAAAATAATAAATAAATAAAAATCCCCAAATTAGCCGCAGCACTGGAAAAGCCACAAGGTTCATAGTCTGTGAAAAAAGTAGCAGCTTATAGACTGGAAATTACGGTAATTTAATCCACGAAACCAAGAGTGAAGTTGATTTTTCTAAGTGAGGTATTTATTTTGTTAAAAAAAGATGTTCAATATCCTTTGATTTATCAAACTACTCAACTGGTTGTGGCTATTAATGGAAGTCCATGTTTGCAGTTTTTAAGAATCTACATTTACATAGTAAACTGCAGACTTTTGTAGTTGTTGTCTTCCTTCTTTGATGTGAATAAGAAGCAGTGATTCTGACAATCAGGGGCTCTCCGTAGTCTCATACAGGGCCCTAGGGGACCCAGTGAGTTTGGCACTCACTCTTTGCGTGGGGGTGGAGGACTTTTTTGGTGCATTTTTATCTTTCCTATCCTTTAATTGCATGCATCCCTAAAAAAAAAAAAAAAAAGACGAAAAAAAAAAAAAAGAAAAGAAAAACAAGCAACGAAGGGGCTGTGGCTTAGACAGCAACACTGTGAAGTTAATGTATTCCATAGAGCAGAAAGGATGGTGGAGAAATAATGACTTGGTGGTGCACTGCTCCCTTTGGTCCTCCTTTAGCTGACTACCAGAAAGAAGGTTCTTCTTCTGATGGAAGACACCTTTAATTGCAGTTTCAGCTCCTGCTCTCTACCCTATTAATCATATAAAATGGCTTGAGAAGAGAGAACGAGCGATCCCGACGTCTGAGTATCTCCATTTTCGAAGGAGAAAAGTCTCATTTTTGCACTTCACCTCACAATGATTGTCTTATTCACGACAATGTGCTTCATTAGTGAATGCTGCCGTCTAAATGACGCTCCATGTTCAACTGTTACCTGGGAGAGGAGCTGCAGGTCTCACAAGAGAACTAGTCTCACGCTATCCCCAGTACTCTTATTAAAACACCTGCCCAGGGACGGTATCTTTTTCTCATCCACTACCCCTGTTAGGGTCACTAATTACTTCTCCTGCTCGCGCTGCACAGAGACGCTGAACAGACTTGCATGCAATACCCTAAGGATCAGCTGGCATGCAGATCTTTGCGTTGCTTGCTTAGTTAAGTTGCACATGTGGACCAAAACATTACAGCACTGTGTGTTAAGTCACTAAAAATTAAATAAGTAAAAGTCAACAAAAAGATATCACTGATAACGTGTTACTGGATGCAGAATAAACGTTTGATTTTCAGTTGAATAGTCATTTTATTGCGTGTTTGAGGAGGTAATAAAGTTGTCAACTACCAGCTTGATATTCCGTCTTTTTTATTCACAATTTTTAAAATGTTGCCATAGTAACCATCCCAGTACAGCACTGGACGCAGAGCCACAGTGCTAATATGCATTTTAAGCAGACTCCAAAGCAGTGAGGGCATTCTCTTGCCAATTTGAAAAACTGTGAATCACATCTCTGCATAATGTTGTAAAATTCAGAGCTTTAGAATTTTTTTATACAAATTGTGTACTTCTTTTAAATGCATCTAAAGTTGCACATGAAATATAAATAACTGTTTGTTTTCACATATCTAAAGCAAAAAAAAAAATGTTCCTGCAAGATTCTTCTTAACCAAATTATCACCCTGATGAGCAAAGGGGACGGAGTAAACACATTTAAGTCACACTTGTGATTTCTGCTGTCTCGAGTCTTTGTGAAGTTTTAACTCAACTTAAAAAA
>JAVCKU010000085.1:20994176-21009626 GCA_032273985.1 Hypsolebias coamazonicus
CCCACCCAGATTACTCTCTGAAAAAAAAATAAAAATGAAAACTTGCTTTTTGCTCATCAGTATATCATTTAGATATTTGCGTGAATGTTTATGAAGCATTCACACTATTGTGATCTGTTTTTTCTTCCGTACCTTTTTAGCATCTTTCTCATTCCGCATTTTTTGTGCTCTATTGAAATATTTTGCTTTTTCCGCCATTATTTTTTTCTCGTAGAATACAAACTGAGATCAATTTCTACCCTTCAAATCTTTAGCTCTGTTTACAACCTTTTACTGCTCCTTTCACATTTTGTTCAGCTTCCTTGTGCAAATTTAACATTTTTCAACTAATTTCAGCTGTTTTTTTTTTCCAGCTGTTGTGTGTTCCTTTCAGATTCTTTCTACTAAGTAAATCATTTTGTGCTTCTTCAAACTTATTTCTGCTAAGTTCAGCTTATTTCTGCAAGTTTCAGCTTTTTATGCTATTTAACTGTTTTATGCTATTTTTTCGGCCAATTCCACATTTTATAATACATATTTCAACTTTTTTTTAACATAATTCAGCAAATATGTGCTCTCTGCACTTAATTCTGGGAATTAAATCTGTTTTCTCCTTTTTAGCTACTTTTCAGCTGTTATTGTTTATTTCAGGGATTTTTTTTTCCCAAATCTGTTTTGTGCTCCTTTTGAATTCTTTCTGCAAAGTAAAACATGTGTGTGCTTTTTCTAATGTCTTTCTGGTGATTTCAGCTTATTTTTGCAAGTTTAAGCTTTTTTCTGTTAGTTTGGTTACCTGCTTTATGCTATTTTTAGTTTTTTTTTTTTTTTTTTCCCCAGCTAATCCCACATTTTTTACGTTTCAGTTTTTTCATTGTAATCCAAGAAAAATGTGCTCTCTCCACTATCTTCTGGGAACTTAAGCTTTTTTTTTCTACTTTGCAGCTACCTTTCAGCTGTTTTTGCTTATTCATTTTTATTTTCAGATCATTTCCACTATATTGTGCTCATTCCTACTTTCAGCATAATTGACAGATATGTATTCTTTCTGCTTTATTCTGCTAATTTAAGTTTATTCTAGCTTTTCAGCTACATTTTTTGAAATGTTATAGACAATTTAATCTGTTTTCAGATACATTATTTTTTTAAAATATTGATTTCAGCTACTTTCAGCCTTATTAATTTAGTTATGCTAATTGCAGCTCATTATGCATCTTTTCTGCTTTTTCTACTTGTTTCAGCTTTTTCTGCTGTTTCAGCCACTATTTATTTGTTTTGATGCTGTTTTAGTTTTTTTTCGGGTAATTTGACTATATATATATATATATATATATATATACTTTCAGCTCCATTCACATCCATCTGGTAGTTCTGCCTTTTCAGCTACTTTTGTTGATATTTTTTTTAGCTGATTTCCTAATTGTTGTGCTATTTTCTGAATATTTAAACTTAATTCAGCAAATATGTGTCATTTGTACTTTCTTCTGCTAAATTTGGCTTGCTCTTCCATTTCAGCTACATTTCAGAATGTATGTTTAGCTAATTTCAGCCGTTTTTCAGCAAGTTCTTCTGCAACAAGCATTCACGTTGCATTTTCACAGGAAATGCAATTCCTCTAGTATTAGATTACACAGCATAATCAGTCCAATGATACACAATTAGGATATGGCACTGAAAGAAATGCAAAGTGCATGCAGATGCTCAAATAATGTTGCTCTCCATATGCTTTTTGTGCGGCTGACATGCATAATTTGAGTTGTAATTGTTTAAGTGGTGATGGGTAGTAGCTATATTATGTAATGGTGCTGGTAAATATAGCATTGATTTTTCTGTCTGCTGTGACTGATTGTGGTAAAGGCCTGTAAGAGCGAGTAAAACGCCCTCCTCTGTCTATAAGCCATGGATGGGACAGCCACTCAGCATCAGATGATACACCTGACCTCAAAGAATCAAACTTCATCATCTCCATATTGAGAAAGGACAGCACTAGAATCACCGTTACTCATCTTTCAATTCCAATCAATTCTCAATTTGTTCAAGCTCTTTGCGACTAGAAAACCAAGTGGTCCATGAAGAGGAAACGCGTGAGGGAGGATGATGTTTGCGTGTGTGAATTTGAGGCGGCAGTACAATACCGGGTCTTCACTTTTATTAGTGTAACAAATCATGGTGACTACAGCTTGTCATTCTCAAAGCTGTGCATCAGTACAATCTGCGCTCGCCTCAAACGCAGCGATATTGCCACGGCTAACATGGAGTAAATTTGATTTCATCATCAGCATTACACTGTCTGGTTATTTGTTGGCTTACAAGGTAAAAAACATTGGCATTCTATTTGTTGATTTATTGCACTTTGATGGATGTTTTTTTTTTTTTCTTTTTTTTTTTTGTAACCTGCAAGGCCTTGGCTTTCTCTCAACAATTCATTTGTAGATGTTGATGACCACATCTGTTGTTTATTCTTAAGTGCTGAAAATAATTGACCTTAAATCACATAATATCTGTTATGTAGTAATGTGTGTGGAAAGAATAGTGTGTGTTTGCATGTTTTGGGACAGGAGCGCCGCAGCATGGAGTCGCCACAGTTGTTGACTTTTGACATCGCTGCCTCTGGCCTTAAAGAGGACTAAAAATATGCCCCCCCCCCCACCCCCACCCCCTCTTTCTCCCTTCATTAAAGTTAACTTGAGCACAGCAGACCCCAGCTACAACAAAATGGAAAGCATTGTGTCTGAAACCATTAGGCGGATAAGTATTCTAAATATATTTATTTCCTTTTTTCCCAACAAAGACCCAAGAGAACATGCAAGCAGCTATACAACGCTTAAAATAAATTGAGACTGGTCTTACATAGAACGACTAATAATATGAAACATTGACTCATTACTATTTAAATCATCAACTTGCAAATGAAATTAAACTCTGAATTTTAATCGATTTTTACGTCTACATAATATCCATTTGGCACAAGAGGATGACGCAAGATAAGAAGAAATAAAAATGTTGATTCTCAGGTCAGAATTTGTCTGTTTTTCTTTTCTTTTTTCCCCACAAAAGAAAATAAGTAAAAATATGCATGGCTTTCATATTTTGACTTATCTTAAAATTATGAATAAAGTATATATGATTTCCTGCATTTTTTGCAGGATCCAGCTCAAATTAAGCTCTGTCTGTCTTACTTAATGAGATAGTCATTTTGCAAAAGGTCTTTGCTAAATATTTGTCATTTTATTTTACTGCTGAACAGTACGGGGGTGGGGGTGGGGGGCGGGTAGGACAGCCAGCTTGGGGCCAGAAAGGCACAGGTTCACCTCCCCGCCATGACCACATGTCGTGGTGTCCTTGAGCAAGATACCCAATCCATAATTGCTCCCCAGACACCTACATAGCTGCCCAGCACTCCACCTGGGTGCAGGTGTGATGTTAAATGCAGATAACTAATTTTGTCAATGTATGGAAACATACAATGATGACAATGGATGGCAAACTCTACTTCCTTTAATTTATTTACAATATGAAATATACTCTAATTGCTGCATTTAAAAACTAGAAAAATATTGGTGTGTTTATGTTGTGCAGCAATTTTTAAGTTTTAAGTCCGAGTTGCCGTAGGTCGGGGGAGCCATAACTCGGGGACAACCTGTATAATATAGCTGTCCACTGTTGCAAACTTGAGCTTAGAGCAGCACCATTAGGAATGGACCAAGTCCAGAGTTACCTATGCAATTACTCCTAAATATCTCTGGCAAAGAAAAGTCCTCCAGGTTGCCTCTGAGCTAATTATTTCATAATTGTTGTTGGTGCCTTGTTGTTGCTGTCTTCTATAGGGCATTGTTTGGAGCTGCATGAAATATTTAACAGACGACTGGCCTTGTTCTGGTCAACTTAATTACCTTTTATTCACTCGTGCGCTGTTCTCATCTCCAGCCCCTTGTCCCTGCCATACTAGTTTGTTACCTACATATAAAAAACAATCCATGTGGTGTTTCTAGCTATGCTCTACTGCAGAAATTGTGTTAAAATACATACATAATTGAATATATACAAACTGGTGTAGCTGGAGAATACTGTATAGTTCAGATATGTCTTATTTCTTGAATCTTTGCTATGTTCTACTGATATTCGTTGTGGCTTTCAGGAAGTCAGTACTACTCATAAACCACACAGACTCATAAAACTTTAGAGAAAACGAGCAACAGGAAGTGAAACACTGAGAGGCTGGGCGTATCATATAAACGCAAAGAAATCAGTGGAACAGAATCCAGTCATCGTCGGGGTTGGTGAGTCAGGAAACTGGATCTGCTTCTAAAATGTCTCTGTCTTCTGAGCCGACCGCATTGTCGGCTGAAACACTCATCTGTCTTTTGTTCCTCATTTTTTGTTTATCAATATTTAATTCAGTGGTCATCCTTAGATCCTTAATAACGACCAGCCAATATTACTGAATTCCAGCTGAGTAACGAAGGGATTTTTCATCTTCAATTACGTGCCAAGCGGCAGTTGACATTCTTGTCGAATAAACCTAGAATGATGTGTATTGCTTTTAGAAGTGTCTAACTGGTGTTTCATTTTGTAGCTCTGGACCGAGCACTCTGAATGAAGCCTCTGGTCGTAGTTCATTGCACAGCTTCTTCTAAAGAAGATGCTTTGTGTACGAGCGTATGACAATAATTTCCAGCTTTTCCCTTATGATATGAGATGTGCGGTGACGGGCGGCAGTGCTGCCTGAGCAAGAACAAACAACGCACGATGTGTCATCTGCCTGCATGTGCAGCACACCTCAGACGGGGAGATCAAACAGACAGGCACATGTTGTTCCTTTGTCCTGCTCCATCCCTCAGGTAAGCACATGAGGTGAGAGGGGCACTCTGGAATCTGTGGCCTCATTCTGCTCAGTTTAGCAGCCATGCAAAGTGCCTTTGCTCAAGAGAGACGTAGCAAGGACAAGGTTGACTTTTTTGTTTTTGTTGCTGTAAATGCTGTACCATTAAGAAAACACCCTCAGTTCAATCCGAGAGCCTTCTAAATTGATGGCGTGACCGATAATTTGGTTCGCTTGTCCCAGAAGGGCAAAGCAAACACCTTGATGACGACAATTAAAAGTGCATGCAAGGTCTAAATCATTTTCTTGTCTGCATCTCCTCCCTCCTCACAGCCCAATAAATCAGTTGTGCTCGACGTATCCTCTCCTTAACTCTTTAATTCACATGTGCATTTTGTGAAATAGCTCCGTGGCTGACAAAGAGCTCCTATAAAAGATGTAGAAAATTGGTGTGGGAATTCTGGGTCTCTGCTGGATCCACACAGAGCTCAACATTAACCAGTCAAGAGTTTCATTCTGCCATCAGGACTGACACATTATAATGGCTGATCAGGTACCAATGTAAAACTAAAGGACTGCTATTTACTGTTGATAACAGGCTAATATTACATATTACATTTTTCACTATGCATGTTCATTCAACCTTTATTTAGACATGTTATTCCCATTGAGCCTCAGGAACTCATTCACAAGAGAGACCTGATTTTTAACAAAGAGTGATGACAACAGTAGACAATCATAAAACAGCCATACAGATTATTATTATTTTTAATTAAAATCTTAAAAAAAAAAAAAACTAAAAAAATCCAACCTTCCGAAGTTCTTCACATCAAGACCAAAGTGAACGATCCTAAAAGTAAAACTAAAGATTAAAAAAGTTTTTTTAAGTCTTTCCAGACTTCGTTCTCCATTTTCAAAATAAAAGCCCAGCATTTCCTGAAGGGATGCATGTCGCCCGCCACCTGTCATGCCAGGTTTAAACTGAGATTATCTCAAGCTGAGAAATGATAGGTGTTTTATGGAAAAACCTTAAATAATCTGAGGTTAAAGATTGGTTTGTTCAGAAGTTAATCTGTTGAATTTTAATGCTGTTTTTGTTCAGGATGGATTTCTGCTCAGTCAAACTCAGGTTATGGATTTATAAATTAAACTCAGTTTAAAATCTGACAAAAGTAAATTTTATTTTAATTTCTGCACCAGGGAATAAACTGGGTCGGGTGAAAAAGCCCCAGATGTCTCCAGAACCGTGACATTTTCTCTCTTTGTTCCTCCTGGTACATCCTCTGCAGCTGCAGGAGAAAAGCTCCTCGGACTCTGATCCTGCTCAGGAGGACTCTGACCCGATGGCCCTGACTCGGTCCGATCAGGTGCAGAAACCTCAGAACTCTGACCTGGCCCTGGATCAGGAGGAGCAGGTCGGTGATTTCAGGCTGGACAGTTTTTCATTTTTCTTCATATTTCTGTGGAGATTCAACACAAATATGAAGTTAGATCAATCGTCTGCTCTAAACCCGGGACGACTACCGGTAACTAAAAACAGTTTTTCACTCAGACGTCTCTGACAGGAGCAGAAATGCTCTTTACTCGCAGCTCAAACAGAACCTGCGTTCTTCAGCTGAGCCTCCGAACATCTGCAGCTGATTTAGTTGAGGAACGAGCCGAGGAGCCGCTCAGAGTTCATCTGCCGCACAAACAGCTAAACTTTCTGCTGGAGCCTTGTTTTAAAGTTAGATTAAATGAAACTATTTAATCCACATTAACAGAACATTTACACAAACTTCAGGGTCCGTTCACAAAATAAACATAAAAGAAATAAAAGAATCTTAAGAGTCGTTGTTTTTCATTTACATTAAATTAAAAAAAAGTAAACAAACATGAAGTTTAGAAATGTGCATTTTCTGCAAGATACAGCATTAATGCTGAATGACTTCTGAAGGAGCTAAAACAAAAATAAAGAAATCGCATTTCCTGCAAAAATGCAGTGTGATGCAGAACTTTCTGAAAAACAGCTGAAATTAGCTAAAAACCTGCTGAAATGAAGGGCAAGCCTAAATTAGCAGAAGAAAGAACTCATATTTGCTGAATTAAGTTTATCAGAAATGAGCACAAAAATTAGTAAATTAACCAAAAAAAGCTGAAATTAGCAAAACAATAGCTGAAAGTAGGTGAAAAGGCAGAAAGAATCTTAAACTACTTGAAGTGGATGGAGCTGAAATGAGTTCCAAGAATGTGGAATTTGCTGAAAAAGATACATTTAGCATAAAAGCTAAAATGTAGCTGAAATGGCAGAAAAAGCTGAAACTAGCAGAAATAAGCTGAAAGGTGCATAACCAGCTGAAATTAGCAGAAATAACTTAATTAGACTGAAAGTAGCAGACATTACCACAAAAAATCTGAATTTATCTGAAAACTGCTGAAATTAGCTAAAAGGGTAGATGATAAGGTAGAACCAGCTTAAATTTGCAGAAGAAATCAGAAAAAACACGTTTGCTGAAAGAAGCAGTAATGAGCACAAAAAGTGCAAATTATCTGGGAAAAAAAATGAAACTGGAAGAAAAAAAAGCTGAAAAGTAGCTAAAAAAAAGCTTAAATTACCAGAAACGATTGGAGAGGGCACAGTTTTGTTGAATTAGGCTGGAAAAAGTTTAAATGACGTCAAAAAAAAAAAAAAATGCAGAATTAGCTGAAAAAGTTAAAATTAGCATAACAGCTAAATAGTAGCTGAAATAGAAAAAGTTGAAGTTTGCAAAAATAAGCTGAAAGGAGCAGAGGAAGCTGAAATTAGCAGAAAGAAGTTAGAAGCACAAAAATATTGTAGTTAGCAGAAATAATCTGAAAGGAGCAGAACAAGTTGAAATTGCTGAAAGTAGATGATAAATGTTTAAATTTGCATAAGGAAGCTGAAGCAGAACAAAATGTGAAAGGAGCAGAAAAAGGTTGTAAACAGAGCTAAAGATGTGAAGGATGGAAAATGAGCTCAATTCATTTTCACTGAGGAAAAAAAAATGGCAGAAAAGGCTAAATATTTCAAAAAGCTAAAGTTGCACCAATACCAAAAATCATAGCAGGAAAGAGCTGAATGTTTTGATTTATGATTTGTTGAAAAAGCTGAAAACTGCGGGACGAGAAAGAAATGGAAAAACATACGGAAGAAAAATGGATCACAATAGTGAATGCTTCATAAACGTTCACACAAGATAGCCAGCTAGAAGCGACTAGTAGCTAAAGGCTAACTGTTGCTTTTCTTTCGGCTGCTACCCTCTGCAGTGTTCAAAACATATGAACTCTCAAGAGATTTTTTAATTTTTACCCAAATATTCATTCTGACACAACCTGGGCTCAAACCCGCAGCCTCAGAGTTGTGAGACCACAGCACTGACCACTGAGCCCCCCAGCTGGAAGTGTTGAGTAGCATGAAAACAAAACTTGTACAAAAAGTAAAACAAAGTCTGTTTGAGTGAAGCAGCTGGATTCTGTGTCATTATGGCAGAAAATCAGGCATTTAATCTTTTTTCTGGTATTTTTAATGTGATTTTAACAGTAATCTGTGTTTTTACTGTTGATACAATCTGTCCACAATCTGATTAAATCTAGTGTTTGATTTTAAATTTATCCTGTCCAGGAGTAAAAAATAAATTCTGAGTTTCTTTAAATTGTTTATTTTTTACTGATTCTTTTTATTTTTTTTTTAGGAGAAACGAGAAGCTTCAGCTTCCTCCTCTTCATCATCAGAGGATGAAGATGGCGCCGCTGCAGAGGTTTGGCAGGAAATGAAACGTCTGAAGAACTGGTCTCGTAGCTCGCTGACATCTTGTTTTCTTCCTGCAGCGATCCGATCAGGCCGAGCAGCTGGCGGAGAGCGAAGCCCCGCCCCCTGCAGGTAGGACCAGAACCTGGGTTCTGCCGGGTTTATTAGTTTGAGATCAAAGCAAACATCATGTTCACAGCATTTTAGCTACACAAGTTTAGTTTGGTCCTAAAAGTTGCTGCGTCCCGACACATACATGAGCTTTGATTATTCCTGAGAATGAAAAACTTTGTCAGAGCCCATAAAAAGGATCAGTTTTAAAATAAGTTTATTTTATTTTAGTAAAGTAAAATGAATGTATGTTGATGTTTGTTCCACTGCGTCGTGTCCTCTTTTTCAATCGACGTGTAAAAACCAGTGGAGGATGCAGAAATATTTGTGAAATCTCCTTAAGGACCAGCAGATGATTTAAACGAGCTCCATCTGTCGTGGATCTTTATTTTTATTAAATTTTAATAAATGTTTAAACAGGAACAGAAGCTGGAACTGACCCTCGTTTCCCTGTGAGCCTCACGTTTATTCCTGACTTTTATTTTGACACAGGACACGTTTTATTTTGCAGAGAAACGAAGCTTTTTTCTTTTAGTTCTCGTGTTTGGCAGCACGTTGTGTGCAGCTGTTTCCCTGCAGAGCGTTTTAATAATTTCACTTTATTGGGAAGAAAAAAAATAGAAGCGAAAACAAAGAAACTAAAAGGATTTGTGGCGTTTTGGAGCCAAAACTTGTAAATATTTGGAGGAAAAGCTGCTGAGCTCCGGAGGAAACGCTGCGTTTTAAAGTTCACATTTTTCTCACATCAGCCTGTTCTGAACAGACGGTTCTTTAACGGTTTCCTCATTTGGACTTTAATTACTGAGGTGGAGAAAAACAAAGAACCTGCTGTGAACACATTTACACAACATCCTAAAAACTGGAAGAATCAACAAGATAAAAATAATTTAGAAACACGAGTAAATAAAAGTTTACCGCTGAGACGTCTGCTGTTGGTTAAAGCTCCTGGAGTTTTAACAAGTCAAACTTTTTGTGGTTTTTGCAGCTAAAAGCTAACCGGTCATCAGTTTCCTCCAAACACCATCATCAAACTACGGTGTAGTTTTATTAAGATGAGCTGGAGTTTGTTTTTAATAAAGCTCCTTTTCTGCTTGTTTTAGTTTTGTTTTGAGTTTTTAGGCCTGAAAAAGAATCTAAATGTTTCAGGTGTTTTTATTCTGACACGTTTGTGTAAAGATTGTTCAGAAAAGACGATGATCACGTTGTTTTATTGTTTTTACTTCTTCAGACGTCTGTGTAAAGGAAGAGGAGAGCTCTGAGGTGATTTATGACTTTTTAAACTGTTGTTAGATGATTTTCAACATCAATCATTTAACTTTATATGAACCGTGTGTCTCAGAGGACAGAGGACGACATCTATGTGTCTCAGAGGACAGAAGATGGCGTCTGTGTCTCTCAGAGGACAGAAGACGACATCTATGTGTCTCAGAAGACAGAGGACATCTATGTGTCTCAGCCGGAAGACAACGTCTGTGTGTCTCGGAGGACAGAGGACGGCGAGACGACGCCTGAGGTTCAAACTGAAGCTGAGCTCAACGGTAAAACATGAAACAATCGTCTCATTTTCTTCTAAAACGTATTTGATCTGAGTCCGTCAAGTTGCAGCCCTTTGATCTTTGTTTATCACATTTATTTATATTACCGTAATTTCTAGACTATTGAGCGCACCCAAATACAAGCCACGCCCACTAGATATATCAAAATTTTGTACATGTACAGGCTGCGCTTGTCTATAAGGTGTCCACGTTGTAGCATAACATATTTACACAAAGAATTTTTTTTAACCTTTTAACAGTAATTATATATATATACAGTGCCTGTAACATGGCTGGTTTAAAAAAAAAAAAAAAAGCTATATTCACCTTCCTAACTTTGTTTCCCCCCTCTCCCTTGGGACACAACAGGGAGGGCAGAACAGGACCTCTCCACTGTGACCTGTTTGGTAATTTAACTGGTCAGATTTTATTTTTGTTTAAACCTTGATTTATACAGGTACCATACCACTTTATTTATAAAGCACTTAAAACAGCAACAAGGCAAAAAAAAGTGCTGTACAGGAAAAACAAACAAAGGACACTGCAAAAACGACATAGATCTAAATAGATAAATATAATCACTAAAAGTTATAGAACACAGACAAGTTAAAATCAACAGTGTCAGAAGTCAGGGAATAAAAGTGTTTTTTTAAACGTGATTTAAAAACTGTAAGTCTGACACGCAGTAAGTCATTCCACAGTTTTGGACCTGCAGCAGTAGTAGTTTCATTGAGTCATGAGGACCCCCCCCCACACACACACACACAAAGAGACGTGTACTGTGCAGCTATGTGAGCGCCCAGGTGTGAAGAGGCTAAATGTTTTGGCGACATGAAGCCTGTAAATAATTTTTTTTTTAAAATGGATCCATAAATTAGCTGCAGCATTGTATAAGCCGCGATGTTCAAAGTGTGTGAAAAAAGTAGCGGCTTATAGTCTGAAAATTATGGTAAGTGTCTTCATTAACAGTTCTTCAGGTTTCTCTAAAATCAGCTTCAATCTGCCAGCGTGTCATGATGAAACAACTGAAGTGAAATGTTTTAGCTGTGGATTCAGGAAAACTTTAGCTCTGCTGAAATCCATTTAAATCTCACTTTAAGGTTTAGGGTTGTAAAAATAAAACAGTAGTAAAACAGACAAAACTGTTCAGCTGTGTTTATAAAACAAAAACAATGATTCATATCTTTTTAAAATCTATAATTTAGACGAAGCGCAAGAATATGTAGACGTCTTCATCAGCGAAGCATCCGAGCTGGAGTCTCAGCCTGAGGAGTCCTGCAGAGAGACCAGGAACCAGAAGAAAAAAGATGAAATGGAAACCCTGAACGCCGACTGCAACGCTCCTCCGAGCAGAAAAAAGAAAAAGAGCGTCAAGAGAAGTGAAGAGGAAGAGGTTGCTCAAGAGAAGAAAAAGGTGAAGAAGAGAAAAAGGGCAAAGGTTGAGGTGGAAGAGGAACCTGCAGTCGCTCCGTCAGAAAACAAGAAGAAGAAGAAGAAGGTGAAAGACATGGATGAAAGTCCGACAGAAACAACACAGAAGAGCAACAAGGAGCTGAAGTCTGAAGCTTCTCCAGCAGAGGGCGCCGGTGAGTGAAAACATTTATTTACACCTGTTTGAAACGTTACGACGACTTTAATGATTCCTGCCCCTCAGAGGAACCATCCTCTCTGCTCCCGACCAAAACGAAGAGACGTCGGAGGAGGAAGCTCAGCCTGAGACGGAGACTGATGCTTCAGATGAAAGGAGCGATGATGATGGAGACTAGAAGCATCAACCCACCTGCAGGAAGAGAAAAGTCACTACTAAGGGTTTTTAAACATTTTACACATGAGCATGAACATTGGAAGGTAACATTTCTCTTATTATTTTAGACTGAAGCGAAAAGAAACCAAGAAGGGACCCAAAGACGACCCGGTACCAGAAGACCAAACACCAGCGATGGTAAAAACTGAGCCTGAAGGAAGTTCAGAAGAAAACCAGCCTTCAAAGAAATGGAGGAAGAAGAAGAAGAAGAAGAGATTGGTGAAGGTTGAGGAAGAAAACCGGAGCCCCGAGCCTCCAGCACCCGAAGCGTTTTCAAACGGAGAGAAGAAGAAAAAGAAGAAGAGAAAAAAAAAGACTCAAGGTTCAGGTCCAGTTCCTGAAGACCAGCCTCCATCAAAGAAAATAAGTAAGACAGACTCTCATTACGGAGTTCATTTAGTGAGGAAATAAGATCCCAACATGTTGTGCTGATGTCCACAGAGGAGGAGGACAAACAGGAAGAGGCGGAGCTTGACTATGGCGCACGAACTCCTCCAGCTGCCGCGGTAAGAAACTAGATCCTGGTTTAAGTCCAGAGCCAAGACCGAAACGATGCTCCTGAAATTAGCTTCGTTAGGGATGCACGATTTGGATTTTTGGCCAATATCCAATATGTTAAAACTTATTTGGCCGATATCATATTTTATATATGTTCCTTTGTCAGAACATAGCCTCTTATTTGCTACAAACATTGTGCAACAACTGTGAGAGCTGGTGACATATAGTCAGTACTTTAACTTGTATTAAATGAAGTGTTAGCCTATATGTTATTTATTAGCAGTAGTCACTTGTGGAGGCTTGTTCCAGGTTCCAGCTGCAATGTGGATCCTCTGCACTCCTGTGCATGAAGGACAGACTTTTTAAGTTTTAAGTTTTGTCCATCCATTAAGACTAATCATGCTAACGAGGCTAGCACGACGTCTAAATGTCTGTGGTAAACTCACCCAACACGTCGTGCTGTCAGCTTTTATCTTCTCAATGACGTCGGAAACGACGGCTTGTAACTCGGTTACGTCGGAAAAATGTCTCAGACTGCGGACGATGTAGCGAGGCTCAACGTAGTCCATACATCTTCCCACACTGCGGACATTTTGAATTCGGTTATGGCGCACGTGACGTCATCACGTCGTGCTACCGCTGCAGGCAAAAACAGCGCCTTTTGTGTCGGCGAGTTCTTTTAATGGAATGTCCGATATTGAAGTTTAACAGCTGATACCATGCCGATAATCTCGTGCATCCCTACTAATAAACAGCTGAAGTCATTACAGGAGCTCACCTGAACTCACCTGCAGGCTGCATGTGGGCCCCGGGGCCTGCAGTTGAACGGCCCCGCCCTGCTCAACACGTTTGAACTGGGAGCGTAGCTGCAGATGGATTCCTCAACTCCTGGTGAACATTCAGAACCAGAACCATCTACGCTCCAAGTTCACATGTGGCTGAGAAAACGTCTAGTGTCAGAAGTAGAGGTTTAACATTAGCCTGGCCTGGATGAAGACTTTTGCCTCTTCCTCCAGACGCTGTACTGTTTGACAGATCACAACCGTTAAAGGGACAGTTCAGCTCTTCTAAAGAGTCTTCTTCCTGTAGTTTGAGGAGCTAACGGTTCACTGACTCATTCAGCGGCTACAGTTTTTATAAAACGACGTTTGCAGAAAGACAAACCAGTTTTAGAATCCAGCAGTGACACTGACCTGACAACTTGTTTGCAGAAAAAGAAGAAATCCTCCAAAAAGAAGTTGATCGGACGTTAAACCAGCAGGTTTGTGTTTAAAGTTTTACATTCCGAACGTGTCATCTGTAAACAGGAAGTGATGTCACACGGCAGTTTACTGAAACATTTGGTCTTAGTCCAGCTTTATAAAGCTCTACCGTTACTCTGTTTTCTTGGCGGACTGATACGTTGGCGTAGTGCCGCGAGCGTTGTTCGGTCAAGAATCTTCTCAAGAAGATGGAACCAAGCGTCGAGCTTTAATCTGTTTTCTAAACCTGGATGAAAACGTTTGCCCTTTACACGAACATGCATCTGACGCTCACCTGGTTGTAAATCTGTTGTCTCCTGCAGGAGACACCTGGACCTGAAGACGTTTCTGGGGAGGCATCAGTTTTCAGATCGATGTATCGTCAATAAACTCGTTTGATCAAGTCGTTCAACAAGAACGTTCTTAAAATCCAACGACACAAGATGGACGTCAGAAAGATGTTCGAGGGATTTCGTGACTTCTGTTTACATTTAGTTCTTTTAGACGTTAATAAAAACTTAAAAGCTGTTTATTTTATTAAAACTTAAGTTCTTTGATCCAAACGAAGTTGATTAAAAAAATAAAACTTTACTGTTCCTGTGACAGAAGACAAATCTTCAGTCATACACGAAACAGGTTTGAATCAGTTAAAACTTATTTTCAATAAAGAGCATTTCCATCTTTCTGTCATTTAGTGAAACAGGAGGTTGTTGTAAATTATTTCTGAACAAAAACAAATTTTTATTATACTGGAATTAAAAACACCAATTTATAAACCTTGTTTTATCTGAATTAACTTGCAGTAAAATTATTATTATTGTTAAAATTGATAAAATTTTATTAAAGATTTTAAAGTTCAAATATAAAACATGTTTATTTCTCAGTCCTGTAAATGTTTGTTTTATTAAAATCTTTTTTACCTCAGACTGTTTTGTTACACAGATGTGTACAAATACACACAGAGCTGTCAAAGTACTTACAGATGTGTGTATTACTAAATATTTTGACACAGGTTTTAACTTTGTTCACCTGAACGAGGAAAATCCTCCCAGAAGCCTGGAAACAGTTCTGACTCCATGTTCACGTCATGTTTCCTGGTTCTCAATTCAGTTTTTATTACAAAGCACCAAGTTTATATGAGGAACATTCTGCTTTGAGTTCAACTCCATCACAGACTCATCTTGAGCAAGCATGAAGGCGACAGTGGAAAAGAAAAACTCCCTCATGAGGAAGAACGACCCTCTGTGGCTGAAATCGGTCTCATCGCAGCTATAATAATTCTCTCCACAGCTGAAATGATCCTCATCACAGATAAAATCAGCTTTTCCACAGCTGTTATTTTCTAACAGATATGACTTAAATAACCCATTTCATCTCCTTTAAAACTGAACACTTTGCTGGGAAGTCCCGTCATGTGTGACATCATTGTAAAGTTTGTGGATTCCTCTTTAAAACATACACTGCCTGACCAAAAAAAAAAAAAAGGTCACACTAATATTTTTGTTGGATCGCCTTTAGCTTTGATGACATCATGCATTCACTGTGTCATTGTTTCAATAAACTTGTCACAAGATCTATTTCCATCCAGTGCTGCATTAATTTTTCACCAAGATCTTGCGTTGATGACGAGACACTAGACATGATGGGTGCATCACTTCACCTGCCTCTCTTCTTACCCTGATGCACCCATCACTCTGGAACAGGGTCAATCTGGA
>JAVCKU010000085.1:21009726-21027803 GCA_032273985.1 Hypsolebias coamazonicus
GGCGGCTGTGGCTGAGTGGTTAGAGCAGTCGTCCTCCAATGCAAGAGTCGGGGGTTCAAATCCACCAGCAGTCACATTCCAAAGTGTCTCAGGGCAAGACACTGAACCCTTTGATGCATCCAATATGTGTCCCATCGGTGTATGAATGTGATCTGAACCATTAGTCTTTTTAGAATGATTTGTTCATTTAGCTTTGTAGAGATCTAGTAGTGTTGTATGAATGGGTAAATGAGGGCACATATTGTAGTGTAAAGTGCTTTGAGTATCTCAATAAGACAGAAGGTGCTATATAAGTACAGTCCATTTACCATTTAACCCAATTTTAGTAGTTTCTACAATCTCCTTAGATGTTTTCTCTGCTTAATGCCAATGCTTTGAACCTTCTCAAACAGACTGACATCTTTTCCACGCCCATGCGATGTGTCTTTCGACATGGTTGTTTAAGAAATGTGAAGCAACTCATTGCACCGGTTGTGGTTGAATAACTTGTTGTCAGCTGAAAGATAACCACCCATGCAGTAATTATCCAGTAGGAGGCTTGTACCCATTTGCTTAGTTAAATCCTGGTGGTGACTTTATTTTTTGGGGGCCAGGCTGTGTATGTCTTAACAATGAGCACAAAAGACTGACATGTTTGTTCTGTACACCATTATAGGTCTCTTAAAATCAAATGGTCTGGAAATGTTCTCCAGGTTCTATTCCAGTGTGCAAAGTTTCAAAAGAGACACCGCTGTAATCAATACCGTGTCTCTCTCTATGACCACTCTCTCATCCATGTAATAATTTCTGAGGCTATTACAGACCAGAGTGCTGCTGTTATTTATATGAAAATGTAACATCTATTGAGTGTCAGTGACACCTGCCACCATTCTTTAGTCAATTGCTGCATAAATCGATCATCAGCAAGTCAGACCGTCTGTGTGCATTTGTTTCTTGAGCCATAAACAACAATCACTGTGGCACACCAGCTTTCCACAGCATTAAAACTACTGACAGGTCAAGTGAATAATATGGATGGATCTTGATACAATGGCACCTGTCTCGGGCCGTGATATATTATGCCGCAGGTGAATGGTTAGTTGTCAAGAGTGATACGTTGGATAAGCATTCAGATCTGAGGGCTCATGGATCTACTTTTTATTGTGCTGTTGAGAAAAACTTGGTTGCCGGCATTTATGTGTAATTATTTGTTAAAGAACACCAAGTACATTCCTGTATCATGATGAAAATTCCTGATGGCAACTGCCTCTTCTAACTTGATAATTTACAACACTTAAAAAAAGTTCACAAGTGACGATAGAGATTGTGCAGAAGATTAAAGCTATTGATTTGACCATTGATTTTTTTTTTTTTTCTAATTTAAACTCAGTTGAACATCTGTGAATTGTAATATAGAATTTTCATTAATGGTTTGGTTCAAACTGGGATAAAATATTGATCGTTAAGGAATATTGAGTAATTAATCAGAAAAAATCTACACAGAGAAAAACATATTTTTCATTGACTACATTCATTGATAAGTTGTCCTTAACTTGTGGCAAGGCTTTAAAAACATTTCATGTTTTTTTTTTTTTTTTTTTTTTTTTTTAAGTGGGGATTCTACAGAGAGGTTATGAATAAATATTGTCTGTTGTAGATGGCGCTGGAATTTTATAATCCATCCTTCACACCTCTGTCAATTTCTCATTAGCATTAGGAGAAATGATTCAGTATTCCTACTGAAAGTGCCCAAAGCTAGCTACAACTAGCCACTGATAATGTTGGGGTTTGCAAATACCATTGAAATATTAATATAATGTTATGTTTGTAATGCAAAATGGACCGTTATGTAAAGATTTATAAAACATAAAATACAAAAAAGCAAGACACCTCTACGGCTTTTTTTTTTTTTTTTTTTTTTCTTTTTTAAGAATTAAGATTGTTTAAGGATGTCAGCAATTGATTTGTGTCTTTGCCCTACATTTAGCTATTACCTTATAGCTTTTTTGTTGTTGTTTTTATTGATCATCTTTTTGTCAACATAACAGAACCAGCAGATATTGGGAACAAATAATTGTCACAGTCTTATAAAAAATATAAACAAAGTTACAGGTATAAGACAGCAGTTAGGATTACACTTTAGTTTTACATCATTTTACAGAGCTAAGAGACGGACCGCACCAACTAATTGCCCTCATGGAATCTAGCCCATTCACCTCATCTTTTTCTGTAGAGTTCAACTTGCAGCCCCAGCATAAATGTTAGCATCTCCATTTTGTGCATTTCCTCGAACATTTTATACCAGTCCTCTAGTTTTGATGGGTCAGGTTAAAGCCATGTTCAAGTAATCTGGCTGTGGCACTTAGGATTTTCAGTAAATATGTGTCACTCATTCGTCCCATCAGGAGCATCTCCTAAACAAAAGTGACAAAGTGATTGTTGTAATTTATAACCAAAGATCAAGTCTATATTTTCCAACCTCTGTCCAAAAAGTTTAAACTTTTGTACAGGACCAAAAATAAAAAGGTGGGCATGGCCTACTTTTAAGTCCCCACAAACCCTCCCAACAAGTGGAAGCGCTGGAGCTTCTATGCAACTGTTGTTTTGGCATTTTGAAGAACCGCACCAAGTTTTTCCAACTGAAATCTTGCCCATAGGCTGAGAATGAGGTTGAGGCAGCAGATTCACACATGTTGCCCCATTGTTCACATGACATTCCAGTGCTGAATTATTTATCCCATTTTTTTTATATAATTTGTTGTGGCTCCTCTGCCCTTCTGGTAGAGTTTATAAATGATAGATTTACATTGATTAGAGTAAACATGAACAACTACTGGTAGTTAAATTACCTTGTTGGGCTAATACTTTATAGCTTTTTTAAAGCTATAATATAGGGGCCAATGTGGGGTAGAGGCAAGGCAGCCAACTCGGGACTCGAAAGTCCTAGACTCGATTCCTAGCCATTCCCACATGTTGTGGTGTCTCTGAGCAAGGCATCTAATCTGTAATTGCTCCTCGGGTGCCTACATAGCTGCCCACTGCTCCACCTATGTGTATCCCAGGTGCAATGGGTAAATGCAGAGAACCAGTTTCGCCACTGTATGGGAACATACAATGATGATACCACATAGCATTTATCTTATCTTAAACAGCTCTTCAAAATGTTGTCTGTTTGGTCCTTGTTGGATTATTAAGATGCTGCATCACTCGTAATAGCAAATATTTACATGAATTTGGAAAGCAATTTACTAGAATGCTATGGAAACACCAAAGCACCTACCACATTAAATAAGTGTGAAATGTCCCAAGAAAAAGGCAGGAAAAGGCTTGACGTCACAAGCTTTGTCTTCAGAGGGTGATTGACTCAATGATTATGGTAACTCACAGTTAAGCTGTGGACAATGGCTGTTTGAAATAAATATATGTATTTTAGACAGGGTAGAAGGCAAGTTTTGCCGATTGCTATTCAAAGAACAAAACTTGAGTTTTTAAGGGTGAAGACGGGTAATAATAAAGCTGTTCTTCACTTTTGTAATGTTCAGTTCAAATATGTTGAATTCTTGCATTTCTTCTTGGGTCTAAGGTTCTTGCTGTAACAGTGTTTTGTTTGTTTCTCACCTGATGTTTTCCTTGTGAGGTCCTGACTAGTATCTTGAATTACATTATTGCCCAGAACAATGCCCAATTCACACTGGCTCAACATCTTACAGTCTAAAAACAACTTGCAACTTCAAAAGATCTTTAAGTCCAGATTTATTCGTGGAAAAACTAACAAACAAACAAACAAACAAAAAAACTACACAAGAACACAATATTCAGATTGGTTTCAGTGCTGTGGCTGGTTGACATTTTCCCAGGCCAAATGTAATTGTATAATCGTTATCACTTTATGGAATCTTAATAGATGCTGTCAATTAGAGACAAAGTAATGACTTGAGACAGGAAATTATGACGTCATCAATATTGAAACGATGGCAGTAAAAAGTTTTTTTTTTTTTTTTAATGTCCATCAAGAGTTCAGTTGGAACCATTTTTATTGTTTACAGTATTTCTATATACAGTACTGTATCTCTTATGCCACCACATACATAACATTTTCCAAATGTATGAAGTCATAACTACTTATAATAATAATAAAAAATGCAACACTATGATGTATTAAAATGCAAGTTCAAGCAGTCCAACAAGAGGAGGATGGCTGACATTATATCAAAGGTGGTTCCAGACAGAATTATCTGATATCTTTAAGCCCCAGTGGGGACTTTCTAGCCCTCCCAGGGAAGAGCGAAAGGCAGTAGCAGCAGGCAAGAACCAGTGAAATGGTCACCTACAAGGTCTTATCTGCCTGTCGTATTATTTCCCCACAAAGACCCGCACACGCCATATCTCACAGCCATCTTGCTGATAAGGACAGCTGCCACAAACAAAAAAAATAAAAGACAAAACAGTGAGAGTGTGAAAACAAAATAACAAACCAGCGCACCGCTTCTTCATTGTGTTGGCCTTTTATTACCTTTCCCCAGAAGACGGCTGATAAAACACCCCAAGAAAGAGAAGGAGGGAAAGAAAGAAGATAAGCTTCAGAAAAGTGAAGGGATAAAACTCAAAATTTCATTAGGAGAAAAGCCTGTTGTCGTAAGGGGAAGAAGATAGCATGTAATGAAGGAGGTGGTAAGACTGACCGAGTGAAAAGGCCCTCTTGTACATGCACAGGATGTGAGTTCTAATCCATGTTTGTTTCTGCAAAGCTCCTGACAGGCTGACAAAGCTGACCTGGTGAAAACCCCTTTGTTACTGCTTTTAACCCTCAGATATTCAACCGTGGTGTGGGCATTTAGAAGTCTTTGAACTTATATAAAAGTTATGTGTTATGATCTGTTTGCTAAGATAACCAATTCTGTACGCGGGAGTTGTGCTTCTGAAGACATATGGATGGGAAATGAGACAAGCTACTGATCTCAGGCATGGACTTTATAGACTTTTTTTTAACGATCTAGTCCAACTGGTAAAAAAATTGTTAAAAATTAAGTATTCAGGAGCAGCATGCATATGCTTCCTCTTCCCTCCCTCAGATTCTTCCCCACTAGGCGGAGTTGCAGGTCAGCTTTGGCACTGAGATGCAGAGAGTTTTTAATGCACAGCATTTATCATTGTGGCATTAGTACTTGTCTCTCTGGCCCTGTCACTCCACTGCTATAGACCAAAACGTCTGAAGATAGCTAAATCAGAAATGGTCAGAGATTCTATCAGTATTGTACCATATAGCAAAAGCTATGCTGGTCTGGTTGTTGTTGACCCCCTTGCATTGCAGACCAACCTAAAGCAAGATCACTAGACATTAAAAATCAGTATTCTTTTTTTTTTTCTTTATGAAAATTAACACATTTTTGAAGTTTAGAAATAATTGACTATACTGAAAATAAGACATTCAGTAGAGCCTCCAAATACTGTAACTGGACTATTATAATGACCCTTTGATTTATATATGCTTTGTAAAGAGACATTCTGTTTGTTGTGACGAGGGAGCAGAGCTGTAAGGCAAAGCTCTCTGTTTACTGGTCAATCTACATTTCTACCCTCACCTATGGCCACAAACTTTATGGTAGTCACCGAAAGAATGAGATTGCGGATACAGGCAGTTGAAATGAGTTCCCTCCGCAGGGTAGCTGGACTCTCCCTTAGAGATAGGGTGAGAAGTTCAGTCATCCAGGAGAGACTCAGAGTAGAGCCGCTGCTCCTCCACATCGAGAGGCGCTAGCTGAGGTGGTTCAGGCACCTGGTAAGGATGCTTCCTGGGCGCCTCCAGAGGGAGGTGCTTCAGGCATATCCGAAACAAGCAGACAATGATGGATGGATGGATGGATGGATGGATGGATGGATGGATGGATGGATGGATGGATGGATGGATGGATGATAAATATACATTCTCTAGAAATGAGAAACATATTTTGCAATCTTAGAATGTCACACTTATGTTACATTATGTCACTTGTTTCTGTTGACACTAGGAAAAGTGCTACACAAACACTGTGAGAGATAGATTATTTTAAAAAGTAGCATTTTCTATTTCATGTAAATGAATTAGAAAATGCAACATTTCAAAAAAGGAAGAATTAAATGTCATTGTTTTTCAACATTTTAGTAGAAAAGGAGTTTTGTTAACTGCGTTTGTTTGGTTCTTCCTATTTCGACAGATGCTGTTGACTTTTGTTTGTTTTTTTACATAACATCTTGAATAAAATGTCCCTTCAACTTGTGTGGGTTTGGTGTATTTAATGTGTGTGTGTTGCACTCTATCAAGTCAGAAATTACTTGGCAGCATAATGACAGGTCCAAAACGTAGGTCAAATAAATGTAACTGGTTATTTGTATTTACATGGTTATCGTCTAGCTGTTTTAGACCTAAAGCAATTGTCAAATTAAGTTTGTAACTACTAAGATGAAGCTAACTTTCAGGCAAAACATGCTTTTTAACCTTGTCATAATGTTTTTTTTTAATTATCTCTCCTATTTTTCCCCATTTATTTCATTGCTGGCAATTATGTCAAATTTCCATGACCATATTTCAGTAGTGCATGAAACACTTAATTGCACGTTACCAAAGTGGTCACCATTTGAAAAGATTCCATTTCATTCCCTGAGACATTTAGATTTATTTGGTGAAATGACAGTCAGCTGCAATGGTGCTGCCGCCAGATCTAAAGATCATACATTTTCAGCACACCTAGAAATCAGAGTTATAGTTGCATGTGAAGGACAGATCCCATGGCAGTTTGTTTGTGTTGTGAGATTATGAGTGTGTGCGTGTGTGTGTGTGGTGGGGGAGGCCTTGTGTGTAAGTGAGTGTGAACTGTTCAATAAACTCATCAAAGACCTCATAAAGATAGCCGACATTTACAGCAAAGTGCGAAGGTCACGGAGGTGAACCTGATAAGATCACGCTGGGGGAAACATTTCTTGAAACCATCTCAAGAAAGAGGGGGGATAACATCCGAGAGCAACCGAGGCATACCTCATAAATATTCAAAGCTTGGTTCAGATAGAATTTCTATCGTTTGTGAGCATTTAAATCGATGATTTATGAAGCATCCAAGCAGCGCCTGATGAGGCCAGTGTGGACAGACAGTTTGATAATGTGGATCTAATTAAAACTCCCAGAGTGGGACCACAGCATATGTCTCTGCTGACCCGCACACACTGGGCACGACCATGTCCTCATTAGCACCAACAATGTCATAGACCTACACCAATCGACACAGATATTTAAATGGTAGAAAAGGAATTAAAAGTCTTCCTTCCTCCTTTTTGTGCAATTGTTTCCGAAACTACGGCCTGGTTGCAAACGTGAGCTACGTCTTGAGATGAGGTTAATGAAGTCAGAAACACAGAGACGAGGGAGCCATGCTTTGAAAGAACCCCACTTCTTTGTTTGTGAACTTAAAGCGTTGCCAGATTGGCAGCTGCACCTTATGGGCCTCTCACACCTTTGATGAAACCCTGAAACTGGTGAGGAGGAGTTGGCAGACACAGTCCCTTTGGCCAAGTTCAGTCTTTCTTCTATGCCTCTGTTGTCTGCCTTTGTCAGATTTGTGAATTTTGGTGTGTTTGTCTGTGTAAGAATGAGAGTGAGGGTAAAAGAGAGGGGGAAGAAATAGTGTGTGTTTATGTGCCCACTGCTGTGTGTGTTCAGGATGAGCAGTCATCTGACGAACTGCCTTCCCTAGACCGAGGCTTTGGCTCGCCCCCTCCCAGTGAAATCCTGTTGTTGTGTTGGTTAACTATGCTCATCCCCCAACACCACAACTCACAGAGCAGCAGTAAGAAGTTGGCAGACCCTAATGGAAACGTCATCTCCCAGATAAAAGATGGCCCGGCTTTGATGAGAGGGGAGTTATGGGAGGTGTATAATAAAAGAACCATTTCCAATCAGTTCTGAAGCCAATTTAAAAGTGCCGAATGAAGACATACGCTGTCATGGACTAACTGAAAAGATCACTCATAGCTGTTCTCCTGTTTGTCAGGTAGAGGGATCTTTCAGTACAGCACTCTGGAGACCTATCTCAAGTTAGACTGCCTGTAAATTTAATCCAAAGCTTGATTTAAGAATTAAAACTCTACTGCACCTTTATCTTTTTTTCTTCTTCAGTTTTTCTCTCAAGCTCAACTGAGATGGTTCAGTCCTGCTGTGACTGTTTTCTGACTGAGGCCCTGCTTGGAGACAATCATGAGCTTTATTTGTAGTGTTTTTCTGGGACAGGTGATACCACTCACTGTGAGAGTTGGCAGTAATTGGTGGGGAAAAAAAAAAAAAAAGTTGTGCTCTGAATTACAAAAAAAAAAAACAACAACTTCAGTACTCTTTACAGCTACATCATTTGAAAATCTGTTTAGATAGGGCACCACATGTTTTCTGTAAATTAATGATCATCGTGGCCAAATAAACAAACAAACAAACCAAAGACGACGTTGTTCAGGGACTTTAAGTTTTTCCATTGTTGGATCTCTCACTTTAAAAATACCCCCTGAGTATGGGAGGAAGCAGAGAAACAAAGAAACCATGATCAAGGAACAAGCAACATAGTGCCGCAGGACAAATGAGCAGACTCCTGAGAACGTGGCCTCCTGTGTACGGGATGCATTCCTTGCCAACATATGTGACGCTCGCAACAAGCACAAACAACACATGCAGTCTGCCATGGTTGTTGTTATGCTGCACGCTTGTGTTTCAAATACTCCCACAACTGGTTGTGTAATCACTCGACTATCGGTTAAGATGTGGGCGGTTTTATTAAAATTCTGGTCTAAGTTCGACCCTGAATCTACAGCATTACTAATCAAGAAAAATCAAACTTGTGGCTGATCGTCTTTGATTAAGGCATAACTAGTCAATCTTGTGTTTGCTGTATTTTCAATAGGAAACATTATCAGCATTCAGCCATGCAGAAGTTTATTATAATTTGCTGAAATGGTAATGATAGTAATTGTTAGAATAGACGTGGAAATATTTTGTATTTAACATTTAATGTAGTATTTGTAGTATATTTACTACGTTTTAATAATGTATTGTTCAAATTACACAGCATTGCACGTCACATTCCCTCAGGTGTGTGCGATGGGCATAAATGTAAGTACGGTACTTGCAAACATGTCCTCATTTGTTGTGAAAAGACTGTAAAAGTTTGTTTTTCATTAAACACAGCAATGCTTTGTCAAGAAGCACCATTGTCAAAAACAGAAATTAAAAAACTATTAAACTATTAAAAACTCTGTGGAAGAATTTAAGACCATATACTTGATTTTGTACTGCTGGGGTGTTGTGAAAAATTAAAATGCACAACATGCTTATCAAGTTCAAGCTTCTTTATTGTCATTCGCATCACATGTACAGGAGGTTGAACAAAACTGTGTGCTCCAGATTCCAGTTACACCCAAAAATAGCAAAGATATAAAAACAACAGTTTATGAGGAACGGCGATATACACTTAAAAAATACGCTAAATGAACACTAAACGAGATCCTAAAATATCTAAGATATATCATAAACACCAATAATAGAAAATAATATGGTATATTAAACAGCAGCCCCAACACGAGTCTGTAGTGAGTAGATAGATGAATACAGCAGCATGGATTATCAGCAGCACAGATAAAACACTTATTGCCAATTAAAGTAGCATTACAGTAATCTACAGTTTATATACAGCTCTTATATTTACACCATCAGAGCATGTTCAAGTGACAGCTTACTCTCTTCTTTTTGCCTTTTGTTAGCGTTTCAGCATCTTGAATTCTCCTTGATTCTCAAACGCGGTACAGCTCGCCCTTCTCAAATCATATAATTTGCAGTAACTTCCCTGTTGTGTTGTGGTTTTCTTATCTTTATGGAATCCCTCTGATATTATCTTCCTGTCAGCCGAGCTTGTGGTTGTCAGAGCAAGACGGAGGACAGAAGACGATGCTGTAGTGTGCCGACAGTCTTACAGAGAATCCTGAGCATTTCAAAGCCTAAACTGTGTAAGAGTCGTAAAAATGACAGACTGCAGCCATTTTTACCGGCTTTCCATATTGCTTGTCATCTTTTAAACTTTTTTTTTTCTATTGGAACAAACGATATAGTGCTGTAACAGCATCTCAATTATGTTTCTCTTTCCCTTTTTCTGTCTCTGCCTCCACAGTATCTGCCTTTATCTTTTTCTGGAAGTATTAGAAGTTTAATCAGCCTGTCCTGGTGGTGCTTAGATGCTCACTGCTTACAGGGCTCTTCCGCAGAAGAGGCTGGTGGGTGGATACCAGTATTTAGAACATGGTGGCACTTTGATCAGCTGGGTGGATTTTCAAAAATGTGCTCCTGGTTACTTGTCAGCGGGATAAGACAGAGAATGTGAAAGATACATTTTACAGTATTTATTTTTTTAGGTTTGGCATTAAAAAATACCTAGGCCTACTTTTTGTTGGAGTTGTTTGGAGGAGCCATACAGATTTAAGTCAGGTATGTGTTGAGATATTCATATATCAGTAACTGAAGTCAGTTCCTCATCTGTTTATGAGTATTTTAACTACTTCTGTAAGGCATAAAT
Organism: Hypsolebias coamazonicus; assembly: GCA_032273985.1. Lineage (NCBI taxonomy): Eukaryota > Metazoa > Chordata > Actinopteri > Cyprinodontiformes > Rivulidae > Hypsolebias > Hypsolebias coamazonicus. Next base: position 21,020,283 of record JAVCKU010000085.1, read on the forward strand.
CGGGGTTTTGACTCCTCTATGCCCTCCAAATTGTCAATAAAATGACTACAAAGCAATATATCCTGTGTAACTGCCCCACTACTACACACACCCAGCTATGTCAACATCTTAATTAGCAGCAAGGATAACGACCTGTAGTGAGTAATTGTTTTTAATTATGCAATTTTACCGCTTCCACAAATAAGATGGGTGTCTGTGGGCTGAATGAGGGGCAGTCAGCAAGGAATCATTCCCCATCAATTTTCACCTTCGAGCTGAACAGAATGTGGCTCAACACGCAGCGACTGAAAAGCGAAAATTAAATCCTATTTCCATTGCCATGATAAAATGATTACACAACATCAAAATGTGCCCCTTAGCGAAGTATGCAAATCTAAAGCTCATGCATGTGCCTCTAGCACTCACTGACAGCAATGCATGTCTGTGGAAATCAGTGCCACACACAGACACACACTTTCCTCCTTTTCCCTTTCCCATCAGCACATGAATTGATGTCTACATACACTCTAAAATATAAAGAGTGTATTGAGCCATCACATGGATTAATGTTTGGTAGAATGAGCTTGGATTTGCTCTCACCATAACAGGGCTCCAGTGTTTTCTCCGTATGCTTGGATATCCAGCCTTGGTGGTCACGTTACACCTGGGTGACTCTGCTAATAGAAGCTTTTTATCAGACTTGCAAGCAAGAGGACTGGCACAACTTGCTCTTTCATTATTCATATGATCCTCTCTCCACTTTCCAGGTTCATTTTATTCCAATGACCCCTCCATCGGGACAGTGTCCCAGCTTTGCTGCACACGCATCATCACAAACCGTTTTATAAGCTTCAGTCATAGTCAAAGGGATAAATACAAGTGCTCAAAGGAGCAAGATTGTAACATGCTTCACTATTATTTCCAGAGAAACTGTAAATTAGTGATATTTTGATGCCTATAGTGGACTGGCAAAATATTGATACATGATGAGAATAATGTTTTATCTCTGCTGTAGGTTACTTAGTTGAAAATGCCTAAAATATGAACCTATAAGCAGAAAAACTAGATTATGGGTGGAGAATTAATAATTTATTGAAAATTCTGAAGGCACTAACTAATTGCATCTCAAATTTGCTTCAAGTCTGAATTTTCTTTTATGTACCTTTTAGATTTGAATCACCATCCTTGTAGCCGGTGGTTTCACAGTAAAATAAATAAATAAATAAATAAACACGGCTCATTCCCTAATAGCTTCGGGCAAAACAGACTATTTTTCTGTCTGGCATTGAGAAACAATACCTGCCTGCATGGTAAATATTATGAGAGCCATTCAGCCACATGCAATATCACAGAGGAGAGCAGCCGTGAAGGAGTTCATTTAAGGAACTGATACAGCAGGATATTGACTTTATTCTTTATGTGTATACTTGAACTGGCATCAGACAATAGGTGAGCGATAGGGGGTTATATCAGGAACACCAAAAGTCATTGTGCATTAAAGTTTATCAGCTGTTAGTGCACTTATTTATCCCGTAGAAGCTTTTGAAGTGACTGCGACCTTTGCATGTTTTTGTTTGTGTGTACGAGTGAATTCGGAACAGCTGGATGAAATGGCTGATGCTCCATTGCCAAATGTCACAAGTGGTCCATCCTTCTGGGAAAATAAATTGGCTCTCTCTTAAGCAGCGAACAGTCGGCAGGAGCTGCGACATATGGCGAGAATCTGAAAACTCAAGACGACAGCTTCTCCTCCTTTTTGGCTTTTCTCATCATGTTGCGGACAGCACCTTAATGATGAGTGTTGCTTTTTTGTAGCATTCCGTTTGTGGAAAAGACCACTGTGGGCAACTCATAAATCTTTCATGAGACACAGAACATAATCTGTGACATGTTGTGTTTTTCTTCAGGTGCCGTTTAACGTCAGTAGACAGAGACGCGAGCTCTGGGACATGTCATTTGGGATAAATATTTAGCTTTGATGATGTCAGAAGTTCAGAATCAACAACCCACATTAAGTCCAAACATCTTCATGATCATGAATTCAAAGATTTAGTGTATGTTTTACATTTTTCTGTCGTTCGTTTCTGGGAGCTTTGCAGCGGTCTTGCTGAACACATACCAGTAGTTTTGTGTTAAAAACACATTAAAAATGCTGCTTGGCAACTCTACATCTGGGCAACTGTTGTTGAGTGGTTAGAGCAGTCATCTGCCAATGAGAGAGTCAGGGGTTTGATTCCACTGCAATGCAGACACATGTTGATGTGTCTCTAGGCAAGGCGCTGAACCCCTGATTTCCTCTGGTGTGTGCCCCATTCAATTCTGGTCTTCTGCTCTCACAAGCTGCCTTTCCTGCCATTTCCAGGATTTCAGTGGTCAGACACTCAAACACATCTGGCAGGTAGATGAGAATGCATCCATGGCACCTCCTTTTCAACTCATTTGAGATTTGGACCTTGTTGTTATGGTTATGCATCATAAAAAATACCCAAAACTAAAAAAAAAAGATTCATTAAAATCCTTCCAGCTGCACAGCATCGGATACCAGAGGAAATAATGATCCAAAAAAGTGATTTACATCCAGTAAAAGAGGAATTCAAGTTTCCAAAAGCAAAATCTCTGAATGAATGTAACAGAGTTACTCCAACATGCAGCCACTCCGAGCGGCACAATTCTAGAATTTTCATACACGGAATGTTCATACAACATTGTTGTATGAACCTCTGTAGAGATTTAGTAGAGTGCTGTATGAATGTTGGTGTGGCGGTAACTGAGGGCATGGATTGTGTTGTAAAGTGCTTTGATTATCTTGATTAGATAGAAAGGTGCTATATAAGTACAGTCCATTTACATAAGGCACACTGAATGGCAGAGTATTGTACCTTAAGCATGAATAATGTCCCTTTGCTTCTTCGCTAAAACTTCAGAGGAACAACATCACAGATTTTTGTCCTTTTTGTTATTCATTCTTTTCACAATACGATTTGGGCGAAGCTCCTCTATCAAAGCTTCTCATGGTGAGATGGCTTTTGTGTTGTCACCTTTTTCAAGCGACTGTAGTTGATCCATTGCTTCCACATATTCTACGGTCGCTTTTTCTTAGCACAGTGTCAGTAAACTCTGCTAAAGTGATCAAAGCGCTGGGTTCAAGAACTTTTTTTTTTTTTTTTCCCCCGGCGGTGAAGAAAACTGTGACCAGCAAATTTTGTGTCTCATGCAGAGTCTAAAGAAATTGAGTGCTTTAGTGTTGAAGCAAAAAAAAAAAAGTCTATGGAAAAAAAAGTAAGATAAGTCTGTCATATTGTCATTTCAATGTATGCTTAGGTTTTGAAACTTATCTATCATATACTTTTCATAAAACTAGACCTATTCATAAAAATGATGAGAGCATTGTTCTTGCAAACACACAATAATATGTAAAACAATGATACCTTAACCCTTCCCCTACAGTTTTATGTATTGGTTACATTCTGGAAAGAAAAATCTAGTTAAAAGTATAACTTTTTTACAGTTCCATGATCAATATTTTTATTTATTTTCCAGAAGGGCTGTTGTCCCTTGATACAAGGTCCAGCTGAGAAGCAACACTCACCCAACAGAAAGATGAAAACCTAGCTTGGGCAAAAATTGCAAAGTGCCCATTTATACAGCCTTTCAGTTGTTAAATCTGTATACATTTGAACGAACACCAGTGTACACTTGTTTACGTGTGCTTAGGAATGTCATGGGGAACTTGGTGAAGTGTGGTGCTGTGTTGATGGGAACCCGCGAGAAAAAAGACTGATGGCAATGGAAAAGATGGATGCTTGGGTGGAGAAGTTAATAAAGTTGAAGCTGTGTTATGATGAATAAGGAAAGGACCATAAAAGAGAATGTATGTAGTGAATCTCCCTGGCGTGCAATGCTGAACAGACTGGTGGGCGCACCCTGGGGAAGGCTTTTTAATCTGCAGCCCTCCCCAACACTCTGTACTGCACAGGGAAACGGGCCCACATTCTGTTTGAGTTTCAATAAGACAGAGATATGGAACCATGAGCTGGGCATGGACAGAAAGAAAAGAGCAAAGCCATGGTTATAAAGCAGATATATATAGGAGGCTGAAATGCATGTGATTGTGCTATGCAAGGTTAGAAGAGTGTCCGGCCATATAAAAATGGAAAGAGAAAAAAATTCAGTTTTAATAAAAATATAAAAGAGCGCTAAGGAAATTTCTGTATGGGAACTGATGGATGCGATCCAAGACACACATCCATCATGCTGCCTGTGCTGCAGATGAAATGGTTTCAAGGAACCCAGACCTGACTGACTGGACTGACTGAGTGTCAGCTCACCAGTGGTTCATTTCAGTGTGAGATGCCTGCATAGTTTTTACAATCCTGCACAGTATTCAGTTGCAAGAGTAATAGACTTTATAAGTGCTGTCCGGTTCAGTACAGCTCTCAGAATGGAGTTTACATAAGAGAGGTTTGCATTAAGTCTTTTGACGGCTCAACAGACGCTCATTAAATAAATATAAATAAGAACAAGATTAAGCTTGCTTTTAACAGATTAATACACTTTGCTTAAACTTTTTTTTCCTGCAGAAACTTATCACCCTTTGCACGAAAAATCCAATTTCATCTCTGTCTTTTTAACACGCCCTTCATGAATGGACCAGTCTGCTTTGAATGGTTAGCTCAGGGGTATCCAATCCTGGTCTTTGAGGACCACTTCCCTGCTTCTTTTTATGTGTTTCCCTGCTCCAACACACTTGATTTAATGCTTAAATGACCTCGTTGTGTTTTACTGAAGCCTGTTAATCACATTGCTTTAAATTAAATGGGTTGCAGCAGAGAAACATCTAACATGCAGGGCAGTGGCCCTCAAGCTCCGGGATTGGACGTTCCTGGTTGGTTTGTTTTTCAAATGTGATTTAACCTCCTAGGACTTGATAGCCAGGACAATCTGGCATCCACATATGCAAGAGCCCAGGTCTTAGGAGGTTAAATATGATAAGATGGGGTGATGACGAGATATTAGCTGCAGCTATTGTCATATGTTTGGGTTAGGAATGTTCCTAACTTGCAAAAATAGTGAATAACACAATGCACTATAATGTGCTTTTTGGACATATGGTGCTTAATTCAAATGCATGCTTGTCTTTTTTTTTCCTCACAGTTGTTTCTGTCTCTTCTAGTCATCTTTCTTTTAACTCATAGTATTTTCTATGAGTTCTAGTATTGTTCTTGAACAAAAATATTATTCTCTTTGTTTTAGGCATGCCAAACAATCTATTAGGCAGATTTTATACTAATGTGAACATTGTTACGCTTTCAAGTAAAATACAAAGGAATGCCAGGACCACAGACTAGGTGTTTCAGCCAGTCACATACTTGTATGCTCTGTAGTAAATGAATAATTTGTTGTTAGATTTAGCTTATAAAGAAAAGCTATAGAACACCTAAATCATAATGGAAAATCCCAAAAATATAATATTGCTTTTCTAAGTCTTGAAGTTATGGCAGCTTTCAACACTGTTTAAAGTGCATCACTCTTCCTTTTACACAAAGTCTCTGAACTGCAGACACGTTATTTTCCACTTTAATAATAAAATAGTATTTTTCTTTCTTCTGTTGTACATTTTCTGGCACTTGATTACTGATAGGCTATCAGCAAAGCTTTCCTCTCCTGGATTTTTAATTACAGAGCATTTAAAGTCTAAGTAAAGCAGTCTGCAGTGTTTTTACAATGCTACTTCAACAGATACCTCACTGAATTCACTGTGACCTGATGGCTAGGTCACTGGTTTTGGAAGTCTTGGCGAGTTCGCCAGTTAGCAGGGAGTGTGGGAATTTGGAGGGCAAACAATGTATTAGGAAACATTTCCAGAATTTATCTTCAAAACATCACGTGTCAAATTGAACTTCAAGAACTGTGGTGATAAATGACCCTGTTTGGAAAGCCTGTGGACCAGATGCTTGTTCTTCAACTGAAACTATTTTAGCTTTGTGTTCATTTTCCCTACAACACAGTGTGTAGAGCTGCAGACATGTAATGTCATTTCCAGCCTCCTCAAAAAAATAAAATGATTAGCCATGCATTTGAACAACAACATTTCTGAGTTGTTTCCTGTTGCTGGAAACTGAGGGCTGTGAAAGGCAAAAAGAATGGTGGAGTCTTTGTGAGTGCAGCCATGGCAGCTGTTCATTTTTCGCCTGAGTTGCTTTCAGAGAAGCCAGTTACCTCACTGATGATAAATGTCTGTGCACACCGAGCTGTCTTAGAACTCCAGCAGCCTTTAAAACCTGACAGTCTCTGGCCCACAACCCTGAATGTTCAACCTCAGCCTGTCCTTCAACACTATAGATCAATGGCAGTCTTTATTTACTCTGGTCAGTGGATACTTGGGCTGTAGCCATCTATGAAAAAAGCCCATATGGTGATATGTCTTAATGTTCATGTGCGCTGTAGTCTTCAAGACAGTGTGATGTTCCAGCAGTGGCCATTAGCAAGGCAACACATGTAGCACGTTGGCAGTGAAATAGAGTGATGGGTTTTGATGGTTAGCTACCTCTGGAATTACTTTGATTGCTGTCTCTGTGTGGATAACAAGGCATGTGGACACAGTGAGGTCCCTGATGGAGTGATAAGGTCAGACTCTTACTTTCGTTCCAGCCGATTCCCTTCAACAATCTGTGTCTGTTTACTTTAAGACCTCGTTTTTTTCTTCTTATTTTAAGTTCCCACCACAGTCCAGCTGCTTCAATTTTTTCTACCTTCTCTTTTCACACTGATCAAGTTTTCATCTTGCTAGCTTGCTTTGATATGCCTTCCACTTTTAGCTGCTAATTCATTTTTTTCATTTAACACCCCTCTACCCATACTGCTCAATCTTCTACTTCTCCCCTCTCTTAACAGTAATGTCCTGTGATGCAGAAACACAAGCAGGAGATAATGACTGTCGCAAAGCTTTGGCGATGTCTGATTTATGTATGTTTCTTATCTAAAGCAAGCTGTCTCACATGACCTGCTTAAGGGTCATGCCCCTTGCGATCAATGAAAAAACGTGAAGTAGGGATACGTAGTCCAAGTTCAAGTTTCACTCCCCATCTCCCACTTTCTGTGTAAATAAACAATTCTAATTCAAATGTTGAAATATTTTAAACAAACATTCCAGTTTCACCATTGTATGGGAACATAAAATGATGACAATACATAACACATTGTTATTATTTTTAATAGTATTAGCAGGGAGTCAGAAATGTGTGTGTGGCAGAGAGAGGAGATCATGACAGGCTGCAGAGGAAGCTTCTATCTGCACCTGTGGGCTGCACAAATGTGCAGCAGGTGCTAAATTATTACAATTTATTTATTTAAAATAAACATTCCATGTTGCTCATGTTGCTCATCCCTCAATGAGCCAATTGTGTGTCATGTCCTCTCTTACTTTGAAAAACTGCAAAGTAGCGAGGGACTACTCTACAGCAGTTAATTTTGATTTGTTACTACTAACTAAAGTATACATAAAGTTTATATATACAAATATATATATACAAATATAAAGTA
>JAVCKU010000085.1:21040556-21052826 GCA_032273985.1 Hypsolebias coamazonicus
CGGGGCTTCAGGGTACGGATCCCCCGCAATAAACGAGGGACTACTGTATAAAAACATCTGTGTCACTCATCGGCGTCAGAAGAATTTGTAATGGGGGAGGGGGCACTGGTGGTATGTGCAAAGGGGTTCTGGGGGTCCGTCCCCAGAAAATTTTGAATAAAGTAGATGACTTTGCCTTCATTCTGGTGTGTTTTAACGATTACGGTAAAGCTTTCCATTCGGAAACCTTATTGTCAATCAAATCCAGAGTTCGCAACTACAGCAACCTTTATAGCTGGGCTGTATCTGTGCCATTGTGTATGGCCTCCATTTAAAGGCAAATAACGTACAAAAAAAGCAACATTTTACCTAGATGTGCTTAATTTAATTCACAAATTTAAAGCATGTTTCTCACCAAGTTTGTAGAAATTCAGCTGCGGGTTTTTAAAGACTTTTCAACGTTGATGCACTTTAACATACATCGTCAGGTCGACACTACAGTATTCGTGTTTACGTGAAATAAAATAAAAATAAAAAATACTAGACTGTTTTACTTGTGTTCAACATTAATCATCTAAAGGATATTTCTCATGAACCTTGAGGGCAATAAGGTGTGTTTTTTTTTAAGAAATTTCAATTTGAATGCGCCTTAACACACAGCATTTTACAGCGTCGCACACTTGGTGTAGCACTAAGCTAGCCACGTGCAATACAGGCGTGCTAGCTAATATGCTACAGACATAACGCTCCACTTCTCTCAAGCGTCCTAACCATCCCGGTCATCAGCTTCCCATACTAAGAGAGCGCTAAGCTAGCGTGCACGCAGAGGTGTCTCCGCCACCTCCCCCTGTGAGCGTCCTGCAAAGGGAGGAGACACAAAGGAGAAATGCTGCTGCTGCTGGAGAGTTGTAGGTAACCAGGAAAACCTGGAGTGGACTTTTAGTTGTTTGAGTATTCTCCTATTAATCAAGTGGAATGGATTTGCTCACAAAGAAATAGAAACAGCGCCAAGTAAACGAATGTGTCATAGTAATTGTAGGGGGGGGGGGGGGTGTCCAAATTATTATTATTTTTTTTTAAATGTGAGGGGGACATATGATAGATAGGCTTATGGTGTCACTCAAGATGCTTAATGATCACAGAAAACCTCTGTCTGCAGACTGTTTTGCAGCTTCATAGCTAATAAAACAAGTATACGCTTGTGTGATGAGTGCAAATGGAAACATTTTGAACGAGAAACTAACCGTCTGGGTACTGCAGCAGCTTCTCTACCCTCCAGCTGCACGGATGAGACATTAAAAAAAGAACAGATTAGAGGAAAATGGTGGATCAACTTCATCAGTTAATTAAACACTATTGCTGCTTGATGAGCAATTAATCAAGGCAGCATGCAGTGTCAGAAAGGACTGAGCTCCCTGGGTGTGGTATGTGAGCACCATACAGCATGTTCCTAGAAGGTGGGGGGGCATGTGGGGAGCAGTGATTACCAAGTGGGCAGCCCTACAATTGTACAGGGTGTAATGGGCTGAGCTTATGTAAGCAGCTATCAATCACTTCCTGACATAAGTCTGCACCCTATTAGAGCTCCGGGATTAGGATCCTCTCTGTAAACTGGCATAGCAACGTCTTGTCTGTCAACTGAAGTTCAGGAAATGCTATAATGTGTTAGATTATAATTTAGAAAATAAAGTAAATGATCACCCAACTGAGATTGCAGAGGGAACAATATATTAAGGTCAATATGTGCAGTGAAAATGAGCTGCAAATATGAAAAAAATGCATCTCATATGCTTAAGGAGGCAGTTCTATTATCAAATCCACTAAATCTGTTAGTTTAGTGTAGTTCTATTATCAAATCCACTAAATCTGTTAGTTTAGTGTTTTTTTTTTTTTTTTTTTTTTGTATTAAGTACCGTCTTTCATCCACTTCGCCATATCTTTCAAGACTGTGCACAAGGCCTTTTTATGCTTTTTTTATTCAAGCTGGCAGTTTGTGACTAAATGCAGTAAATTTATTAACAAGACCGCAGGGAACATTAAAAGTCAATTGAAGGAGGCTATTAAAAGCCGGATTTTAATTGGCTTGGTGCCTCGGCTAAAACTATTTTCTTCACTTTTTTTTTTTTGAGCAGTAGTCATAAAAAATGTTCAGAATTCATGTGTTTGGTTATGCAGCAGTCCTTGAAAGAAAGGTTCCTTCTGAATTTGCAGAGGCATTTTCCATGTTAATTTTTTATGCTATATTCAAGGCCTTAAACTTAAAATAATAAATAAAACATGCATGAAATTGAGCTTTGTTGTAGCGTCAGAAGATATCAGATGCTCATGGTATCTGCTAATTTTGCTTTTGCCCGTTCAGATTTAAAATCCTGACAAGAGCTTAGGTCAATGTTTCTATCTGTTGTTCAGCATAAGTTGATTGGTGTTTGGGCCTGCGAGCAGTGAATAAATTGGGTTAGCACTGTAGCTTTAATGCATCAAATTATATAATCTTTTTAAATTACATTACAAAGCATACAATTGTCCTACTTGTAGAAACGCAGTGTGACACATTACAAATGGTTTTAATTGCACCACAGCTTCTGGCTCTTCTGAACTCGCGCTGCACTTTAAGGGGTCTGGGATCTGTGCGTGCATATGTACATGCATTTAGCAGCAGCATCAATAAAGAGAGTTTGTGCACATAGGAGAATTGGAGAGAGAGAGAGAGATGGTGATGCACCATAGCATTGGCTGTGCTGACTGGATAATATCATGCAAAGTGCTGTGTGCTATAGTAGGGCTGAGCCTCCAACCAGATGCTCCATTCACTGCAGCTCATAAGCAGCGAGAGCATGAGACTGTCCGAACATACGCATTCATCTTCACTGGATTAAGCAGGAGGACTGAGGGACTTCGATCATGTACTGTAAAGGGAGCTTATTAAAGCTGACACTCATTATGTGAAGGAGACTCTGGCTAAGATGCCTTCAACATACCCTAATGGTTTTTGTAGTATATTGTTTCCATGCTTCGCGGTTAAAGCAGTGTGGTTTTAGTTGGTGCGTGGCACTACAAATTAAATATCTAGTCTCTAAAACAAAGGTGTGCAACATTTGTTTGTTCCAAAGGGCCACATTAAGACATTTAAAACAATCAAAGAGCTGCATAGAGAATTGGAAAATACATTTTGTTTGACAGAAAATCTTGAAGATTTTTTTTTTCTTATTGTAGCAGTTAGCTTTATAAAACAAGTCTTTCCAAAAACCATTTAGGAATCCTGTATAAGCTATATTCTGCAAACTGGTTCTTGTGACAATATGTAACGCATGTTAGCTTAACATGTTATACTCGGTAGCTCATATGACAAACACATTAGCATATAGCTTATTTAACCATTATTACAACTTGTATAATAAACATGTTTGTGTTTCTAAGTTTTTGAGGTTCAGTCTAGTTCTGGAAATACAATATTTTTTTTAACATTTGCATAAGATGTTTAAGTTAAAATTCTTTGTTTCGTTGATAAATTGCTGCCTTTTAAAAATCAACATTTAAAAAGATGTGTTTAAACTAAGTATATTGGGACCCTACTGGAGATTGTCCACAGGCCACTTTTGGCCCTCGGACCTTACGTTGCCCACGTCTGCTCAAAAACATAAAAATGATAATGTCTATTCTAAGGTTAAGTCAGGTCCTCTGGATGGATTCTTCCTCTTGAAACATTTTGTCGTTTATCCAATACACTTCTTCAGAATTATTTTTGATAAAAGACAAAATGTTCCAACAAAGAAGAATCCATCATGAGGACCTGACTTAACCTTGTTAGATTTGTCTACCGTATTTTTCAGGCTATAAGGCACACTTAAAATCCTTTAATTTTCTCAAAAATTGACAGTGAGCCTTATAATCAGGTGTGCCTTATGCATTAACTCTGGTTGTGCTTACTGACTTCAAACCTATTTTATGTGGTTAATGTGAATGAGTTGAATAAAGTTTGACTTGTGACTGTTTTGTTTTACTTAATGCACCTTATAATCTGGTGCACCGACGTATGAAAACAGACCTGTTCTTTGATACTGCACTTTATAGCCCGAAAAATAGGGTACTTGGATTATTGAGCATAAATCAGGAAATAATGTCTATTGAAGTCAGGGGTAAAATGTATGTTATATGGGTCTTTGGAGAATCAGATGGTTGCATCACACAAAGAACCAGAGCAAGTACAAATATTTTTAGCTAAATTATTGACTTAAGTGCTGATAGTTCAAAAATAGATGAATACTGTATATGCACAGCATATGTGTTTAGCATACCGGTATGTGTTTAAGGGTCCACAAACAGTCAGGAACTGCAGCACATTCAATCACAACTCATAAACTGTGTTCATATGGCTTCCAAATCTATAATCCATACAGTAATCTACCTTATGGTGAACCCAACATGTCTCTCAGTTTATCAAAATCAGACATTTGGAGTAGCGTTGCATCACATTGGCAAACCAAACTGTTGTGAAACAAACCAAATTGTGCTGAAGGCTTCCCACAGATAAGGCATGATGCTGTGCATGATAATTTATATGGCAACAAAGAAAACCCAATTGAACCACGTTTACGAATGAAACTGAAAATAAATTAAACAGGTAATTTGTTCAAATCACTCAGACAGAACCAAAGATAGAATAAATGTTTAAAATAATGTTTAATTTAGCCTAAAACATGATTAGACCAAGAGTTTACTCATGGTTTGGTGCAGTTTCATTGCTTACTGTATAAATTAAATAATGTATAGGATTAATGTCACTCAAAATAACTTTAACAATCATAACACACAAAAAAAAAAAAAAATCCTTCTTTTCTATAAAGATACACATTTGTATGTGTACAAGAAATATCAAACATTTGGACAGTGTTTCTATTTGATATTATCTGGAGTTTGTTGGCACATTTAGGGACTATTAGGAATCAAAGAAGAGTTGATGTAAACTGAAGCTCAAGAAACAATTTTTTTTTTAATCAACTTGTTTTGCCTTTTTTAAAAATAAAATAAATGTGTAATATAGATATATTTTTGTCTATCTTCTGCTCTTTCTTAAAACTTCTCTCCAGCTTTCTTGTCTGTGCTCAGTCTACCGGCAACATCATCCATCATAATATTATATGATCACTTACACTTTTTTTTTTTCCTTCTCTACTCTTCTTTTTCCAGGAGAAAGGAAATATTGCTGTCGTGTTTAATGTCGGGACAGATGACATTAACATCGAGGAGACGTCAAAGTTTGTAAATGATGGAAAGTACCACATAGTGAAGTTTACAAGGAGTGGGGGTAATGCCACTCTGCAGGTGGATGACCTGCCAGTCATTGAGCGCTACCCCACAGGTGAGTCACCCACTTTGTCTGTAATCCCATCTGCTGCATCTTAAAGCCAATAAAAGGACCACGTTTCTGTTAAATCCCTGTCTGTTAGAACGTCTTAATCTGAACCTGGCATGTGCTTTAATTGCTTTTTACCTTTCTGTTTTCAGCAACTGTTAAAATACCAGTGTTGTTAAGTTTTTTTTTCCAATGAATATTAAATGGATTAACCCTCAGACTGCAAACTACCATATACAAATCTCAAGTATTTATAGTCCAAAGGTGCAACCAGCCTCCTTAACTGCATGTCTGAATTATACCCTCTCTATGCAAACATACTCCAACCCCAGTATACCAAATCAATAAACTGCTGACTGACAAACGGCCACTTTTATTGTGGAAAGTAAATGTGTCCGGTTTAAATTATTTAACTATCTGCCAATACAGTTGATTGATTGATTGAAGGTAATGGGGTAGACAAGCCTGCAATAACACAATCCAAGTAAATTGTCGCTTACACAGACTTAAGTAGCAGATGATCAGCTGCATTCCAGCGTCTAGTTTAAACATTAGACTGCGCTTTTGTATTAATCATTTTGACAGCATGCGTCACAATTACTCATACACACACACCAAAAAAAAAAAAAAAAAAGCTGTGTTCATTTTCTTAGTCATTAGTGTTACTAATAATTTCATTTGTGTAGCACTTTTTTTTTTTTTTTTTACAAACACCATTTACATGACAGTAGAAGATGAATGCAGCAATTACAGCCCAGTGCTATGGTTATAAGGTAGATGGGGGAAATATCTAGTTTTGTATTTTATGTCTGGAGTAGTAGAAGTAGTTTTTTTTTTTTTTTTTTTTTTTTTTTTTTTTTTTAAAATTATTTAATTTAAAATAAAAGTTTCAGAGAAATGGGACATTAATGCCACTAAAGTTAAGGGGAATAAAAATATGTGGTAGTTTGCAGCAAAGGACAGCAACTCAGCAACACTGGTATCTGTCTGCAGTGTTAAAATGAGTCATTTGAATTAAAATGCTGGTGCTTGTATTGTTGAAGTTATTAGCTTGTGTTTGATATAGGCTTTGACAAAAGCTACATGGTGTTGAGGAGACTGTTGAAAATAAAGCCAGTGAAATTAAATGTTTCAAGAGAGCAAACGATGCAGCATCATATTTCTTACATTAGAAGACTCCATAAAATGAGTGAGCAAACAAAACAGAATAAAGTCAACCTGCCTCTCACCTTCTGCTCAATGTTTAGTGCACTTTTAAGCTCAAGTAAACTTTATTGTCATTACCATCTCATGTGGTACATGAAATATAATTAAATTATGTACACAGGGTCCCAGTTACACCCCAAAATAGCAAAAATATGAAGTATAAGAAATGGTAAATAAGGATCTAAGATATACACTAAGATGAATGCAAAAACAAACACCAAATGCTAAAAGAACTAAGATTAACGCTGAACACTACTAATGTGTTTATGACCATTGCATTCATCTAAAAGGAATATGGTTTAATGACTGAGGCTCAGCCCTCACTGTTTGCCTCAAGGAAATTAAGACTTTTGACATGATATAATGATTAGCCTCTGCTGCAGGGTTACATGCTTTCATGTTATAGTTGTTAACTTTAATCATCAAACTATAAAAAAAAAAAAAAAAACAACTAAAAGGTTAAGGCATGCTATGAATGCTATATTTATTTTAGTATTTATATATTTTAAGGCTTTACAAACCTTCCCACATTCTTGCAATGTTCTAAACTCTTAAACCTACATACTTTTAGCATGTGTATATGTACTGTACAGTACTGTAAAATTTTACTCACCAGCTCTGCGGAACAGCAGCTCAGTTCCAGTTCGGTTCCAGTTTGGCAGACCTACCCTGCAACGACGAAGCCCACCATCCCGTCCATTTGATGTGTGCATGGATAATTGAGCTTCAGGATTACTTTCAACTTCCCTAAGCTCAATAGACAGCGTAGATTTGCGTTGCAACACTTTCCCTCCATTTCGGCAGAAAGCAGCAGCCGGAAGCACTGTTGGCTTCTGGGTAGTGTAGTTCTTTTGACAGGCAAAACAGTCTAGGCTTATTGAAAGAAAACTGCAAAATGGCAGCCCCTGACCAAAGCATTTTTTTCCATCAACTTTTTATCCCGTACCGTCCCAATCATGTGAGTAATATTAAAGTTGACAATCGTTGAAAAAACGTGAAAGAGCGAGTCCGTGAAATTCAAATCGTGACGTAATGAGGGACTACTGTAAATTAACTAATGAAGATATTTCAGCTGGATCATTTGAAGTAGTATCTATGGAAAAAATACAGATGGATAAAGCTATGCCTCGTTTTGTAGCTAGCTTTTTCAGTGACCTCAGAACAGAGGAAAAGAGTTCAATTCTCTGCAGACTTAACGTGCTAACAGCTTGTTTGAGTGCAGCCGGCACAAAAGTGAATTTCTGGCATCTGTACAACAACTCCAATCTGAAAACCAGTTTATGTGAACAATACTTTATTAATATTTACATCACCATCATCATTATTACAATATAGAGTTATTACAACTAAAAGTATGGTTAATTGTAAACACAAATAGCATTACAGCAACCAGATGTTGTATTGTCAGTGCTGCAGATGGAGGCACTTGCACCAGGAATATTAGAAACTTTCAAAATAATAACATAAAACTGATGGTGGTATAGATTTAGTTTTTTGGTTGCAGTTTTTAGCAAAAGCTTGTTTTGTTTTTTTGTTTTTTCATATAAAAAGTGTGTTAATTTCTACAGAACCTCAGTTCAGAAAAAAACAAAGTATCCATTCACTGTAATAATCCAGCTGAATAAAATTCGACAATCTTTAAGCAAAATCTAATTGACCATATGTTAAAAAAAAAAAAACTCAAATCGAATGTTATTAATTTACAACTGTGCAACCATGATAAATATTTATTTAACTCTTGTTTTTTTTATTTTTTTTATTTTTTTTTTTTAACACCATGACTCACCAGAATTCAACAATTTTGCACTCTGGTCAGTAAACCATAAAACACAAAAAAGCTGGGTACCAGAATACAGACAATTATTGCCAATTCCCAAGTTTTAACTGCTGCAGAAAATAAAATTGACCAACTGCATCGCCACCAATCACGCCTCAGTGACAACGCCAAGTCCAGCTAGCTTATTAAGCCCGTTGCGGACTAATTATATCTAATCACAATTACGGCGTGGTCCCTCCCCTCTCCCCCAGCGCACAAAGCCATTATTCTTTCAGCTCGCCTGCAGTTTGATTAGTATCCATGTATGCCTCTAACACGCTCATAATAGCAGCCCTCAGCCATTCTTAGACCACTCACAGATCAACAGTGATTATAATAAAAGTAGACAGCAAAGATAAAAATGATGACCGGAGAGTAAGAAAGAGAAAGGAGGAGTTTACACCAGGGGGTGCGATCACTCTCAAAGCAAGGAAATAATTGCTTCACCAGACCCTCTATTGCCGCCCTAGTAATCTCATTAAAAAGTCTCGTAGTGCATGCTTATAGGCCATTAAAAGTCTTTAGTGCAATTATTAGAATCTAAACTGCGAGACACAGGCGCATAAGTAGCCTCCTGTTTGTTGTGGTGAGGTTTTTCTTGCGTTATTCTTGTTCTGCTTTTAGTCTGTGCTGCCCATAATAGGGTTGTGTGGGGAAAAAAACAAACAAAAAAACAAGACCGTCCCCTGTCGTGAGTCTTGGCCATGGAAGTAATGCTATCACAATGGTGCTGCTGAGCCCGCAGGGTACAGTGCAGCATCCTATCTGAGCATCCAATGAACACGCGTTGCACACAAAGATAATGGAGGAGTCCCTGGTCTTATTCTTTTACTATTATCAGAGCATGGTGCACTTACAGAACGCCCTGTCTTCTACTGTGCTCAGCTCCCACATCCTTCTTTTTCCGCCCTTCTTATCTCTATCTGTCCACCCCTGCCCCCTTGTCAATCCCACCCACTGGTTTTAACCTTGTGGTTGGTTTCTGCCCTGTGGGATAGAAGAGGAGCCAGGTTAGCGCAAATGCTCCATCCTATCTTTTAATTTCCCCCCCCCCCCTTTTCTTTAAACATGAGCCCATTCAGTCTATTGTCTTACACTCCTTCACAGAGCATGCTTGGAAAGGGTTCATTTGCTCCTGCAGCCAGACTAGCAAATGAGGGATGCAGAAGAATAAATAAATAAATGATAGTAAGGTTTGTGTTGGTTTCATATATTCTAATTGCCCTATCTCCATGAACCGAGTGAACATTTGCATATTTGTTCATTTAACATGGTGAGTGTCCTAAAGCTTGTAATGAGATAAAGTTCCCACCTTATCGGAACAATTTATTACCAAAAAAAAGAAAGAACAAAAACAAGGGAGTAAGGGCAAAGCAGGTCGGGTGGGACGGCTCAACTGAATTGCTGTTGTCTGGCAGGGGAGATAAGCCAGACTGTCCTACACCAAACCAAATCACCACTTAACAGCAGTCACAGGCTCCGCTCGCAGGCACGATGAATGGGCTCGGGTCCTGCATCAAAGCCCAGGGGATTGCATTGTTTAACACCCGGGTGTCCCGCAGTGGGGATCAATACATGATCACACCTTGATTATATCCACACTTAATTAACCTCAGTGTAAGGATAGACTGCATGCTACTGGCTGCAGAGCCAAACAGATAAGCTGCACAGTCTTTGAAAACGGAGCATATTTTTAAAGAAAATTAGAGGATTTTAGCACTGCGGAAAGCTGTGTGTGAGAATAGGAATGCATTTGTGCGTGTGTTTACTATTTAAATTCACCTAACACTACCAAAATTTTCATTATTGCTATTCTCACTTAAAAAAAAAAAAAAAAAAAAAAAAAACTTTATTTTATATTTAGATGTTTAAATTGAATCGTGTTGATACATGGGTAATGTAAAAGTTAATGCTCAATAACCCAGGAAAAAAAAATCCAACAAAGTTAAATCAGGTCCTCTGGACATTTTATTTTTTTTATTTTTTTGAAACATTTCATCTTTCATCCAAAAGACTTCGTCAGTTCAAGGAGCCACAACAAGCTCAGTCATGAATAGCACCTTCACATAGTTGGTCAACCAGATTGATTGTGCTAAGGTGGTTTCTGGAGGCCGCCCTCTCCCCAGTCGACTCTTCAGGGGCAGCCATGGCCAAATTGGTTCAATAATCCAGGTAAAAAAAAAACCAACAAAGTAAAGTCAGGTCCTCTGGATGGTTCTTTTTTTGCTTATGACGATTGGCGGGGGAGAAGGCGGTCTCCAGAAACCATCTTAGCACCATCACACTCGTTGACCCACTATGTGAGTGTGCTATTTATAAGACAGAGTTTGTTGCAGCTCTTCAGACTCATGAAGTCTTGTGGATAAAAGACAATGTTTCAACAAAAAGAGACTGTCCAGAGGACCTGACAATATGTTTTTTTTTTTATTTTTATTATTATTAATACTAAAAACACCCAATTGGTGACAATGTAACAATCAAGAAATGAATCAAGCATTTAGGTCAGAAATTTTGATTTGATAATTTTGCAGTAAGAAAAAAAAAAAAAAAAACTCAATGTCCCCACTCTCCTTTCTGCTCATGTTTGCTAAAATTTATCCAGAATCCGATACGAAAACGACATCTCATTCAATGAGGTGCTGCAGTAACAGGAAATGGAAAGGTGACATAACGAACGTTCAATGACTGCCAAATGGAGGTGACAGGAATTAACCACACAAATGTTCCATTACGGCAGCAATCAGGGATTATTCATAATTTTATGGCACTGAAAATATTCGGAGGCATAGCTGTGTTTGGGTGTGTGAATGTTTACTCCATCAAATGCATTATTTACTCATGTCTGCATCCCACGTATTGAAAACTACTGTGCACGACCTCTTGAGGGACTTATTTAGCCTTCTGAGAAATTAAGTTCTTCCAAAATGCTGAATAAAATATATATGCTTCTTAATTTTGGGAGCATTCAGTTTATTTAGTGTGAGAGATAATGGATGACAGCAATCTTTAAAGAGATGATAAATGTGATATGTTTAAACTGGACAAACTCTTGCACTTATTACATAATTGCTGAAGGGACTGTTGCATTTTTTTCTGTTTCAAGACTTAAATATTCTCATATTAGGACAAATATCTATTTGTATTATTTGGGTTAAATTAAATGTTTTAGGAATTTACTGAATAAAAATGGAGACTGTATAGCTCCACAAAATACATAAAGTAACAGGATATCATTGGAAGCTCTTTTTTTTCAGTTTGCAGTTCATAGATGATCCCCAAGTCTTTTGTACATCTGGCTCAGTACAACCAACAATACTTTATTATTTTAACATTGCATACTCAGTCTTATGGTTAAAAGCTTCCAAACAATAGAGTTGTGTTTCTTTTTTAATTATAAGACACTTGTTTGTATGAAATCCCAAACTGTTACTTTAGAAAAGGATCAGAAATTACTGGTTACAAAAGTGGAATTATGAATTGGCAGTTCTCATTTTTTATATACAAATATGAGTTATTGCCACCATTAAATTAAGGATGTACGATATTGGATTTTTGGCCGATATCTGATGTGCCAATATATTAAACTTAGCCGATAACCGATACAGATACCGATATATATTATTTGCCACTACCTTTCTCTGCTGTGAAATTAAAACACCACATTACTCTGCATGGTTTTGCCCTGCTATCAAATGCAGATGCCAAAAATGGCGCTGCAAATAATGTAACACTTCAACTTGGATTATGTTTAATGTCACATGTATTTGACATTTACTCTAACACAATGACAACACTAGAACAGTGCAAATTTTCACATATCTAAACTCAACGGCACATGTTATGTCATAACCTTGTGCTGGCGCTGCAGGCATCCTCATCAAAAACAGCGCCTTTCATATACACACACACACACATA
>JAVCKU010000085.1:21072489-21082978 GCA_032273985.1 Hypsolebias coamazonicus
TATATATATACTGTATATATATATATATAAACCCTTCTCAATTCTTGCAATGTTCTAAACTCTTAAATCTACGTAATTTTAACATACATACAGTACTGTATATGCACTGATGAAGATTCTCAGTCATCCAGGAGATGATAAATAAATAAAAAAAGTTAAAAACAAAACAACTGGACTTTATTTGTAACTGAAGATATTTCGCTTCTCATCCAAGGAGCTTTCTCAGTTCACAACCCAAACACACAAGTGGTGTGATGTGTGCGGTCCAGTGCAGCGAGGACCGTCCAGACCTCTACGTTGGAGAAACCAAACAGCCTCTTCACAGACGCATGGCTCAACACAGGAGATCCTCTTCCTCTGGACAAGACTCAGCGGTTCATCTACACCTCGGGGATAAGGGACACTCCTTTGAGGACCAGAATGTCCGCATTTTGGACTGAAAGGACAAATGGTTTGAGAGGGGAGTGAAGGAAGCCATCTACTGTATGTAAAAAGAGAGAAACCATCTTTAAACAGAGGAGGTCTCAGATTCTAGCTTTCAGAAACCTACAATGCAACTTTAGGACTGATACCCAGCCAGTTTCACACCTATCAGGAATTTCAACCATGCGACCAGAGTGACCCCTCTGTGGGTGGACTAACAAAGACCCCAGCGATCCTCTATTGTGAAAAGTGAGAGGTCAATTCTGCATTAGAGTTGCGTTTGGGTCCAGAAAATCATATCTGACCTGGCCCCAGCTCGCAATCATAATTTCCAAACCCGACCTGACGAATTAACAGTAATTACAGGTCCGAACCCGGAAAACCCCCCAACATTTTTAATTGGGTATTAACGTTGGGGATGCGCGGCTGAATAGAAGGTGCCGAAGGTCAGAGCTGAGGAGGTGTTTGTCCTTTCATGGCCGATACAGAGCAGTTAATCCCTGCTTCTGCCTGCATTCTGCATTATTCAGACACGGACCCTGCTCTGACATGTCTGCTTTGGGATCTCACCTGTTTGGGTCATCAGTCACGTGTGTCAGCTGAGTGCATCGGCTGAATGATCGTCCATTTTGGCTTTGATGGATCGCTGGCAGTTGTCCCATCTGAAGCTTAGCTGAAATGTTTACCTCTTTCAAGGCTGTTTAGCGCACGGTCAAATGGCATAAATGCGGCTGGTGATTTTATGGCAATCCATGTTGCCGTATAATTGGATCATCAGCCGCGTGTATCTGCTGATGCATTCAAAAGCCCAATGCCGACACGGCCTGACACCGGCTCGGCCTGCACAATTATGGCTCGGCCTGGTCCTAATCTGGGTCAGGCCAGGCTCCGGGTTCTGGTTAGAAATGACAGCTCTATGGTAGGGAGAACATGCATTTAAACCTAATTAACTTTGGGAGTTAACTGAATTCAAGATGGCTGCCAGAGCCAACTTATCTTTGAAAACAAACAGCTATAGTGCAGACAGTTTTTGTTCCTGTTTATAGTTTTCTGCATTTGTCTTATAATCTAGCTGTTTTTTCTACTTTTTTGACATCTTATTTTAACTTGTTAAAAAAAAATCTAAATGCCTCTTTTATGATTGTCTATTGTTGTTGCTGTTGTCATCATTCTTTGTTGTAAACAGGACTCTCTTGTAAATGAGTCCCTGAGGCTCAGTGGGATTAACCTGTCTAAATAAAGGTTGAATGAATGGAAAAAAAAACAAAACAAAACTGGGACTCTGTGTACACGAATGACAATAAAGAAACCTTGACCGTGACTTCAAGCGTTAACAAAAAAGAGCTAAATATGTCAGTAATGTGTGCAGTGGTGCATGACATTATTCTTAATATTTGACTAATAGGTCAATAAATCTGTTGTTTTTCAAGGTAAAATGTTTTTTAGTTTAAATATTTGGCATGGATTATAGCATATGAGATGCATTCCTTCAAGACATGCTAAATCTTTAATGTGTTTTTTTGGTAATGCATAGATGTATTTATGATTTTTTTTGTTCTGATTTTTGCGTGATTCCTCTAGAGAGCGGAAGCAGTTGAGAAAAGCCCCTTTTCAACCCAGATGGTTATTCTCTACTCCTCATCACTCCAGTCCTAATAGTTGTGACAATCTGTCGTGTCGCCATGAAGCCCAGACATTTTTTTTTCTACTAGGTGTTAAAGAGACAACCGAGAGAATATACATGGTTTGAACATGAGAAGTATGTTACGTTGTGTTTGTGACAAGCCTCCTGTGATACTGATAACGTCATTTCATTGTCTTTCAGTTTTGCGAGTCTGTATCTGTGTCGGTATAGGATGTTGACAGCTTGTCAGGCCAGCAGTAGGAAGAGTGTGGGCGAAGGCCAGGCAATACACTGAGCTGACTTCACAGTCTGAGAGGCCCACATGCCTTCATTATTCTGTTGGAATCTATTGAGCATCTGGGACTAAATTATTCATCAACATCGACCTAGTTCCAGGGTGCAAAGTTAGATACTTGGTTGTCATCAGGCGTTCTGATGAGAACTACTGTTGCTACTGCTGTAGCTGCCATGGGTAAATAGACTATAGTCCACAATCCTTAAATGGCTTAAACCTCCATTTTAGTGTTATAAACTTTTTTTTATATTTACTGTATATAGAATCTCTAGCTGTTATTATATCAGTGAAAAAGGTTATCTTTTTCCTGTTTCTAGCCATGAGCCCTGTCCCAACACCCCTTTCTGCCCTCTCACTCGCCTTCTAATGATGTGTTACAGCAAGACTGAAAACTTAGGACAACAAACTCCTTCCAATTAGTCCATTGTGCCGACCACAGCTCTGGTCACATACGAGCCCTAACAGGCTGCCATCAGTGTAAATAGTTGCCAGCATGACAAATAATGCTGCATGTTCTGAAAAGTGACATTCAGAGAATACTGGTTCATTTTTCTTTTAAGGTTGCCAGTTGCTTGTTGCAGACGAGGTATAAATGGATCTTTTTAACTGTAATATTAGCTTTCTTTGGAGACTTTATGTGATTTTCCACGAATACTGTTCGATAAAAGGAACAAATACAAGGAGAAGTACTGAAAATGCACAAAAAAAGTATAGTTGGTAACAGTTGTGACTTTTTTTTTTTTTTTTCATAAAACGCCATCCAACTCATGTTCGCTTAATTTGTATTTCAGGAATGAAGGCTGATTAGTTTCACATGGCCTGAACATTCACAGCTAAGATTTGATATCTGGCTGTAAATGTTTAATAACCTTAAAAAAAATAGCACATAACACAGTGAGAATTGCATATTTAATGTGTGCTAAAAATTCGAGTTAATCTTCGCTCATTGATTAATTGTAAAACACAGTCTCTAAATTAAACGATTTAATTAGAATCAAAAATTCATTAGATTAAAAAAAATGTTTTTAAGACAGCATGATGGAGTTGCCTTGAGAAGAGAAATTACAACCGAATTGACATGATGCTCATGGTAAGATAATTCTGTCCATGCAGAATTTTAACCCTGGGTGAGCTAACCTCCTACTTATACTCTACATAACACTAATCTAAAAGTATTAATATGTCACAGTAAAGAACTGATCATTTAATAAGAGCTGGATGGAAAAAAAAGCATTTGGTCGGTGTTACAATTAGTTGATAATAATCGTTGCTTGTTCTCATACAATGTTCTATGTCATCAGTATAATTTAGAAACAAACCAAAATAATTTAAACTTAGTATTAAGGTTATTCCTAAATCTATTTTATGCTTGACTGCGAGTGCTCTGGCTCATTCACCCATCGTTCCCTTTTAATACAATTATTAATTGGAAAATGTTCTTTTAAGGAATCCAAATGTTCTAATAAGAATATCTGGCACACATTTGACAATATTGTGTATCCCACTGTTCCATTTAAAAATCACATCCATCAAATTTACTCACCACAATCAATTCACAAGTTACGTTCCAATATATATTTATATATAAAATCTCCAATCGTTCCAAGAGCCAAAGAAATCTACTTTAAAACCTTAAATTGAATTGATCCTTCCAGTCACTTGCTTTGGTATTGAAACAAATAACTGTGTCGTTTGTGATGATATTGAAACAACTGTTCTCTAAAAAAGACATAATTTACAGCCTCATTATGGACGATGACAACAAGGACTTCCTCGTGAAGTCCTCGTCCACAAAGCCAAATACTGCAAAGTTAAGCCAAAATCCTGTTTTTCACAGTGACTTTATTTTGTATTGTACAGCTCTTTGATGCATAATAGGTACGCCCAACTCTGTTTTTCATTTTAAAAGTATAATTTAGAAACTAAAGCCTAGCCCTCTGTTTTGTTTCTCTTGTTTTTCCATTCTTCATTTTATTCATTAATGTATTTTCTTTGGTCGCACCCATCCCAGTCTTTTATTTGCCATACTCATTTTGAATTGCACCTTTTTGCAAGTAAATTGCACCTTTCTTTTGTATTTATGCATGTTCTTTGTTTGATAAAGTAATGAATTAAATATATAAATAAAACTTTGACACACAAAACTGTTCCGGTGGAAGTAAAGGCTCACCTGAGGCATTTGATGAGACATTTTGCCATACAGTGAAATTCAGTATATATTAAGAGCGTACATTTTACATTACACAACCTACTAAACACTTTGTACAAAATCTGTTTAGTTTTAACTGATCATAGCAAACAAAAATTAAATGCATGCAACCAGAAGTTGCAACATATACAGTATCTACATACAAAACACGCAAAATAAAGCACAACTGGCTTCAAGCGTTAACGTTTAATTCAGCCATTAGCCATGCCATATAATTATGACAAAAAGTTGAAGATTTACTCACCTTTGTACAGATGCACAGGTGATAGTCTGTGCCCTGATTATTTATTTTGTGACTTGGCACTATACAAATAAGCAGAATTGAATTGGATTTTTTGCATCAATCACTGTTGTATTCAGCTGCTCATGATGTCTTTATCATATTTTACATTTTTCCAGACTCAGTTTAAGTTTTGGAAATATAATAAACTGTATTCCACCTTCTAAACACTCAGGCTAACATTACCCATGGACATTATTTAGTAATTTTTCTGATGTTTTTTTTCACAAAATCCTTATGATCTTAAAGTGTTAATGCAAAATCCTGTCAATGTTGTCAGTGGAGAAGAGGGTGCATTTTCTGTTGGTAAGGGGTGTTTCACTTCAAGACATTTTTTTTATTTATTCATCTGGGGGGTCTTAATCTAAAATTACATATGACTATGTGGATGCTTACATTTCATTTATTGTAAGGCAGATGAAAAATTGGTATGTTTGCATTCCATTAAACCAATCAACAATAATAAAAATACAATTCTGGCTAGTGATATAACATGTTTAACATTTTGGGAAAAATACATTTGATTATACACCAAATCATGTGCTATAGAGCATTGTGTTTAAAAAAAAAAAAGATTTGTTTTCTCTCTGATCCGCAATGTCAAAAGAAAACCTAAAGTCTGAACTTATTTTGAAACAAAAAGGAAAAGGCTTGCAGTGGGGGTAAAAAAAAAAAAAAAAAAAAAGGCAAAAAGAAAACAGCAAGCGTCCTCAGTGGAATACATTACCAGGACAGCAAAGGCATGCTTCAGATAAACCTTTCAGATGCCTTCAGTGTCCTCCTGACTTTCAGCTCGTCTCCAAAGAGACACGTTGTGTGCCAGAGAGCATTCATCAAATTAGACCAGAGAGAAAACAATGTGAACACCCTCGGCTCTCCGCAGAGACACACCAACAGGATATCACAGAGAAGGTGTCTCTTACTCTCGAGTGCCGGGGCAGCAGCACCGAGATTTCTCCCTGAAGAGCAACCCCTACCCCCACTCTGCCTCTACGGGCCAGCATTAAGAGGGAAACACATGTATTCAGAGTAGCGGTGTACAAGTGTAGAGAATTGTAGTAAATACACCAACTCCATATTGTAGCTATTAAGGAGTTATGCTGGATGCTGCAAGGCAGTTGGGTATTAGCAGGGAACAGATAAGTGTTTTTAGAGTCGTAGATAACTTAGAATGTGACTGCTGACTAAGCCTTAGAGAGCACATGTGGAGCTCGGCTCAGCCTGGACATCTCATTATGGAGGACCATTATCAATCCTTACAGATCGAAAAGCACCATGACGGTACTAAAGAAAGCACCAATGGCTGAGTCAGGTTGGAAATTCCTGGTCTGCATCATCTTTGATGGTACAATTAGTGGGTGAGCCACGATCAGTCAACATACTTCTATTACATTTATCATTATTAGCTTATATTTGTCTCTGTAGGCTTCAAAACTAAAACATCTGAAAATACAGTATTTACAGAACATCAACAATGCTGCTCGCTTTCTGTGAAAACCCCAAGGTTTCACTCTGCAGTGTTTCTTTTTCATCCACTTTTTTCCAACTGTCTCCCCAGGTTTCCTCTGAGGAGTGAGCTCTCTGCTGCTCTGCAGAGGCAGATAAATGAGCTGTGCTGTAGGTTCGCCAGTGCTTCAGCACTTTACAGCTAGATTAATGATGCTTTTCAAACTCCGAGTCTTTGCTTTTAGCATTTCAGAAGTGCCGCCATAAAATGAACTACAGGTACATCTTGTTTATACGCTTATCTGTTGGGGCATCTTTCCTGTGGGTATGACAAAGCTCGCATCAATAAACTCAACACTCTGCGCAGTATTTCAAGAAAACCTTGAAAAGTAATTATAATCTTGTGGTTTTGAGTCAAAGTCCTGGAAGAGTTAAATGTATCACATGAAAATGTAGTTTTATTTGAGAAGAATTGCATAGAAATAAATATATTGCGAAATTTATGTCTCCTTTTTCTGGCAAGTCAGCCAAAGCTACCTGTCAGTTTTCATCATCGTTTCTAAATTGCATGGTAAGCTCCCACATACTGAAGCCTGCATTGAATTGTCACGGGTGAAAAAGAAGCCAAGCGTTGGAGCAGGATGCCATGAATTGGTAATGTTATTGGATATCAGTCAGGTCATGACCGCATGAAATGTTGACCTGCACACAAATCCTGGGTGGCAGATGGATCCCCCAGTAACAAGTGCATCCATTCTAGTGTTTTATTAGAGGCTTACACTATACACACAATTCATGTATTGCTTTGATGTGGTGAAAGTTGAATTACACATCATCTCCGCGTTTATCAAATTTAGGAAATAAAATAGGATTTATAAATGCAATGCAAGTCAATATATGTTCAGTTTTTCATCTTTCATAATTATTGCCAAATGGCGGGTGGTAATATAAATGCCTGTGTGTATTAATTTATTGTGTTAATTAATCTGTTTTAAAGAGTTTTAACGTTTGTAAAGCATTAGTAAAACATTAAAAAAAGAAAACCATGTCAATATCCCTTCCTGACCCACCTTAAAGTAAAAAATAAAAAATAATATCATCAAAGCAAAATGTAATATTAACCAGAAGACAGATGTTAATGAAAGTTCTCAGAAGTAATCACTGGATCCCCATCTACAACTGGTGAAATGGCAACTTTTTGGAGTCAACCTATCTCAAGATGACCGCCATAGCTAATTGACATTTGCAAAACAAATATATTGCTGTCAGTTTTACAAATATGGAGCTAAAAATTGGTATTTTTAAAGCTGTGAATCAGTTTCAATACATAATCCAATCACTATTACATTGAGTGAGATCTTGCAATATTTCATCAAGATCAAGTTCAAGTATCTTTGTCATTTGCATCACATGTGGTACATGAGGTGGAACCGAATTGTGTACACAGGGTCCCAGTTACATCCAAAAATAGCAAAAATATAAAGTATAAAAAGAAACAGTATGCAAGGATCTAAAATATACACTAAGATGTACGCTAAACAATACTCTAAAAGAGCTCAGATACACGCTAAATACTAATAATATAAAATAATATGGTATATTAAACAGCAGCCTGAACATGAGCAGATGGCTATGAGTGAATATCAGCATGGATAATCAGCAACACAGATAAGTCACATATCAGCAATTAAAGTGGTGCATAACATTTTAAAAACTTGTCAAAATAGTTAGGTAAGTATTTAAAACTGTGGCATGAAAGGTCAGGAGATATGCATTACTTCAAGGAATGCTATGCTGGAAATTAATCCAGTTTTTTACAGATGGTGAAAAATTATCAAAGTTTTCATCATAAACTAAAGTTGCTGTCGATAAATTCTATTATATAATAAACAATTCCCTTGTAGGTGACAAACAAATATTCATATTACTGGATTTCCCTTTGATATTAAAGCTTAAGGAGGCATGATGTAGCCTTATAACCTATAGGAAGAGGCAGAAGCATAAATAAGTACATCTTTGCTTGGGTTATCCCAAAGGACGTTATCCTACGTATAGTACACCCACATCACTTTGCTTCCTCCTTACTACAATAAATCTGGAGGACATACTTTAAAGCAGAGAGAAGAGGAGGGAGTTTTGAGGAAGAGTGGGTAAGAGGGGGACAACTAGAGAGGCAGTATTGATTCCCTGATTCCCGTACCTCTGCCAGTGAGTGTAGTGTGTCAAGATCTCCTGCCAGGAAAAACAAATCACAAGGCAGAAGTGATGGATGTGGCACACCGGGATCCGGCGGTTTTGCCATCTGGATGGCCAACGCTGTATATCAGCCTCATGCACAGCAAATTAAATTTACATTTGGACGGCTTCCCCGGACTCACGCTTCACAGATGCATAAAAACCAGCCCCACCCAACACAACACACCTAATGGGTTTGATCTATCATTTCCAGGTCTATTATGTAAAGATGATTTTGAACCATATTCAGAAAGTCTAAATCACGTTACAGTCACAATACAATCTCATTACGAGCAGCCAAATGGATGTTCGGCAAAATGACATCACTTTCATTACTATAAGTTAAGTCAATGCTAATCCAACTAGACAATGTTTTGATGCGCATTCAGACATTAGTGACATAAAAGCACAAATTAAATTAAGGGCAGTGCCCGTTTTCGTTTTGGGGAACTTGTGTTTCAAGAATTGTTTGGCTGTCACACATGTAAGCCCTAAAGTATGATCTGTACTCAATAAATGTTACCAAACAGGTTTCAGAAGATTATGCTTTTTGTGTAACAATAAAATAAATACAAGTATAAGGCAAGATATACTGTATAGCAGCAGCTTATTCTGTTTAACAGCACTTCAAACCAAATATCTAACCCGGCCCTGAAGAGGCTGCCATGCTTAAATGAAATGACCTTTAATGCGGAGCTGATCAAATGGCCTGAAGCAAGACTATAAAAGAACATTGCAGTATAATGTTTTACAGTGTACTTTTTTTCTGGTGTGCTATTTGCCCTTTCCCTCTTTTTCCAAGACGGTAAAATGGATTGTGTTTGGCAGGTGAGGAAGTGTCCTGAAAGCAGTCTAATATGGATTTGGTATATGAGTAGATGTGGCAGCAGAATAAAGATTTTGGTTTATTTTGTATGCTCATTCTGTTAGAGAGACTCAAATTGAAAGAAAGAAGACAAATATGGATTTAAATCCTTTGCTCTTCATCCTTTTGTTCTTTTTTTTTTTTTTTTAAGCTTTCATGGCCCGTTGTCCTCTAAATGTCAGAGGTGGTTTTTGATGGCTCTTAACAATCCCTTAAAGGGCTTTGCAAAGCCGCAGACTGAAACACAAATTGAGCATGTGAGTTGACAATTGTGCTGTGAACCTGAGCCTCCCCTGTTCCTCAATAATCTGATCTCATTTCGCCAAAGATGCTGTTGCCTGAAAAGCAATGTAGCAGCTGCTTCTGCACCAAGCATCGAGTGTTCGTGTTGACAGATTAATCCAGGAGCCAAATAGTGTAGCTGTCTGGATTCACATGCCATCTGCCCACCTCTCCTTAACCTAACCCTCTAGAAATGGTAGTTCTGAGTGGGAATCTTCTTACCTCATTGATGCAGCTAAAGCATTTCTTGCTCTCACCTCTCCACTGTGTGCCCCTCTCTTCTTGCAGACTACTGATGACTCGCTGGTGGCTTCAGCTGAGTGTCCAAGCGATGATGAGGACATTGATCCCTGTGGTGAGCCGAGCTCAGGTGGGTTAGGTTAGTCATCTCTTTTTTTATTCTACTTCTCCTTTGGTGTGTCAGTGTGTCTTTGTGTGTATAGTCTACCCCCACCTAGACACCACAGGCTAACTAAATGAGCAGATTACAGCTGTAGCTAAAGCTTAAGTACTTCACAGAGCTGCCATTTTGTTGTCTGGCGTGCACTCAGTTTTCAGTCTGAGGCGCTTAAAACAGGTAATGACCCGGTTTTACGTAGATTATACATATAAAAAAAGAAAAAGTGGATGGATGGATGGATGGATAGATGGATAGATGGATAGATGGATGGATGGATGGATGGATGGATGGATAGATGGATAGATGGATAGATAGATGGATAGATAGATGGATACTGTATATACTGCACATACTTTATTAATCCCAAAGGAAATTATGTGGCGGTCTGTAGCTCCCATGCAGTTGCATGTATATATATATATATATATAT
>JAVCKU010000085.1:21262647-21278154 GCA_032273985.1 Hypsolebias coamazonicus
ATTGTTAAATCACTGGGGAGATTATCTGGACTGAAAACAGCAGCAGGTGTTGGTTACCTGTAGCTTCCTGATCTGTCCGTTTGTAGTTGGGAGGAAGCTGGAGCGTAAAGTTGGAGGAGTTCGTATTGTTGTTCCTGAAGTCCTCCATCGCCTTCGACTGCATCAACTTTGACTCCCAGAGCTGCAGACAAAAAGGCCGATGTCTCACCTGTGCAGTGATTTTGTTTTCCGTCTGGAAACTTGACTGAACTCCAGCGTTTTGCAGCAGAGTCACATCCAAACCCCTCACCTGTCTCAGGTCGTCCAGGACTCGCTCTTCATGCCCTTCATCCTGGAAGAGCTCCTTCATGTTCTCAATCACATCGTCGATGATGGACAAGTACAGTTTGGCCTAAAAAAGTTATTATTAGCACTGGAAAATTTTTATTAATGTAATATTTTGTAAAAGAAAAAAATAAGTTACTACTCAAACCTAGAAGAGACAATAAAAACCATGAATAAAAGGAAATGGCACAAACATAATTAGCCTTCCCACCTAAAATACAAAAAATACACCTCAGCCTTGCACTCGAACTTTCACTCCATTGTTGACTATTCATATTAAAATATATTACTCATTTCAATAATACATATCAGCTTAAATTGCTGTAAACATTTTAAAAAAATTGTGATTTTGGTAAAATAAAAACTGCAAATTTTGATATCAAAGTTTAAATAATTTGCCATTTTTAAAACGTATGACTTCCAAAAAAAAAAAAAAAAAATGAAAAAAATGAAAATTCTCCTAAATCCACTTGAAGTTAATTTTTGCAGCTCCTTTTTTGTGAAAAATAAGTCTTGTTTTATACTAAACATACATCAAATATGAAGGAATAAAGATGTGTAAAATGTTAAAACATAAAAAATTCTAAAAAAAAAAAAGTCAGCCATGTTTCTTTACTTCTAGGAGTTTATCAAATTATAATTTTTCTTTTTTTAGTGAAAACTGACCAAAGATGACATTATTTTATTTTATTTATTTATTTATTCATTTCATATTAAAAAAAAAAAAAAAAACAATAATGTGAATCATTTCCTTATTTAACCAACTTGTCATCCTTTAGGGTGCTTTTATTCTCAGGTTTTCAAAGATTTAACAAATTAAATATAGATTATACCACTAATCATCACTCAAGTAACAGGTTGTTTAGGTGACTCAGAGTTTTGTTGTCAATTTTAAACCATAAAAAACATCTCAGCAGGAACAAAACCACATTCAGTTTTGTTTTACGGAGTTCTTTAAGCACAGCTGGTTCTTTGGGGGAAACAGCTAGCAATCATTTTGCCTTTAGAAGCAGCAAAGCAGCTGTTAAAGTACGATAACTCACCACTGGGCTCGAGTTCGCCAACATCCTTCAGGTTAACGGTGAGGAAGAGACGATAACGATGTGTTGAAACTGAAATCTCAATACACTCACCTCATGGCCTTGAAATGAACACAGGTGACAGAAATTATCAATTTACAAGAGGAGGAGCTGAGGCCAGGGGTGGAGGGTGAAAATCCAAGGCCCGGGGCAGAGAAATGTAAAAGCCACCGTATAATAAAAAAAATTATAGAACAGCCACAAACATCACAATTTCCTTTGCTGTGGGTGTTTGAGTAACAGGAGTGGCTCCCCACAGACATATTTACACAGATAATATGCAGCCAGTGTGTGAAGTGGGTTGATGTAACTCTGTGGTCTTCGTTGTTTCTTTAGGGATGATTTGTGTCGGTTCAAGCAGCTTACATCTCTTTGTGGTCACGTTTGACCACTTTAATCTTGCTCTGAATCTTTGCTGCCATTGTATCTTGTAAGTGGTCTTCATCAGTCTCTTTTTGTTGTTTTTTATGTGGCGAGTGCATATTGTGGTCAAAAGTTTATACACATACACTCATCATGGGTATCTGTGCCATGTTCATGTGGAGCTTTTAATGATTGATTTAAACCATTGTTTTCCTGATTAAATGAACATGCATCTTTGATGATAGATGTTTAGTTGTTATTTTTTTATTGTTTAATGGTGTTTAACAAGCAACACTTTGGTGCATTACCATCTCCAACTGGAGACCTGGATGGACTTTTATAAATTTGCAAGAAAACAAACATATATCGTCTTTATTAGTTTTATCTAATCTTAAGAGCACTGATTAACCAGTACTCACTGGTCATCCTCGGGTGAAGTAAACTGGTTAGTTTGTTCAGGAACAACCCAGAAACCACCAAAACATGAATTGGGGCCTGATATTTGCAGCTGCCCACCTGGACCAACCAAATGTCTTCTGGAGAGACAATTTAAGGTCTTAAGAGAGAAAGATTGAGCTTTTTGACCGTAGTGACATGAAATATGTTTGGAGGAGTCAAAGTGAGGCTTTCAGACTGAAAAGCACTGGCAAATGTCAAGCACGGTGGTGGTAGTATGATGCTGTGGACTGGGTGTTTCAACAGGACAATGACCCTAAACACCTAAAACACAACACAAACTAGTTTCCAAATGTGTAAAACAGGCAAACATTAAACATCTGGTATTGCCTTCTCAAAGCCCTTACCTTAAGAATACTGTATTTAAAATGTGCAATTATGCTTCAAGTTAGATTAACTTCATCAATTCTGCGAAGAAAAGTGGTCAAATATCCAATCTGAATCTTCTCAGAAGCTTTCTGATGGCTACAAAAAGCCATCAGAAAGTCGAAGTGCAACTTGAGAAGGAACTTTGTCCAGTTTGTATTAGACTTATTTATTTATTTTATCCCGAGTGGATTAGAGGGAATCTGAATAAATTAAAGCTTGTCTTGAATTTTATTCTTGTTGTATAAAAATGGTCACTCCTCCACCTGTCCATTGTCTATATTTAAAAAAATAAATCCTTACATACTATGATGTATATTTAATTTTGTCACATTCCACCCTCCATATCCAGCTCAGTACACTATTCAAACCCACAACCCAGAAGCACTTATTTCTTTTTACACATCACTTCCCACAAATTAGTCTCTAAACTAAAGCTTTGGCTAAAGACTGACTACAGCAGACATCCTGCATAAAACACATGGTCTGGTAAAATAATTGTTGATGCATTTGTATTTTTTTTTTTTTTTTTGCTTTGTTCTCACGCGTCTGCCTCCAGTTTATTCACTTCATGATCAATTCTGTTCAGGGTATAAAACCTCCTCTTCTGGTCCTGCGAACCATTTGTACGGTGGCCCTAAGGTGTAAATGAACATTTGAAAAAAAAAACAAAATTACATATGAAAAAAAAAAAAAAAACTAAAACTGAATTACATTTGAAAAAACGGAATTACATTAAGCCGAGGTGGAAGTGGCCGAAGCGGAAGTGGCCAATGTGGAAGTGGCCGGAATCACATTTGAAAAAATAAAACAAAAAATGGAATCACATTTGAAAAAATAAAACAAAAAATGGAATCACATTTGAAAAAATTGAATTACATTTGGAAAAAAAAAAAAAGAAAATTAAAAAAAAACCTTTCAAATGTTCATTTACACCTTAGGGCCACCTTTATGGCTGCATGCAGCACCCTCAGATGGTGACTCCTGAAAATTACATGCAATTTGTAAGAGCGTGGTTTGTCACAACACAAGCACTTTCTCAACAAACCCTCATCATTTGTTCTTAGCTTGCCCGAAGCCAAAGTGATAACAGGAAAATAGAAACCTTTGTTTTATTCTAATGAAGAACTAAAAAAACAAAAACATAATTTAGGTTTTATTCATTTTTTACTCTTGATGTGCATAATATCCAGCTTAAGCCAGGTACCTCATACAGAAAAGCTCTCACTGAAGCCCCACCACCACTTTTTATAGACTTATTTTTAAACCCAACCCAGATTAAGAAAAACCTGATAAAGATTTGATTTGCATAAATTAAACAGTTCTCCACAAACAGCTCAGATCCAGAACCAACAGATCATGAAGATGAGTTGCAAAAATAATAGAAATTTTATAGAAGTAATAGAAATGTTTGTAACACCATGTGTACAGTTGCGCAGTTACATTAAGACATTAAAAGTTTGTGCAGCTGAATCAGCACTATAACTCTTTCAAAAACTGCATTAAAGTTGGGTTTACTCGAAGTGCAAGCTGATGTAGACTTTAGCACAAAGGTAAAACAGTTGAGACCTAAATCAGTTCATTAATTTCAAACTACACCGAAGAAGTAAAAGGTCTGACCCTAACTGTTGCTACACATTAGATTCTATTTAAACAGGTAAATATTGAGGTTGTGCAGCTTACATTTTCCATTTGGCTTGAATTTATTAAGACTGTAAATCATTCGAAAGGGCAGTGCATATGATGCAAACACAAGCTTATATATACACACCAACAGTAGTATAAACTGGCATTTTATAATTAATAAATCTATTCAATGTAAAGTGCTAGGCAAAAAGACTATTAAACTGCTAAATAAATCTAAAAATTTTCAGTCTCAGTGTTAGGCTGCAACGTTTGTTTAAATACTACCAGGTTATGGATAATGACAATAATCTGGCTGCAAAAAAAGCACAAAGTCCCTCATCACTCTTGTTTTGTTTGTTTTCTCCCATTCATCTTGAAGATGATGACGGATGATGAGGTTCATCTCATCACTGTGTCATACAACCAGCCTGCCTCTGTAACTCTGTTTCAATCCACTTCTTCTCCACTTCCACCTATTTAAAAAAAAAAAAAAGAGAGAGAGAGAATATGTCAGTTTTAGCTAAATCAGCTTCAAGTATCAAGATTCCTGTGTGGCTTGTGGTATCTCACTGGGCTGATACCAGTTAGTGATCTGCATTCTACTATCGTGATCCATTTTTCTTCCGTAAGTTTTTCCTGCATCTTTCTTGTTCCAAAACTTTTGTGCTATTTCAACAAATCATAAATCAAAACATTCAGCTCGTTCAGAACAATCCTGCTATGACAAAGAAAGTTCATACTCAGTAATCCAGATGTCAAATCTGATAACTCTCAATCAGGTCCTGCTATGACTTTTGGTATTGGTGCAACTTTAGCTTTTTGAAATATTTAGCCTTTTCTGCCACTTCTTTCCTCATGGTAAATGAATAGAGCTCATTTTGCATCCTTCAAATCTTTAGATCTGTTTACCTCCTTTCACATTTTGTTCAGCTTTTTTCAGCTTCCTTGTGCAAATGTGAACTTTTTTCGGCTAATTTCAGCTGTTCTTTCAGATGTGTTGTACTCCTTTCAGGTTCTTCCTGCTAATTAAAACATTTGTGTGCTTCTTATAACTTTTTTCTGCTAATTTCAGCTTATTATGCTTCTTTCAGCTCATTTCTACAAGTTTCAGATTTTTCTTATATTTCAGCTACTATTTAGCTGCTAATTTGATCTTTTTTCTGCCTTTTTAGCTATTTTTCAGCTGGTTTCAGATAATTTCCATTTTGTGCTCATTTTTGCTTCTTACAGCCTAATTGGGCAAACATGTTTTTCTGCTTCAACTAATTTATGCTTGTTATACCTTTTCAGCTAACTTTTTAGCATTTTTAGCTAATTTCAGCTATTTTCAGATAAATTCAAGTTTTTGTGGTAATTTCTGCTACTTTCAGCCCATTTAATTTCTTTATGCTATTTCAGCTTGTTATGTTCCTTTCAGCTTTTTTCTGCTCTTTCACTTATTTAGTTCTTTTGGTGCTGATTTTAGCTTTTTCAGCTAATTCCAAATTTTTAGCTCATTCCAGCTCTTTCCACTTCCTTCTGGTAGTTTATGGGTTTTTTTTTTTTTTTTTTTTTTTTTTTTTTTTTGCCTTTTTAGCTACTTTTCAGCAAATTTGTTTTGCTAATTTCAGCCTTTTTTTTAGTTAATTTCTTAAATTTGTGCTCATTTCTGCTTATTTAAACCAAATTCAGCAAAGATGTGTTCTTTTTGCTTTCTTCTGCTAACTTAGGCTTGTTCTACCATTTCAGCTACATTTCACCATGTATTTTAGATAATTTCAGCTGTTTTTCAGCAAGTTCTTCTGCAATAAGCATTCACACTGCATTTTTGCAGGAAATGCAACTGCTCTAGACAATGATCTGCATTCACAAAGGAGTCTCAAGAAAGTTTAGAGAATTGGCCGTGCAAAACGCATTTGCAGACTCACTTGTCAGTGAGACTGCATCCAAGCATGACGGTTTTCTACTAATTTTGAGTCACCAGCTAGTCTCCAGCAGTGGAAGCCCAGTGAGACGAGATCTCTACGACATGACTCACCTGACAATGATAGCGTGTCCAACTGGTCGTGTGTTTCTGCGGCTGGATGTCGTTCACGGTGCCAAAGGATTTCACCTTGGTCTGCGACACCACCGCTCCCATGATTTCACATTCCATTGTTACAAAAGGGTACCAGTCGCTGGGGATCTCCTGATCTGATCCCAGCTCCAGTTTGCAGGAGAACGAATGGGGATGGTCCACTGCTGCAGAAAAAACATTTTTTTTTTTTTTTTTTTTTTGTATTTTCTGCTTTGTGACGTCTTCAGTCTTCTGAAATGTTACATGTATGAGTGTTTTCTCAGTTTACATGTCGTGTCCTGATGCATGCTCAACAATCCAGGCAGATGAATCTAACAAGGTTGAGTCAGGTCCTCTGGACCAATTCTTCTTTGTTGAAACGTTTCACCTTTATTCCAAAAGACTTCTTCAGTCTTCTGGATAAAAAAAACGAAACGTTTGAACAAAGAAGAATTGGTCCAGAGGACCTGACTCAACCTTGTTACCTGGATTGTTCAGCATGCATCAGGACATTTGCATGTTACGTTTTCAAGCTCAGCATGTTACGTTTTCAAGCTCAGCACGTGTTACCTGTGTTCTTTGCAGGCAGTCGGTCGATCCTCCACACGATGGCTGAATAAACGCTCTCGTACTTGACAGATCCGACTGACACCTGCATGACCGGCTGTGAATCTATGGAGCTGATGGAGCCCTTGCAGGCTTTCCTGTTCATCCGGGCTTTCAGTGACCTCTGCCGCAGCAAGGCCACAGTCTGCGTCACTTTGACCCAGTCATCCGGCACGGGTACACGGATCACTACGCTCTCGCACAGCGGGTAGTGGATGTCTGAAAGGCTGAGGGAGGAAAGAAAGGTGGCCGACATGTTGAGGAAGACCTGCAACTCCACATAGGCGCCCTGAACTGTGACCACAGCTTTGATGGAGAAGGGAATCTCAGTGCAACCGAAGACTGATGTTTTGTACCGCATCAGCTCCACTCTGCATGCGTCAGGAGGCGAGAACTTTACAAGTCGGGACCTCTGAAACTCGGTCTCGTTAACGCATTCGTGGAAATGGCAGTCAGCGATCTCCATCCAGAGGTCACCGTCCTCTTCAGACCCATAGCTGGAGTCAGAGTGCAGCAGCCCAAGATCGTTAAGAGCGAGAAAACAGTCCCCCTGTCCGTTCAGGAAAGCCAGACAGTGGATCTGAGTAAAGGCAACTCGTTCTTTGACTTCCCCTGACGTGTCCAGCTGGGTCCAGATGTGATCAGTGATCTGCAACGACAGCTCCTGTTCCTCATAGTGCCGCCTCTGCTGGTGAGGCGGGCACAGCTTGAAGATCTCCTCCTCCATGGAGACGACCAGGTCCTCCATGTCGCTGGACACCGTGGAGCCAAACTTGAGTAGCTGCTCTACCTCCGCCTCGTGACTCACCTCCAGCTTCGGGTGGAAGCGTTTCTTTTCTGTGTAGGAGAAATGTTCCACCTTGACCGTGAGGACTTTTCGGGGCTCGCTGTAGCTCTCGACCTTGAGATCCGAGAGCCTGCACTGAGGGAGAAGCTGGAACTCTTTAAACGGCTTCTCCAGGCCCTTCTCATAGTACATTTGCAATACGCCTCCTGGTAACAAGCGGAGATAGATGGGCCCCCATTGTCGAGAGGACATGCGGTTCTTTTTTTCAGGAATCCTGAGCATGACGGGCCAGCCGTCTCTTTTCTGGCTACGAAAAAGGCCTCGAGGAACAAACCGAGTTAAACCTTCCCCCAACACCTCGTTTCTGCAGCTTTGACACCTCTCCTGATCTTTCTGCACCTCTGTTTCGTTATCCACCCCTGTTTGCAAATCACCCAGTTTGTTGCAAACAAAAGAGAAAGAGTTCTGGAATTGGTCGCGTGGAGGTTCGTTGCCATCTTTGGTCCGAATAAAGAAACGTGGCAGACTGTTGTTTGTGTCTGTATCTGAGTCTGAGGATGAGTTGCAGACATCTGTACCATCTCTGGAATCATCCCAGAAGGGGTTAAAGTGCCCAGAGTTCTTCTGGTAAGAAGGGAACGGGCTCGATCCTTCAGAGGGGGGACTTGGAGTTTCTAGTGCTGGTGAAGGAACCGAGATGCCCGACGGGCTGGAGAAACTCCGTAAGAAGGCATTCTGTTCACACTTGGAGTAAAGCAGATGTGCGGTGCTAGGAGCTCCAGTCCCAGAAGTGCACAAAGAGGATTTACGCTGCCCAGCAGCTTTTCCACTCGAGTGGCTCTGAGGAGATTCCAGGAACCCACCGAAGCTCCAGGATGCATCTTTGATTGGAGGAAACACTAGCTTCAGGCCGTTGGGCCGAGGTAATGATGTTTTGATCAAATCTGGTGACTGCGGGGGCTTCTGGGGCGATGAGATGGGTGTGATGTCATCGTCAAAAGTGACCCAGTTTGAAGGATTTGTGGAACACATGGCTGAGGAGTCCAAACAAACTGCTCCTTCAGTCCAAAGACCTTCCTGCCCTGTTCGGGAAAAAAAAAAAAAGTCAAGTTAAACTAGTGTTTTTATCTATCATTATACAAGCGGGGCGCCCCGCCCCATCAGTGGAACGGAGCGTCCTGTCTACCAAAACTTATGTAGCGCAATATAAACAGGCTAGCAAAAATGCTATTGACAACGTACCGCTCTGCAACAACCCCCCACCCCCAGTTGACAATTACCAGCAGTAACATAGCTCAAAGCTAGCAGGCAGGTAACACACACATGACTCCGTGCCCCCCATCCCCTGCCCAACTCCGTCGTTGAGGAAAATGGCATCAACATAGCGCCAAGCTAGCAGGTGGGCAACACAGATGTCAAGTCAAGTCAGATTTATTTATATAGCAGATTTAAAACAGAAACTGTTACCAAAGTGCTTAACACACACAAAAAAAAAATAGATCACAGCATCAAATAAAAAAATGCGACTCCCCCACCCGTCGTCAAATATAAAAAATAAATAAAAATTTAAATATACCGCGAGCGCCCCGCCAACGGCGTGGATAGGGGAAACATTGAAACTAGAAAACAAAGTTTCATTTTACTAAAATGTATAAATTATGAATCTTTATGAGCTTTCGTTTGTTTTCAAAACATGATTGGACTTCTGTCATCGCATCAGTAAGACAGACGAGAACACACAATAAAAATAAAACAGTTTGACAATTAAAGCCAAATTCAACTCTACAGTTAGCGGACAGTGAAACATCAGGTGTGCTTTTTTTTTTTTTTTACTTTAAATCAACCGGTCACATAACATATTCAATGACGGGAAAACTGTGCAAGTCATTCCAGAAGTACAATGAGAACCTTATGTATACAGATCAAAATAAGCTACAGTAAAAAATAAAAAAATAAATAAAAGAAAGCGCAACTTTGTCTTATGTGGGAGGTAACTGCAGGGACATTTTTCTCATTTAAATTATTCCTTTTGATACATGATTTGAAAATGCTGGTCTAAAGACAGCACTCTGAAAAATTGATGAGGAATCAAACCTGCATCGCCAACTCTAATGGATGTCAGACCTACAGTGGGCGGCTTCTTTCTCAAAGGTCCAGAGACTTTTTTTTTTTTTTTTTTTGTTAGACATCACAGAAGGTTTGAAGGTGCAGTTGTTCAAACGTTTTCAGACCACAAATGTATTTTAGACATACCCAGATTTGATCAAACACTAATTAAAGGCCTAAAACAAAACACTTAATTAGTATTATTCAAAATTCAATATGATATTTGCTCCGAATAAGTGCTGTGAATCAATATCAGCTACAACCGCAACAAGTTTTAGTACAACATCTGTAAAACTGACTGAATTAAAGACATTTTTGTGTTATCTAAGATTGGCCAGCTGTAGTTGTACATCCAATAATTATTTGTTGAAGGGTTCATTAAACTCTGTCCAGCGGTTCATGAGATATCTTGGTAACAAACACTCACACATGCCTTTCAGCGGTCGGCCATAAATATTTAATGGTGAACTTTCTCCAAAACACATCCGAGAGAATTTTTTAGCATTTGCAGCAAAAATCCAGGATCTTTATCCAGCTTTAAATCTGTCACAGCAGCGAGTAAGGAACAAAACGCTAAATAATAAAGCCGATTTAATGTGTACGCCGACGCTTTAGGATGATTGGCGTCCTCGTGGAGCGAACTTAACATGAGATTTTAATCACGAGGCCAATTTAACAGCAGTTAGAAGAGTAAACAGGCTGCAGTTCTTACAGCGGTCTTGCAGTTAATTTCCCTGCTCCTCGATCACAGTCGGCCTTCTGATGAGCTGGCAGCTGCGCTCTCAGAAACATCAGCTCCGACCCCGCAGAGAGACACAGAAGCCACATCTAAACTGCTGAAGTTTCATCTCACGTTTAAAAAAAAACAGCAGCTGAAAGCCTCAATTACAGCCTCCCTCCTCCCTTAAAGATCTCACTCAGACTAGCAGTTCTTGAAGGAATGCATATTGCTCTCCAACTTCCACGCCCATGTTTTAAACTAAAATCATCTTGTGTTGAGAAATGACAAAAAAAAAAAAAATTATGTTTCGTAACAAGACCGTCCCGCCTCTCTGACTTAGTAAAGCCGTCAGCTGTGATTGGAGAAGAAAGATGAGTTATTTGATGAGGTACGGGACAGTAAAGATCACAGACAGTCCCATTTCCAGCCGGCCGTCTCTTTCTGGGCTCGATACAGAAACGGGACGCTGCTGAACTCTACAGAGCACAAAAACACACATTCCTCCAGAGAGAAGCAGCTCTACCCACAGGAAATACCATTCAGCTGTGTGAAGTGACACTAAATATTATCTTAATGTCAGCTCATCACATGCGGCAGATCTGTGGGTCCAACAGGCTGATATGTCTGCCTATCACTTCCTGTAAACTTTACTGATGGGCTGGGAAAGAATAAATAAATAAAAATAAAATTTGGCTTATTACAATAACAATATATATATTTTATAAATGGCCAGAAAAAAGTAATTAATTAATTAGTTGTATTCTATTTGCATGAGGAAACATGGCCTTTCATTTCATTGTTATGCTGATGATTGTCAGATTTATCTGCCATTAAAACCGAACAGTTCCAGCTCCATTCTCCCTCTGTTAAAATGTCTTGATGACATCAAGGCATGGATTTTGGGATTGTTTTTTTAAATTTTTTTTTTTTTTTTTTTTTTTTTTAATGATCAGTCGTTGTATTTAGCCACAGCTCCACTGCTGTCTCTGATCCTGTAAATCTTGACTCGCTTCAGCCATACCTTAAGCAGTCTGTTACGTATCTCGGGATGGTTTTAGACTCTATGTTTAATAAACAGATTAACTCTTTCCTACAAAACTAGCTTCTTCCAGTTAAGGCAGAGAGCTAAGCTTAAGTTTGTGATGACCAGATCTGACCTTGAAAAACTAGTCCATAAATACAGTATGTTACAACCCGGCTAGACTTGTGTAATGTAGGCCTGTCGCGATAAACAGTAAATCAATTAATCACATGATAAATGAAAATTATCAACATTTTCATTCATCGGTTTTGTCGTTTCTTCGTGTCTCTCTCGTTCTACCTCTGTCTTGTCCAAGCTCCAAAATTCACAGTTGAAACCCGTGCCTTTGTGTAAAAAGTTTTTCTCTGCAAAAAGAAGCTGGGAACTTGTTTACTGATTTTTTTTTCTATTAAAAGCTTTGTGTGACAAATGCTACCTGTATACTAAAGAGCTCAAACTACACCAAGCGTCCGCCATTTTGAAAACCAAATAGACAGCCCATGTCATGAGTAGACACGCTATTCACTCCCTCACTATCCAGCCTTCGGTTCAGTCTTATACTGCCATCTTGTGCTTGAAAAAAAGTACTACACGCAAAACAAATTAACATTTCTTCTTAAATTTGACAATTACCGTACTAATTCAAATTTCAAACAACAATATCATTTATCGCAATCATTTCTGAGACAATCGCCCAGCAAAATGTGTTATTGTGACAGACCTAATGTAACGCACTTTATGTTGGAGACAGTCAGGTGTCTCTTTCACGTCTCCAGCTCGTCCAAAATGCTACATCTCGGCTCTTAACAGGAATTCGAAGATTTGATCATATTTCCCTGGTTTTGTCCTCCCTTCACTGGCTCCCTGTGCATGTCAGAATAGATTTTAATATTCTCCTGTTGACATTTAAGTGCATTAACAGCCTTGCACCCTCATACCTCTCTGACCTACTTCAACCATATGTTCCTTCTCAGGCGCTAAGATCATCTGATCAGCTGCTTTCGGTTGTACCAAAAACCAGGTTGAAGCTCAGAGG
This sequence comes from Hypsolebias coamazonicus, assembly GCA_032273985.1. Lineage (NCBI taxonomy): Eukaryota > Metazoa > Chordata > Actinopteri > Cyprinodontiformes > Rivulidae > Hypsolebias > Hypsolebias coamazonicus. The sequence goes on from JAVCKU010000085.1 coordinate 21,275,174, forward strand.
AGATCGGGCTTTTCCAGTCAACGACCCTAAACTCATCAGACAGGTCACTTCACTCGTTGCTTTTAAATCTCTGCTAAAACTGACATTTAACACAGCGCGATTTGATAAACTATTTCATTGTTTCTATTGTCCTTAAGGTTTTTTTGTTTTTATTTTTAATGCATTTAATTACATCTTGTTATTTTTTTATTTGCTGCCCTGATCGTATTGTTAAAAACGTTGGCAACAGCTGCTGTTTTAAATGTGCTTTATAAATAAATTTGACTTGACTTACGTAGCAAAAAATACAAGTAAAAGGTGCATACCTTATAGGTAATAAAATAAAACGTCAGATGCCAAGAACTGTTCAAAAGTCCAATCAAAAAATGTCACGAAACTCTAAGAATTTATTAAATAAAATTAGACAAAAATGCACAGGTCAAATGTCAAAAACTGCATAACATCTTGACGCCACGCGGAAGAGTCCTGTTAATATCACAATTTGAAAATGGCGGAGAACGCAAAAAATAAAAAATACTATCTGACAGTGGTAAAAACTGGTCCAGAGTTATTTATAATCCGAGGTCAAGTGAAGCATGAAGGATCATTTCAAAAAGTTGCTGATTCAATTTAAAAAGAAAGTATTTGGCAAACAGATGCTTCCTGGTGACACGAGACAAGTTCCTGTTGGATCGTCCTCACGTTTCCTGTCCACACACGTGCCATCCATCGCACTAGTTTCTCTAAGCAAATTAAAAAAAAAAAAAAACGATCCCAAAACATGAAAGATGATTCCGTTTCATTTGAGAGGAGCGGATCCTTCTGCTGCGACCACAGTAACCACGTGATCAGAGCTGAAAATGTGATGACCCACATCCCCAGGCTGCCCCCACCTCCCATCAAACAGGACAGAGGACAGTCCAGTCTCTGTTGTTTCTGTCCACTCACAGATCCAGCACTGCAGAAATGTTATTAGTGGGACACGTTAAATCCAGCATTTCCTGCTCCGAGTGGAAAGATTAGTTCAGACCCAGAGAAGAATGTCTGGAAAAATTTAAAAAAAAAAAGAGGCGGACGAAGAAAATATTCAGGAAATTAGAGGAACTCGTTAAAAACTAACGAGGATTATAAAGCTGAAACTATCCGAATAAATAATTACGATGCTACATGTTAGTTGTTCACGGTTAAAACGGACGGACAGGGCGGTGCAGAAAGCACCAAAACGTTTTAAAATAGAGGCAGCAGGTTGATTTTTGCATTTTATGTTTTTCCGTGCGATTTGGGATCAGAAGGTCCGAATTACGCTGCAAACAAATTTTCAGCTTTCGATGACGCAATTAAAAAATAAATAAATAATGTTCCCATATGACTCTGGGTGTCAGGATGTTTAAAATGAACTCATTGGGCCGAACTGAGCACACCCGTGGGCCTGATTTGGCCCCCAGCCCACCAATTGAATAACCGTGCCTTATGAAGAGAAATGATGACGGTATAACTGTTATGGTTTGTAAAAGATAGTGTGCATAATCTCATGCAGAATTGCATGGTCTGTAAGCGATTAAAGGACTCTCAGCTACTACCACACCAAAGCTAAACTCGGTGTCTGTAAAACTGGCTGAGTTCCACCAATTTGGGGTTTGATAATGTTAATTTGCTGTGGTGGCTGTCAAATTGGATTGACTTGATTGAATATTTCATTGTTTAGTTTGACATTTTTTGCTAACTAAACAAATATTTTTGTGAGAATTTTCTTAGTGCTCATTGGGGATAACACTCAGCTACTACCATGCCAAATTTTAGGTCAACATCTGAAAAAAATGAATGAGTAATGAATATTTTAGTGTGTTTTAAAGTCAGCTGGCTGTGGCAGCCATCTTTAATCAGATTGGCTCCAACAAGTATTCAGTTGCATATGTAAATCCAATGAATTATTTCTGTGGGTTTTATTAAAATTCACCCAGTGGTTCATGAGATATTTTGCTAACAGACGCGCACAGACCATAACATGATTTCTAAAAAATTTTTTGTTGCTTCAACTCACTTTCTTTAAAAGTTATTGGTGTTACAAAGACTCGTATTTCTCAAATGGATTTATTTTATTCAAGCAAGATGTGTCCGTACAGAAGTTCAATAAATCTCAGCCTCAAACCTTAAATAAATAAATAAAAACTATCAAAACAAAAACAGTCCAAGCGTGCTGTCACCCACAACAGAGGCCGTGATGTCCCGGACAGACGGGGGCCCAGTCCGGGACATCACTTTTTGTTCTGCTGCTCTGATAAACAAACACAAAGTGAAGATGACTTTTACGGTGACTGAGCCAAAACACAACAAACCGAGTCCTCAAACGCACCAACGCGGCGTTAACTTCAACAGAACCATCACGAAAAGGAACTTGAACGCAACCAAAAACTGAGAAATACGCACCAAATCCTGGTGGCGGCTCTTTAACTCAGGTCATGACCGCGGCTGCTTGATGGACACGTCCAAACTCCGCTGTCGGCCGGGTTTTACTCAAAATGGCAGAGCGTAATTCCTGGGAGTTTTTTTTTTTTTTTTTTCACTGCAGAGTTTAAAGACCGTCCACCAACCCGACGCTATCAAGCGGTGATGCGTTCACAACAGTGGGATATTTGGAATTCCATTGGAAAAAACGCGCAGATAGCGAGACGAACTGCAAACTTAGATTCTGCCATCCGCAATTTTATTTTGTTCTGTTTTACGTAAGGAGGTTTGGAAAAAGCAGCGGTTTTAAACACGCTTTGTAAATAAACTCAACTTCCCGATTTACTTCAGGCCAACATTTTTACAGGACATTAAAAGCCTCTTGAAACTTGTTTCTTGCTAAGTAAATAAACACTGTACTGTATACTGTATTTTGTTTTACTGCATAAATCAATGAGTTATCAATACTGTCTGTTTTAACAACTTTTGACATCTTGCTTTAACTTAAAAAAAAAAAAAAACAACAAAAAAAAAAAAAAAAAAAAAAAAATGTTTTT
>JAVCKU010000085.1:21353480-21367064 GCA_032273985.1 Hypsolebias coamazonicus
ATTCTTTAAAAAATCGATTTTTTCCTGCAGGCCTAATATATATATATATATATATATATATATATATATTTGGGTGGTAACCTTTCACTCAAGACAAACACAGAATCCCAATTACCCTTCTGTCTGATGTTCAAAAGTTATCTCATTCTCCAATTGTAGATGAGGACATCCCTGCAGATATGGTTGCAGAAGAATCTGGTCCTGGAGCTCAGAATAGTCCCTACCAACTTAGAAGAAAGTCTCTACCCAAGAGAACAGTGTGTCCAACAAAGACAAACATGGAGGTACAGTCCAATACATTATCTAAAGATGATAGGAAAAAAGTTTTAAAAGATTCAAATTAATTTCAAGATATTTATTTGACCCTTTTTCTAATCTTCAGGGTGCTTCCACTTCAACAACAGAGAACTTTGGGCACCGACCTAAGCGACCGAGAGTTTCAGGAAAGTGTCCTGATTTGCCAGGTAATCAGAAACGCATAATTTGTTTTGTTAATATACCGGTACTCCCGACAGGTTGTGAAGTGTAATAACTTGGTTATACAATTAAAGCAGGGAGTTTATTTTAACTGCATCAAATGTAAAGTTTTTATGTGAACTAAATGTGGGAGGTGTTTGGCTATCAAGTGCTATCTTTTTGTTTTACAAAGTCTGCCATTTATTATAAGCTCTTATTTTTGTAATCAAAGTAAAGTGTTTTAGTTTAGTTTTTTGTTTGTTTTATATTGTTTCTGTGCAGTTTTTGTTATCACCGAAACACATATTGCGTTATTTTTATTGAGCAATTTATTATTAAATCGCTCAGGCAAACAGAAATAATCTTTTGGGGACAAAAACATGAGTGGTTGCTTTAAATTGAGTAGATTCCATGTTTTTCAGTCATCTGTCAGTGCACGGGTTTGTTTGGTTTAGTGTTAGCTGAATTTTGAGGTGACTGCTCAGGAACAGCTCAAAAATATGAATATATCATGAAATGATGATTATTTGTGGATTTTTGGAGTTTTTGTCATTCATTGCTTTAGTCAAAGAACACAAAATAGTTGCTTATTGCATATTTCTGTTTGTTGTTTTCTGTAAACTTTACATACATGAACAAAATGTTGTTTATCGGTCTGTTCCTCAGTTGGTTGTAGCTTCTGAAATATAAGATTTGACTTTTCTGCTGCTGTTGCGGTGTAAATGTATTTCTTAATCCTCATGTTGTTTAAGCAGTTGAATTCTGTCAGAATATTCAGTTTTAATTCCACCTCGTTGTCCTCTCAGCAGCTCCAGCAGAACAGTATTTGCAGGAGAAGCTTCCAGATGAGGTGGTGCTGAAGATTTTCTCCTATCTGTTGGAGCAGGACTTGTGCCGTGCAGCTTGTGTGTGCAAGCGTTTTAGTGAACTGGCCAATGACCCCATCCTCTGGTGAGACTTGTTGGTTATAGGACTAATTTTATTTATTTACCTTAAGTCATTTATATTTTACCCCATTCTGAAGACTCATGAAAAGATAATTGTGTATGTTGCACTTTGATTCTAAATTATTTACTTTCTGCTCATTTTTTAGTTCTTAAATTTTGCATTCTTTTTTGGGATTTGAAAAATGTTGATGCAATGGTCATGGTGGATTAGAATAATAAGGTAAAGTGTTGTAAAGTTACCTTATAAGCCTAAATTAGAAGAAAAAAAATTAACAAGAAATGCTTCATTTAATCCCTCCTAATCCACTCCTCTGTCGTCGTCATGCATTTTGGCACAAACACAATGAAAAGGGTATAACTGTTAATGTGATTTTAATTTTCAGGAAGAGACTGTACATGGAAGTGTTTGAGTACACGCGACCCATGATGCACCCTGAGACGGGCAAGTTTTACCAGATAAATCCAGAAGAATATGAGCAGCCGAACCCGTGGAAGGAGAGTTTCCAACAGCTGGTACGAACGTCTCAAACAGTTTGAAAATCTTTATCTGCAGTCATTTTATCATCGGCCACATGGCCAAATCTAGAACTAAATGAAGCAAATTAATTACAAAAACACATTTTGTGCTATTAAAATATTTAATACAGAATGTGGGGTGAACTTGTGTAACATGCTTCAGATTATTGAACCACTTTAAAGCGAAAGTTGCAGATACCATCCTATTATTTGAACTTTACAGAAAGCTTATCATAGGTCGACCCTAGAGGTCACATTGATGGCAATCAGTAATGAGAGCATATAGGATGTTTTGTGAACATATCTGCATTCAGTAATAAGAATAAACTTGCTCTAAACTGCAGATTCACACAGCATTGACAGATTAATTTGGATTTTCATCACCTGTTCTGGGTAATTTAACAAGTAGCATTATTGAATAGACAGCAGTGGTGTATAGACCTGCTCCTATTATTTACTTATGGTTTTCTCAAAAATGTAGCCCCCAAAGTTGAAGCTCAGTAAGCTTAAACATTGAGACTACAGTACAGTACAGCAGGGGTGCCCACAATTTTCATCATGCGACCTACTTTTAAAATGACCAAGTGATCTACCAACTATAAAAATACAAAACATACTTTTTAGTAAACATATTAAGTATGCTTTTTATGTTTTATGTTCTTGTTTTACGTCCTTGTTTTTAATATATTATCATGTTTTATATGGCACCTTGATTTATTGTTTTGTAACACTACTTTTAATTGCATTTTACTGTAGTTGATTATTGTCTGTACTTTATATATTGTCTATCTAAAACAGGTCTCTCTTGTAAATGAGTCCTTGTGACTCAGTGAGACTAACCTGGATAAAGCATGAATGAATGAATAAGTCCCAGCTCACTGTGGATACAACATAAATGACAAAACCCAAAAGTTTGTTCTTTTTTACTGTCCGCGTACAAAATAATAAACAAAACCCAGCAAAAACTTCTGTTCTTCACACGAAGGAACAGAAAACAAGAATAACTTCATGTTCGATAAATAACCTGAGAACTTGAGAACAAAAGTGAAAATTCAGCCCTGACTGCAGCTGCTTTTAACCGTAACTGTATTTCTCGACACCTGAGAGCTTTGATGGAAGATAATATTTCTGTTTTGTTTTTTAAAGTCTCTGAACGAGTCAGCAGCTTCAACAAATAACTATTTTACCATCTGTCCATCTTGAAAAGACTTCTTGTGCTTAACGTTTACTAAAGTGACTCACCTGGACTGATGCTTCGCTGCTGTGATCAGCTGTAAGAAAATGACAGCTGTCCAGAGAACTGGGATTTTAGTTCCTTCACCATTTTCTTTTTCAGTTTGCTTTTCAGAAGGAAGTCAGTGCCGTAGTATTTATGAATATACCGGTAGTCTGAAAATGCCACTCAAGTACACTTGCAGATGAGGCAAACACACTTTGTATATGACGTGAAAAAAAAAAGTCCTCTCCCCATTTCTTATGGAAATAGTAGTTTTTTTGCTTCTTACTTGGTCCAGCTCCCCAACTCATTTGACACTTTCTTGAGTTTAGATTAGAAGAAATAAACTGGAGACTATTACGAGTCAACTCGTTTGTTTTTAGCTCGGTTGAATGCGCATGCGTTGTGACCCATGTGTCAGAAAAGGTCAGTCTCTGATTGGCTAACTTGTATGTCAATCAAGTGATGACTAGCATATTGAAGATGGATCGATAGGCTGTCTATTTAAAAAAAAATTGGTAAAATAATAAAAAAAAAAGTCTGCCGTCTATTTTGTCGTGCGATCTACTGAAATTGCCTTCACGTTGGATCGGTACATCGCAGTCTCTGTTTTGGGCACCCCTGCTGTATAGGTCTTTCCACACATCTTCAATGTGTTACAGCTGCCTCTGTGTGTGGCGTTATGGTTACAGGACTGAGAAACTGAACCTACAAGGACTTTGATATTAAAGGGTACACTATTCACTGCACATGAAGAGAAAATGATCTAAGCTTGAATGACGGATTACTGTCACTTTCAAGTCATTGTAATGTTATTTGTGGGGGGAAAAAAGCAACTCTTGTTTTTTTTTGTTATTTTCTCAGTTCAACTAAAGATGTATATTTTTTAAATATTCTTTCCTAAATATTTATACTGCTGTCTATTTTGTTACATTATTCACATTAATAATGCCTTTATGACTATTTTTTCTTTATTGTTTACATTTTACAGTATAAAGGTGCCCATGTGAAGCCAGGCTTTGCAGAGCACTTCTACAGCAATCCTGCCAGATACAAAGGAAGAGATAACATGTTTGTAAGTATAAAAAAAGGCCTTTTTAAACACATAATTGTTGGTATTTTCTCTGTTTTATTGCTCCACTCATCTACTTTGCTTCTGTTCTCTTCAGTACTATGACACCATTGAGGATGCTCTTGGAGGGGGTCAGGAGCTGCACTTTGATGGCTTGATATTCGTACACTCTGGTATCTACACAGATGAATGGATCTACATCGAATCACCTATCACGATGATCGGAGCTGGTAAATGTGTTTTAAGTCATTTTGACCGTTTTCTCCTGAATTTGTTCGGCTTAGTCTAAAGCTTTTGCATCTTTCGTAGCTCCTGGTAAAGTCGCAGAGAAAGTTATAATTGAAAACACCAGAGATTCTACTTTTGTGTTCATGGAAGGCTCGGAAGATGCCTATGTTGGATTCATGACCATCAGGGTAAGAAGACCTGTTCCCTGTGTAGTTACATGGGTTGTGTGTGTAGTTTTTTAAATTTTTTTATTAGTAGATAGGCATGGTTTTAGTTAGCGCTTTTGCAGGTGTTCATTATTGTTGCCTCTGCTGTAGTTCAATCCTGATGATAAATCTGCTCAGCACCACAATGCACACCACTGCTTGGAGATCACGGTCAACTGTAGCCCCATCATCGACCACTGCATCATACGCAGCACATGCACAGGTAATGTTCACCCTGTTTGGTCTGCTTTTAATTTGAAATGAAGGTTGGAAAAGGCTGAGTTTGAAAATATTTTTGAGGCTTTGAAATTAAACTTATGGGCCAATAAAGGACAAAAGTTGTGCTGTCTTTCACAAAGTATTGGAAATAACCAAGAAAAGAACACAACTTATAATAGTTAATTAAAAAAGCTGAAAATAATTTATACTGGCATAATCCTGTTGTAACAAATCTGTGTCCTGTATCTTGTTCCAGTGGGGTCAGCTGTCTGTGTCAGCGGACAGGGTGCTTGTCCCACAATCAAGCACTGCAACATCAGTGACTGTGAAAACGTTGGTCTTTACATCACTGACCATGCACAGGTAACCCACTTGTTACTTGTAGTAAATGAACACGAGAGCATTTTTGTTAATAATTATTAGTAGGTTCGTCATCTTCACTGAAGCTAAAACTTTATTTGAACTTTTAAATCCTCACACTAATAGTTTTGTGTAAAAAAAAAAACATGAATGTAAATTGAATATTAGCTCATAAATAACAGATCTCATGTAATTTTAGATATATAAAAAGGTAAATGATATTTTTTTTTTTTAATTCAACATTGTTCACTGTTTAGGGAATTTACGAGGACAATGAAATCTCAAACAATGCTCTGGCTGGTATCTGGGTAAAGAACCATGGCAACCCAATTATCAGACGGAATCACATCCACCACGGCAGAGACGTAGGGGTGTTCACATTTGATCACGGCATGGTAAGATTATGTGTATGCTCACGTGAAAGAACATGCTTTTTATAGTAATAAACAGCAGCTGTTCTCGGGGTTTACAGTAATTTGGCGTTTCTCCGTTTGTTTCCAGGGTTACTTTGAGAGCTGCAACATCCATAGGAACAGAATAGCTGGCTTCGAAGTGAAAGCGTACGCCAATCCCACAGTGGTTCATTGTGAGATCCATCATGGTCAGACTGGGGGCATCTATGTGCACGAAAAAGGCCGCGGCCAGTTCATTGATAACAAGATCTATGCAAATAATTTTGCAGGGGTGTGGATCACCTCAAATAGTGATCCTACAATAAGGTCAGTAAGACAGAAAAATGTCCCGTTATCCAAGTTTGTTCATTAAAAAGTTTCCCCAAGAGGTCCTTAAATGCATCTTTTTGTGTCTAAACAGGGGTAATGCCATTTATAATGGCAACCAAGGTGGCGTTTATATTTTTGGTGATGGTCGAGGCCTCATCGAAGGAAACGACATCTACGGCAATGCCCTGGCTGGAATCCAGATCAGGACAAACAGCTGCCCAATTGTCAGGCACAACAAGATCCACGATGGCCAACATGGCGGCATATATGTGGTAAATGTTTTAAAACGTAACCTATTCACCTTTTAACATTGCTCTTTTAGCCAGTTCGTTTATGCTTTAATTTTTGTATCATTCTCAGCATGAAAAAGGACAAGGAGTCATCGAGGAGAACGAGGTGTACAGCAACACACTAGCAGGAGTGTGGGTGACGACGGGGAGTACGCCGGTACTGAGGAGGAACAGGATACACAGCGGGAAACAGGCAAGGCTAAAGCTCATTAGAAATAAATGTTAATCCAGGGACCAGGATCACTGCATCACTTTGAATTCATGTCTTTAATTGTTGTCATGTCTTATCAAGGTTGCCTAAAATTATTACTGTTTAATTAAACAGGTGGGAGTCTACTTTTATGATAATGGTCATGGTGTGCTGGAGGACAATGATATCTATAATCATATGTATTCTGGAGTTCAAATAAGGTTTGTGGAAAAATACTAACGGTGTTTAAAATGTTTAGATGTCCTGAAGTTTGCAATTTAAAGTACAGACTCTGTGTCTCACGTCTGCCTCATGTGTCTGATAGGACTGGCAGCAATCCCAAGATCAGGCGGAACAAGATCTGGGGGGGTCAGAATGGGGGTATTTTGGTTTACAACTCAGGTGAGTAGTAGGGAAGAGGCTTTAAAGCAGAGTCCAAATCTTTATTGTTTGACTGTCTTTAAATCAATTGTACTTCTCCCTAATTATGGAAATGTCAACATGTTTTTATTCAGGCTTAGGATTCATTGAGGACAACGAGATATTTGATAATGCCATGGCCGGCGTGTGGATCAAAACAGACAGTAACCCCACCCTGAGGAGGAACAAGATCCACGATGGGAGAGACGGTGGGATCTGTATATTCAACGGAGGAAGAGGTAACTGCCATACTTATTTCTGTGAAAGCAAATACCGTATTTTTTGGCCTATAAGTCACATTTTTTTTGCATAATTTACATGCCCTGCGACTTATATGCTGAAGCTACATATTTTTATTTTTTTCTCCCCATATTGTTGAGTCCTTGAGGCTCAGTGGGATTAACCTGCCTAAAGAAAGGTTGAAAAAAAAAAACAAACTAATTTTTGGCTGAAATATGGCCTTTTTTATTCAATCTGACTGAAAATATTAAACAATACCATTTTCAGCTGCTAGATGGTACTCGAGTAGTATGGAATGCCGATGTGTCATGTACAGTAATAGGTAAAAGTGGCTATTAATGACTCAATCGGCTTGCTATAGACTTGCACTGTCGTCCAGCTTGCCTGGAGCAAGCGGCGAAATGCAGCTCATTTGACCATTGGACTGCATTTATTAAGTAAAAGTTCAACTGAGACACACCTTTACTATAATGTTGAACAAACAAATAGTTGTTTGCGGTGTTAATCTTGTTAAATTTTGAAGAAATGCACAGCGAGTCGCCCTCTGCACACTTGTTTCCTTGTATTGGCTTTTGAAATGCAGCTGATTTGACCGTCAAAGTGCATTTATTAAGGAAAAGTTAGACTGAGACACATTTACTATAATTTCGAGCAAACAAATAATTGTTTCTTGTTAAATTATTGTTAAAGTCATCCCGTGCACGCTCCCGCCATTTGGCAGCTAATCAATTTTTGGCACACTGGCCCACATTTCCGGGTTGTCAGCGGTGACACATAATAGATTTGACGTATACTGCGACGCAACATATTTATGGATTTTTCCCACTTTATTAGACATATTTGGACTGATGCGACTTATAGGGCGGTGCGACGTGTACGGTGGAAAACACTGTACTTTGTAGACTTAAAATACAGACATGAATCGTTTGATTTGTAATGCATTGTTTATGATGCTCTACATTTTAAATGGACATTTTCTGAGACTACAGCTCTGCTTTGTGTCATCAGGTTTGCTAGAAGAGAACGACATCTTCAGAAATGCTCAAGCAGGTGTTCTCATCAGCACCAACAGTCACCCTGTACTGAGGAAGAACCGGATATTTGACGGCTTCGCTGCAGGTTGGTAACACCTGCACACACGAGCTGTGACCGGTTATTCCAAGTTCTTACTCAAAACAATTTTATTAAGGCAAAGTTAGCTTTGTTAATAGTTGTAACTCTTTTTTTTATTAAAAAAAAAACAAACAAGGTATTGAGATCACCAACCACGCTACAGCGACTCTAGAAGGCAATCAGATCTTCAACAATCGATTTGGGGGATTGTTTCTCGCATCTGGTGTCAACGTTACAATGAAAGGTAGTACTGTACTGTCATGGTCAAATATTTTCTGTCTGCGAAAAAGCCATTTTTCTTATTAAAATGTCCGTTGTGTCTCCAGATAATAAAATACTGAACAATCAAGATGCCATCGAGAAGGCTGTGAGCAGAGGTCAGTGCCTGTACAAGATTTCTAGTTACACCAGCTACCCCATGCACGACTTCTACAGGTAATGAAGCTGAAAACTGTGACTAGAATGATCTGCAGTATAACTTACTAACACATTTTGTGTTCATATAGGTGTCATACTTGTAACACAACAGACCGCAATGCCATTTGTGTGAACTGTATCAAGAAGTGTCACCAAGGACACGATGTGGAGTTCATCAGACATGACAGGTTAGTCTTTTTAGACCGTTACGATTACAGATGTTTTAAGAATTTCTGGAATAGCCCTGTCTTTAAATATGTAAACAATCGTTCAGTGTTTGCGTGTCTGCTTTCACAAGTGGGCCGAGATGGTGTAGGGGCAGGGCAGCCGGCTCAGGACCGGAAGGTCCGGGGTTCGATCCCCGGTCAATGCATACCTCGTTGTGTCCCTGGGCAAGACACTTAACCCCGAGTTGCTCCCGGTAGGACTGGCTGGCGCCTTGCATGGCAGTCTACCGCTACCGGTGTATGAATGTGTGTATGAATGGGTTGATGGCTGGTACTGTGAAGTGCCTTGGGGCCCCTCATAAGGGCTGGAAAGCGCTATATAAGTAAGCTCCATTTACCATTTACCATGTATGTTTAGTGAAAATCTGCGACGTAGCAACGTTATATTTATTTTAAGGCTTTAGAAACCCCACACTCCTGCAACGCTCTAAACCCTTAAACCTACGTCATTTGAACATCTGTATGTGCAGTCACTGTAATAAGCACCAAACTCTTTCTGATCAGATCAGAACTTTCACTCTAGTATTTCAGTAGAAGGCAACAGGGCTTCTGGGCGGGGCACTGTTGACTTATGGGAAATGTAGTCATTATGAGCAGGGGTACAGTGGACTTATTAAGAGAAAACTACAAAATGTGACACCTGTCCAAAGTATTTTATTTTTTTATTTATATATTTATTTTATAGTATTTTATTTTTTGTTAACTTTTTACTGTACAGTATCCCATACTGTCCCAATCACAGTCGTGTCGTGTACAATTTTTTTCTCTGTATTCAATCTTACATTGAAAAACAGCGAAAGAGCGAGGGAAATACTGTAAATGTACATTTGGTAAACTGGTACAGGATAATTTGCTGTCTCTCCCTTACAACCCACATTTACTAACCAAGAAAAAGACAAAATAATATTTTTTATCGTTTTTACTTTTGCCCAAATTGTTAAAAAGTTTCTGTACTAGCTATTAATCCAGTAGCAACCGAACGTTGGTCTCATGCTTGAAGCAGCCAGCTGGATCTTTTCGTTTGTGTCCACTCCAAAATGAGCAAGAAGAAACTTAAAAGCATCTTAGCTGCAGCTGTAGCTTCTCTTTGACTTAAACTGTTATTTCAATCGCTGTCATCTGCAGGAGTTTTGGTAAACACAGTAAAGACGTTAAACACCATGTTACGAGAAAACTAAAGCAAAATAAAAGGCCTAGTATTCCTGGAAGGGATGCATATTGTCTGCAGCCTTTAATGTCTAGACTAAGATTATCTAATTAGAAATTAGCTGACATTTTGGTCAAAGACTGGACGTGATTTGAGTGATCATTTGATATTAATTGTAAAAAAAAATTTAAAAAAAGTGCGCGCTTCACCTTCAGCTCGTTGACTCTAAACAAAAGGTGAAGTCCTGCAGCGTGCAAGTCTTTTTCCTGATTTTTGCCATGTTGGAGCTATTATTTTTAATGTGGATGTTTTAAAATAGGTTACAATCTCATGACTTTGCAAGATGTTAGCATCCTGTACAATGTATACAGTCTGTTAGTACTTGGGTCATGTGATGGAGGGGACACTTCTACCACCATCAAACTGAAGCTCAGGTTCTGTCTAAACGGACTGAGTCATGGCCATTTTTGTTGCCACTTCGCTATAATCTGTTGCAGCTGAACCGCCTGCAATTTGTTTTGAAAATCTTGTTTTTTCTTTTGTGTTGTAATCTAACGGTTGACCTTTTCCATCCTACAGATTCTTCTGCGACTGTGGTGCAGGGACGCTGTCCAACCCATGCACGTTAGCCGGAGAGCCGACGCACGACACGGACACACTGTACGACTCTGCTCCCCCTATAGAGTCCAACACGCTGCAGCACAACTGAGCTCCAGACCCAGAAGTCCCAGCGCTTCAGCACCAGTGGACACTTCAACGTTGTGCAGCAAAGGAGAACATCCAAATCCAAATACTAATTATTTGGCAGAGCATATACTCAAACTAAAACAAAAAAAACACAGGAGATATAGATATGCTAAAAGGAGACATAAAAAAAACACTGGTTCCTCCTTTTTTTTTTTAAATTTCCCTCATTTGAAAAAATAACGGTGGGATATTAAAGGAGTGTTTGACTCAGGGTTTGTGTGTGGGTTGGTCACCTAAGTGACCGAGACGAAAGAAAAACCACCGAAGCTCATCTTCAAAGAAGCGCCAGAACAAGATACTGAGGTTATGTACAGGTCCAGCACGGACGCAAACTTATCCGGCGGAGGCTCCGCCGTTTTCATCGGAGGAGAAAGGCTCTGAATACAACAATGCTTCCGTCGCAGAGCTTCTGATGTGCTCGTACACGTACGGGGGAGAGGAAAAAAAAAAAAAAAAGACTCAGCACTTCAGCTTTTTCCGTTTATTTTCCCCTCAAAACTGTTGAGATTTTGATTTTAATGCTTTTTTTTTTGTGTAGTTTTGTATTTTCATGCAAAAATCTTATTGTACTTGAATGTTTTTATTTTATTGAGATGTCTTTTTTTTTTGTTATTTCCCCAGAATTGCTGTAATTATACTCATGTCGCAGTATCTAACTTCTTTCTGTGAAAGAGAAAAGAGGAAAACACTAAACATTTTCTCCAGCAATGTTGACTTTTATTTTAATTTTTTAGCAATACAGAAAAATAAGACGCTGAAATGTGCTTTGACAAGACTTGTACAGTATAGCTCATGTTTATAACGAACGTGTCAATTATGCTACAACAGTCCGGTTTACATATTCTATGCATTACTGTTTATTTTTCTCAAGTTGGTCATAAAGTGATAAACTTTTGTTTTTTCCAAGTTGAACCCGTGACGTAATTTACAACACCCTCTGTTTTATCAAGTTGTAAATAAAGTCATTGCTGTTGGAGTCGAGAGTATAATTACTCATCTGATGTCTTAGTGGTTGTCTCCTGGATTAAATTATGTTTACATTGGGTCTCGTCATAAAATTAAATGTTTTCTTTATCAAGCACAAGTGTGCTTCGTGGTGTCTTCGGATATTTTGTTTTCCTGATGCCAGATTTTGATTTACAAAAGTAACAAATCTTGTGAAAGCATAATTCCTTTATTTTCTGTTTGCCAATGTTGCTGGAGAATTTAACGGCTTTTACTCTACTGAAGCTGAGACAAGTATCTATACAGCGCTTAATGGCTTCGTTGCTCCCCTCCCCGTTCATGTGTACTGGTAATTGTGGGTTCTCATACAGACTGAAATGTATGCATGTATCATAACATCCTAGACTTAATATATTGTGACGTATTCAATAACCGTTATGTAGGCGCTAGTGTGAACTGAAAAGAAAAGGGGGGGTTTAATTTCCTAGATGAAACATTGTCATTTTTAAAAAAATAATAAACTTTATTAGATCATTTCAGTAGTGTTTTATTTCCCTCCCAGGTGCCTCGTAAATTCAGCAGCAGTTACAGCGTGTTAAGCAGTTGTACCAGTGAGGTAAAGCGTGTACTGTCCAAAGTAGAATCCTCAGCAAACTGACAGAGTTTCCTGTAAGAGGACATGAAGGCACAATGAGTCAACCTTAGCGGTGACGACGTGTTACATCTTGCTTTCTGGTTTAAGACGCAGACATACTTGAATAGTCGGAGGCTGATGGTGCTCCTCTCGAACTCTCGGGCCTTCCTGTGTCCTGACTGGATCACCTCCTCTGGCAGGTTGGCGAGTCGCGCGGCGTTGAACCCGTAGCTCTTTGGGCAAGCACCGGTGATGAACTTGTAGAGGAACGTTATCGTCTCCTGACTCGGATCCTCGCATTCGTTCTCCACCATGCAGGCCTAAAGGCGACAGAAGCCAAACTTTCAGTACGGTCAAGACAAACCAAAACAAGGGAGGGAACACGCTCGACATTCAGGTTCACGCTCGGTCGTGCTCGGGTTGGAGCAGCTTTGTTACGTTCATTCTGAGATTTTGCTTTTGGAAACTTCAATTCCTGTTTTTCTGGATGCAAATCTCTTTTTTGGACGATTGTTTCCTCTGGTATCTAATGCTGTGCAGCTTGGAAGATTTTTACTGAAACTTTTACACTTTTGGACATTTGTTATGATGCGTAACCGTGACAACAAGGTATTTTTTTTAACAACTGGGAGCTGCTGATTAACATCTCAAAGCTCAAACAATATCTCAACTACAGCCCCAAATATTGTTGAAAAGGAGGCGCCGAAGATGCATTCCCATCTCCCTGCCGATTGTGCTTGAGTGCCTGATTTCTGAGATCCTGGAATTGGCAGGAAACAGCTTGTGACAGCAGAAGGACCGGGATCGTCCCCTGGCGCCTGCAGCTGGCTGCTGGGAGGAGTGGCCATCGCTCCGGGAGGAGTTCTGCCCAGCATCCGGGTGGTTCTGCAGCCCAGGGGAACAGAGAGGCCAGCCAAGTCTAGGTGGATGGATTGGACGGCATCTGCAGCAATTTTCTTCTGATCCACTGTGGGGCGGACTTTGACAAGAGATCCTTCCTGCCTGCAGCCATCAGCATCCATAACATCTCTTAATGAAACGAGGATAATGAGTAACAACACTGAATTTCCCTTTGAGATTAATAAAGTATTTTTGAATTGAATAATCCAGGTTAAAAAAGAAAATCCAACAAACCCTGATGCATGCTCAATAATCCAGGTAGAAAAATCTAAAAAAGCTAAGTCTGGTCCTCTGGACATCCTTGATAGAGAGGAACGATGGTTTGAGAGAGGAGTGAAGGAGGCCATCTTTGTGAAAAGAAACCGTCCATCA
>JAVCKU010000085.1:21378846-21406557 GCA_032273985.1 Hypsolebias coamazonicus
TTCTTAAAATCCTTTTTTTGTATTGGTCTTAAGTAATATTCTAATTTTCTGAGATGCTGAATTTGGTGTTTTCATTACATAGTTGTCAGTTGTAACCATCATCATTAAAAAAATAAACATTTGAAATATATCGGTCTCTGTAATAAATGGATATAATATAAAGCTTCACTTTTTGAATGGAATTACTGAAATAAATAAACTTTTTCAAGACATTCTAATTTTATAAACAGAACCATGTGCACAATCACAACAGTTTATATTGGCCTACTCAGTGGTCTTTTTCTTTTTTGTAGGCAGGATAGGAAGTATATGAAACTCATAGAATCCGTCGGCTGTTTGTTTACAAAGTGAAATGAGCACACATGCAGCATTTTGGGTGGTTTCTTCAAATTCAGATTTTCCAGCCACATTCTTCTCAATTCCTTATCTGTAGATAGGAGATGGAAACTATACCGCTTCTTTTCTTGTCTTTTTTTTTTTTTTTTTTCCTTTTTTTTGGGTCCGTGCTCAAACTCTTCTTACTGTAGCCTTAGCTTGGTCTGGTTGTTCTGCAGCCTGAACAACACAGCAGGACCTGAACCCTGGTAGGACATTTTAGTAAACCACGTTTAAACAAAAACGTTTACTTTGATAAACTAATCTCTTACAAAAAAAACACGGCCGCGGTCCGTTCTATTACAGATACTTCCGTGTCGGACCGGAAGTTTCTTGGAGAAACATTTCTACAGTAAAAGCACCAGGAATAAGGTGAGATTTATTTATTTATTTATTTATTTATTTATTTAAATTAGGACAATGCATATTAATCAACATGACAGCAGTAAGCATCTATGTAAATATGCCGGAGTTAGCACAATAGCTAATTAAGGAAAAGTTCAACTGAGAGACACCTTTGCTATAATCTCGAGCAAACCAATAATTGTTTTTAGGTGTTAATCTTGTTAAATTTCAAAGAACTGCAACAGCGAGTCCTCCCGTGGCCGCCAATCCTTTTTTGGCAGGCAATCGATATGTAGCACAACACGGGCTCCACCCCGAATGCTACGTCACATGGGTTCAGCTTTTATTTTGATAGTCCACTTCCGCTTTTCGGCAAGGATTTGCATATTAACTAAATATTTAGCTCGGACCTAAATATACAGCTTGCAAGTTAAATATTTATGTGAGAGTTAAATATTTAGTTAGCAAATTAAATGTTTAATTTGGAAATTAAATAATTACAAGGACAATAAATATTTAGTGTGGAAATTAAATGTTAAGCTTTGAAAATAAATACTTTGTTTGTAAATTAAAACTAAATAGTTTACTAGCTAAATATTTAGGTGTAAATTAAATATTTCATTTCCAAACTAAATGTTTAACTTGTAAATTAAATATTTAGTTTGGAATTATGACATTTATAGATGTATGGTTAACAGGGTGCAAATATGACTGAAACAATATATACTTTTTTCTTATTAAAGGATAAATAAACTAAAAATATTACTGATCATTTTTGACTGTGTAACTTTAGAAACGGCACCCCATAAATAACAACAGAAAATTATTTTGTAGTGCAACTACATTCATCATAAAAGGGACATTAAAACTATCGCGTCACCTTACAATGTGTTTTTACTCTGTTGTGTTATGAGAATGTCAGCTTTATTAAATGCAGTTAAAAGCATAAAACACTTTGTTTCTTCTATCTGTCTGCAAAATACAAGAACCATGGATTTTTTTTATTTTTTTTAAAAAGCTCTCAAAAAGTAATCCTTGATGAATATATATTTACAACTGATCTACAAACTGATTCAAGATGGTTACCACGTCTAATGAAGCTTATAAAAGACAAAAAAAAAAAAAAAATTGGGTCAGTTTGGCAACTATTAAGTTCAAATTAGGCGTGGTTGCAACTGAGAGTCATCCACATACTTTGAACATTTACCACTCAAGATTTTTGTTTTAAAGTGCAAAGGGGCAGATGTGCTTTCTTTAAGTCTTGCTATTTTTATTTCAAAGAAAAAAATCTCTACCAAAAAAAAAAAAAAAAAGTACAATCTAACGATGATACAGTGCTCACAGTCAGCCTGCTGTCGTAAGATTAATCTGCATGAGTCTAAGATAGCATACTAGCATGGTTTCCTTTTTACAAAAGATTGTCCAGTTTTTCTTAAATATAAAATAAATAATGAACACAACTCATGGCTGACATCTTTAAAACACAACAAATAATTTCTGCCACTTGTTTTGCCATTACATGTAGTTCTCAGATGCATTAAAATGTTTTAACTCAGTTGGACATTGTGGTTATTACTGCATCATCCATCCAGAAGCAAGGGGAGTGGTGGCGCAGAGGTTAGAGGAGGTGAGTCCGTGATCGCCGTTCGCCGGTTCGACTCCCTGGACTGACAACGTCAAAACGTGGGGAAAGTTGAAGCATCTACCTCCACCCTCATTTGCCCCACTCTGGGCTCTTGAGCAAGGCCCTTAACCCCCATCATCTGCTCCCCTGGGCGCCCCCAATGACATCTCTCTGCTTCACACAGAGGGCTGTGGTAGCTCGGTGGTCTGTGGTTGTGTCAGGAAGGGCATCCGGTGTAAAAACAGTTGCCAAGTCTTCATGCGATTTAGTTCGCTGTGGCGAACCCTGAAGAAGGGAGCAGCAGATGGATATCTTACTGCATAGACTACATACAAAAATTAAAAATAGCAATAAATAAATAAATAATCACACACACATCCATGATATTTTGGTAAAACAAGTGAAAAAACCGAGCCCATGTTGGACCTTTGAAGCTTACACATACTTGACAGTAGAAACATCATTCATAAACTTTTAACAAAAAGTTGGACTTTACATGAATAACCTGATGTTTTGACATATTTTATGATTTCTTTTTTTTACACAATCGCAGTTTGTTTTATTCATTAACCTTAAATGTATTTAAATGATCCTGTTGAGATCACAGATCTGTTTTAATCTGAGCCTAAAGAAGGCAACCCAAATATTTTTCTGGGGTTTGAACAATTTTACCACAACATGTTCAGCTTAATTTTAACACTAACTTCTTCAAAATAAATTTGCTGAATAAAAACAGCTGGAACTCCCACAAATAGTCAAACAAACAATGTCCAAGCAATTATACATTATGTTTTTAAATGAGAGACTTCACTTTTTGATGTAGTCTCACTTTCGACCTTGTTTTTTCTAAAAACCTGACCACAGCTGGAATGTTTGCCACCTCTGTCCTGCAGAGATAATAAGAAACTGCTGTGTTTGCATATCAGACAGGCGGAAGCTGCGCTGCTTAATAACTGGGCTCAGACTTGTCACTTATCTCCATGAATCCACCCAGTGAGCTCCAATTAGGCTTCACACTGATATGAACGTGTCCACTTGGATACGCTGTCATGGTTTTGTTTTCCAACATAGTGTCTGCAGCCACAGCTAGAAGCTCAGCTGTTGCTAATATTCTGCTTAGCCATCAGTCTTGACGTTGAAGGTGCTTTCCTCACTGTGGCCCACAAGAGAACAGTTGCAGGTTTAGTCTCACGATGTGCCCTCCTTGGCTTGCACAGGTCTGTGGATCTGCCCTGTGACATTTAAGTGATAAAAAAGCTTCTTTGTGGAGAAGAATTAGAGCATCTCTGCTGTTCACTCCCTGTTGGAGCTCCTGAACGTGCACCTAAACCAGAAAGCCATTCAAAAAAGATAAAACAAAACAGTAATCTGATTACGTCCAGTAGAGCCAAATATTGCATCAGTTGATGCAGTAAAATACACAAACCCCTTCTCAGAGCGAACACAAATTTCCCATTTTGTCTGTGTTTACAACAGACTAAATCATGGTTTTGCGTGTTGTTGTGCTTGTATAATTAATGTAATCTTTTCACTCCAGTGCAGGACAAACAGTTTGGCTCTCTGATTGTTGACCAGTAAAGCACATTTCTGTCTGGACAAGAGCCACATTTAACAGTAATGACCGAAAATATTGTTCATTATTTAAAAAAATGTTGCCAGCGTTTCTCCCAAAGCCTCCGTTCACATCAGTTTAGATCAAAATATTGCAAAAGAAAAGTGAGAGAAATAAAACCTACACATCAGTTTTCTTTCGCTCAACATCAATAGTAATGTCCATCGGAACAGTGAGTGGGATAATTGGACCGGCAGCCATTTTTGTTGTTCTGATATCAGCCACGGTTGAACGCAATAATGTTTTTGCATGTGTGTTTTCATTTGTAAGTACAGTAGTTTTATTTAAATATCTCATATATTACTGGACAGGTGTGCATCTACAGCTTAATGACTTTTGGAATTAACCCTATTCAAGATGGCCGCTAAAGCCAACTCACCTTTAAAAACACACAAAATGGCTACAATTCAGCCACTTTTACCAAAAATGAGCTCAAATTTTGTGTGGTGGCAACTGAGAGTCACGCCTAAGGGCTTGTGTGGGATGTTTGCTTTTAAAACATAGCCATTAATAGTTAGTCAACCATGTTTGTCTGTTAGTAAAATATCTCATAAACCACATAATGTATTGTCTGGTCATAAAATTGGTGTTTATTTGCTGTTAACAGTGTGACAATATTTGTTGTATGCGTGTGTGTTGTGTGTACCTTACAGTGCTGTAATGGGATCGCCCACACAGACCTCAATTTAAAAAGTTGGGGGGGAAGTCTTCAGGCAGAGGCAGCTCACAGAGAGAGAGAGAACCTGTCAGGTTGATAAATGAGCTGTGAGGAGAAACAAATTTCAGCTTCTAATGTTCAAAGTCTCAGTGGCTCCAACTGACTCAGCTGATTGGCTTTAAAGGAATCGTGTTTAAGATGTCCACGTTATTCTGATTTTCAGAGATCATTTTTGGTTTATCACAGTTTTTGACTGTTTTTTTATTGTGTGAATGTTTATGAAGCATTCAAAAGATTGTGATCCATTTTTCTTACGCCTGTTTTCTACATCTTTTTTGTTCCACATTTTTTCTGCTGTTTCAACAAATCATAAATCAAAACATTCAGCTCTTTCAGGAGAAGGGCGCTATGACTTTTGATATTGGTGCAACTTTAGCTTTTTGAAATATTTAGCCTTTTCTGCCATTTTTTTTGCTCATAGAAAATGAATTGAGCTCATTTTATATCCTTCAAATCTTTAGATGTGTTTACAACCTTTTACTGCTCCTTTCACTTTTTGTTCTGCTTCAGCTTCTTTCAGCTTCCTTTTGCAAATTTATATTTTTTCAGCTACTTTCAGGTGAGTTCAGCTATTTTTTTTCAGCTGGTTTATGCTCCTTTCTGCTTCTTTCTGCTAATTACATATTTTTGTGCTTCTTCTAAGTTTTTTTTCCTGCCAATTTCAGCTTGTTATGATTATTTCAGCTCATTCCTGCGTTTCAGATTTTTCTGCTTTTCAGGTACTATTGAGCTGTTTTTATGTTAATTTTAGGTGTTTCAGCTAATCCCACTTTTTTTGCACAAATTTCAACTTTTTTCAGCCCAATTCAGAAAAAAGGTGTCCTCTCCACTTCTTTCTAGTAATTCAAGCATCTTTCTGCCCTTTTCAGCTAGTTTTTTAAATCTCTGCTTTTCTCTGATAGTTACCTCTTTAAGCCTAATTGGGCAATCAAGAGTACAGTACTTTCTTTCTTTTGCTAATTTTAGCTTGTTCTTCCTTTTCAGCTATTTTTTAATAGCATTTTTCAGCTGTTTTTGGATAAATTCAAGTTTTTGTGGTAATCCCTGCCTAATTAACTTCTTCCTGATAGTTTCAGCCTATTTATGCTAGTTTCAGTTATTTCAGCTACTATTTAGCTGTTTTTAATGCTAGTTGTAGCATTTTCCGATAATTCCACATATGTTTGGCTCATTTCAACTCTTTCCACTTGCTTAAGTTTCTTTCTGCCTTTTCAGATTTTTGGTGCTAATTTCACGTCCTTTTTATTATTATTATTGCTATTAATTATTTTTTTTTGGCTAATTTCCTAATTTTTGTGCTAATTTCTGCAATCTAATTCAGAAAGTATCTGTTTTTTCTGCCTTTTTTCTGGTATTTTATGCTTCCATTTCATCTACAATTCAGCATATAAAAAACTAATTTCAGCTGTTTTTCAGCAAGTTCTTCTGCAATGAGCATACACATTGCCTTTTTGCAGGAAATGCAATTTCTCTAGTTCAAATAATTTCTGCATGTTTTTAGCTTTGACAAGAAAATATGAGAAAAAGTTATGAACTAAAGTGGAAACATTTCTTGAAGGCTCGCCTGCTGCCTTACACATCAGAGTTTTTAATTAAAATCTCTCACGTTGAAACAGGATACAATTTTGTCACATCTTGCAAGATGTGAACGTGCTCAGAAAATGTGTTGAGGATGGTTCTCAGCTACTACCACGTAAACTTTGAGCTCAATATTTATTAACTTAATCGGTTTATATTTTTAGTTGGCTAAGTTCAATTAGCTGCGATGGCCATCTTACATGAGGTTGACTCCAAATGCTGCAGAGTTTAAACTGCACAACAAATGATTAATATCAGAATTTGACTAAAATCTGTCCAGTGGTTTATGAGTTATTTTGCTAACAGACAGACAGTATTGATTCCAGACGTTAAAGGTAAAGTTTGAGGCAAAGGCGTTGCACAATGCATGGACCTCGGAGTATGTTTTGTGTATAACTCTCAGCGACTACCACACCAAATTTCAGCTCAAGATCTGTAAAACTGACCAAGTTGTAGCCATTTGTGCATTGCTCTATTTATTGTGCTGTGGCAGCTATTTTGAATCAGGCTGACTCCAAAAGTGAATCACTTATACACTAGATACCAATTCATTGATTATTTTTTAAAGGTTTCATTAAAATCTATTCAGTGGTTTATACAGACACGGGCAAAAACATTGTTAAAAAGTGAGCGCAATAAAGAAAATTAAAACACAAATGAATCAATAAATGAAACGAGAATTCATTATGCTCAGTCACACAATAACTTTTTTTTTTTGTGTGTGAATTAATTACCGTACTTTGCTTGTAAATCAATAATGCCATATTAAACATACGTGCCCAGAATATACATTAGATTCACAATAGCAGTTTGCAAATAACATGAGTGTGTTTCAGGGAGATAAGAGTCTAAAATAGGCTTATCCACTGTGATGGGGACTGTTTTTTCTCTTTTTTGTTCTGGATGATTATAAGAAAAAAGTTATTTTAATATGAGAACTCGCAATACGTTTGGCTAAAATACACTGAAATGCTTCTGTTCTGCTGTTGCATTTAGCTTGTTAGAAAGCAGATATATGTGAGTTTGTCAGCTCTTCCCTCTGGGTGCTCATGAGATCTGTGAGCTGCTGTGAGCCTGGACAGGTCTGAGCGGTACAATAATGCCACAGAGCTGCCACCGAACTCCAGCGGTCTGCAGCTCTCCGTCATGAAGACCGCCTCCAGGTTCTGACTGGGCTGCTGTCCAGAGAGCCTCAACGAGAGAAATACGCTGCAGGATGCGATTTGAGGACACACGAAAAGCTTGTCTTTTTGTGGATGGAGCAGTAAACAAATGCGTTGCATAAAGACGTGAAATGGAGAGTTTTATTTATTTTTCCTTCCTTTTCTTCTGTGACATGAGCCTGTGAGGCTTTAAAGTTTATAGCTTCAACACAATGGAAGGAGTTCAGTGCCTGAAAGGTTCTATTTATTGTTCTGCCTTTTATACCAATATTATCCTTATTCCACAAAGAGATTGAAGTAGATTTAACAATGACTGAGCAGCTGCCTTGTTTTCAGACATTTATTATTAACAGACTAGGTAGCTGGTTTAAAAAAATTGAGGTAAATTACGGTGCTTTGTGGAAAAGTTTTGAATCATTATATTTTACATGTTGCAGGTAGGAGGGTTGAAGCAATACACAAAAATCAGAGTTTGGTGAATACCTGTCAGAGTTTTAGGATTCAGAATCAGTCAGACAACAAGAGTGTTTAAACCTAAACAAATTTGTTTTGCAGCTGCTGGTGGTAGTCAGAATCCAGTTGCAGGAAACACTTCTCAGGCAGGTGAGGGGAGAGCCCCCTGTTGGATCTTGAAGAGATGATGTCAGCTGCAGAGGGAGGCCTTTCATGCTGTGCAGGGTCATGGTCCAAAAGGCGAAGCAGGGGTCATACACAGGGTGTCAGAGTTCCAAATAACAAGTCCAAAAGGGTTAAACCCTAATCCAGAAATCCGTAGACAGAATAATTAGTCGAAACCAGGGTCAGATGGGCAGACAATCGGGCAAGGAGCAGGCAGAGAGCTAAGTCCTAAAGGCAGGCTTGGGGTCAAAACAAGTGTAGTGATATACCTCCTCCATCAATCTTGTCCCTGAGGACCTTCAGAAAGGACAGAAACTGTTATCCCATTAATGGAGGTACTTTTTATTTTTAATCTTTTTATCCTGTTTTATATTATAGTTTGTATGAATGTGTTGGCTGTCTCACTACCATTACCTGCTGTAGATGAACTGCCCCTCAGGGACCTAATAAAATTGAAGTTGAATCTCGTCAACCTTAAAACAGCTTCAGTCTCAAACATTTCAGATCAATTTTTGAAAATGTCATGTACCGTATTTTTCAGCCTATAAGTCGCAGGATTTTTTTTTTTGCATAATTTGCATGTCCTGAGACTTCTATGCCAAATCCATGTCTTTATGGATTCCCCCCATATTTATAAACCAATTTTTGGCTGAGATATGACTGTTTTCTTTCATTTAGCCTGAAAACATTGAGCAGTACCATTTTCAGCTGCTAGATGGCACTCGAGTAGTATGGCATTCCGTTGTGTTATATAATAGGTACAAGTGACTATTAATGACACAACTGGCTTGCCTGTCATCTTCTTCCTGGAGCAACTGTCAAAGCAGCTTCATTTTGCTGCGCTGCCCCGGTGAAATGCAGCTGATTTGACCATTGAAGTGCATTTGTTAAGAAAACATTCAACTGAGAAACACCTTTGTGATAAAGTCAAACAAACAAATACTTGTTTTTAGGTGGTTATCTTGTTAAATTTTGAAGAAATGGACAGCGAGTTGTCCTCTGTGCATTCATGTTCCCGCATATCGGCTTTTAAAAATGCAGCTGAGAGTAAGACTAAGACTGAGACACACTTTTACTATAATTTCAAGCAAACAAATTATTAAAGTGTTACTCTTGTTAAATTCTTGTTAAAATCCTGCCGTGCACGCTCCTGCAGCCGCCATTTGGCAGCCAACCAATTTCTGGCATAACACCAGCCCATATTTCTGGATTGTCAGTGGTGAAGCATAATAGATGTGACTTATATGGTGAAGCGACATATTTATGCATTTTTCCACTTTATTAAACATGTTTGGACTGATGCCACTTATAGGGTGGTGCAACGTTTACGGCGGAAAATGCGGTTATGTTTTAAACCACTGTAAGGTTTGCATTGTATGCTTTTTATGCAAATTCTGTAGTTTTTTGCAAAGAGCAACTGCAGAAGCTAGCTTTAGTCAGTTGTTAGCTGAACAGCCAGGTCAAAATTAAACTTATTCTCCAAACTGATGGGAATCCAAAGAGCTATCAGTAACAGGTAAGATATTTGTTTATAACTTGTCTACCCCAGTTGAAAAGTGTCTAACTGTCCCTTTAGGACAGAAAGTTACGAAATGTTTTGTTTGTGTGGTTTTGGACTTGGAGTGAACAAACTTCACACAAGTCCTGAACCATTGAGATTCAGACAGGACCAACCACTTCTCCACGGTGCAACCTTTTTTTAAAACCCCTAATAAAATATACAAACCTGTAACTGAGCATATTGTGGGCTCTCAAATAATAAACCCAGTTAGCAGGAAACAATGAATGAAGAGTCAAAAGTGAAGTCTCGTCTGTTTCTCTACAAAAAAAAAGTAAACGCAACTTGTTTCATTTTTTTTAAAACACATTTCGCTTCTTCTGTGTGTCCAACAGCTAAACAGCTTCACTTTTTCACAAAAGCATTTGTGCTCAGCAAGAAATCTCCGCATTAGAAAACAACATATTGTTGAACAAGATCCACCCGAATTCACTGCTGAGACGCGGAGTTTGGCCAAGCAGACACATTTCCTCTGCAGAATAAGAAAAAGTAAACGGCCTCAAATCCACTGCTTCCTCCAAAATGATTTAATGTTCAAGGTTTCCTGCAGGAACTTTTGTCGTGAATCTAATAATATTCTTGATGACTAAAACCTTACTCGGTGAGTAGATTCAAGAGATGAATTTCATTTAATGTAAACCAATGCAGATACGCAAAAAAAAAAAAATACAGTACAAGAGCAAAAATAAACACACGCTATTTAGGGACTCGAATGTTTGTCATTCTTAAAGAAGTCATAAATAATTTACCGGTCATAAAAGAGAACTTCTAATTATCACCATTGTCAAAAGCACATCTCATGAATTACTCAACAAATTTTAATGAAACCTTATAAAATAGTCATTGAATTAACAGATTAACTTTTGGAGTAAATCTAGTTTAATATGGCTGCCACGGCAAATACATTTTAGCAAACACAAAAAATGGCTGTAATGCAATCAATTTTATAAATACTGAGATAAATTTTGTTGAATTATTAGCTGAGTGTTGCCCCCAAGACATTCACTGAGCACAAAACATTGTGTGACATTTTTGGTTGAAACCAGAAAATGACTGTAGGTGTCTGTCAGCAAAATATTTCATGATTACCTGGATGGATTTCAACTGAAAAAAACTTTTGGAGTTCAGTAAACCCAATTCAAGGTGGCCACCACAACAACTATTCAACATAATCCTGCACATAAATTGCTATACCTCAGTGGATTTCACAGATACTTTGCCAGATTTTGGTGTGGTAGTGCCTGAGAGTCATTCACAACCAATAAAACCTTTTTTTTTTAAGTCTTCAGATGATCCTAAATGCTTCTGACAGAGTTTTAAAGAGAGTTGGTAGGATATTTCTCCTTTGGCTTCTCTCCATTGACTCCCTGTCAAATTCAGAATATATTTCAAAATATTACTTCGAACAAGCAAAGCTCTCAACAGCCTAGCTCCATCTTATATTACAAATCATATCGTTCCATATTTTCCTAGTGGAGTGCTTCACTCTCAAACTGTAGGTTTACTTGTGGTTCCTAGAGTTTCCAAAAAGCAGAATGGGAGAAATATCTTTCAGTTATCAGGCTCCTCTTTTGTGGAACCAACTCCCAGTTTCTGTCCATGAGGCTGACACATTGTCCAGTTTTAAGACTGGGCTTAAGACTTTACTTTTTGATAAATACTATAGTTAGGGTTGGCTTGGTTTCCTGACCTAAACCTTCAAATGAATAGTTACAAATTAATATTTTGCATTTGTAATTCTATCTAAAATGTGTTTTTGTTTTTGCCTCCTGGAGAGGGAACTCTTCGTCTCCATTCTGGACCTGCCATTCTGTGTCCGGTTTTCCTTCCTGTCCTCTCAAAGCCAGCTGGTCAAAGCAGATGGACTCTCGTCCTGAGTCTGGTTCTGCTGGAGGTTTCTTCCTGTCGTGACAGAGTTTTGCCTTTCCACTGTTGCCTTGTGCTTGCTCAGTATGGGAGAATGTGACAAAATGAAGACTCAATGCAGTCTGCTGGCTACCCCACCCTACCACAGATAAGTAATGTTACTGATTTAATTTTTATGTATGTGAATGTTTCTGTAAAGTGCCCTGAGATAGCTTCTGTTGTGACTTGATGCTATATAAATAAACTGAATTGAATTGAACTGAATACGCTAAGTGCTAAAAGATCATGCACAATATTACAATGTCACAGGATATTGCACATTGTTATTTTCAATGTTTAACCACAATGACAAAACATTTATTAAATGAGCTTAGTCTAAAATGCTGGTCTGAAAGGCAATGGGTGATATGCATTCCTTCATAGAATGCTGTGTCTTTATTTCCTTATATGAAGTGCCTTATTCAACACGCAGCTTATAGTTTAACCTGAAGCATTGAATACAGGTAAAATGGTGTGTTTTAGTATTCTGGAAATCTGTTCTGGCCTTTGACACGGAGGAGTACGTGAAATGACTTCATCCTGTTAAAAGCTTCTAGTTTGTATCAGAACATATTATTGGTGACTATAAAGCAAAATCACAAACAGACCCAATAGTCACAGGGGTGCTCGGTGTCATGTACTCATTGTGGACTCTGATAACATTTAAAATCACAAAAATGAGGTGCACATAAAAGGTCATAATGTGGGCATGTTATCATAAAATGCACAAGTGACTGGTGTCACCATGCATGCTCAATCACTGGGAGCTAATTTGACTCAGTGGTTTGATGGAAAGCCCCTCACTCCCCCGCCTCCCTATTCCACCTCTTTTTATAAATTAATGGGTGCTTGTCCTCTCTCGTCTCCTCATCCTCATTCTCCGCAGGAGCCCTCATCCCTGCACTCAGAAGGATTGTCTCCACTCTGCCTTCCTCGCGTGTCCTTACTAATTTCGGTAAGTGTCCAGTTGGGGTGCGCGTCCAACCACAGAATGCACTTAAGCCCGTTTCGCACTACGCTGCGATTGTTGGCAACTACAAAATTGCAGGAAAATATGAAAAATTTAACTTAGAATAGCATTAAAATTTCACACGTTCACGTAATAACATAACTGGAAATAAACTGCAGCATTTGCACAACATTCCTGTGATGACATTCAATAATAATGTTACTGCTCCTTTGTGCAGCTGTGGCTGAGTGGTTAGAGCAGTTGTCCTCCAGCAGTCACATGCCGAAGTGTCCCTGGGCAAGACACTGAACCCCTCATTTCCTTCAACGTGTGTCGCATCGGTGTATGAATGTGATAAAGTACTGATTAATCTTTATATGGATAAAGTAGAGTGCTGTATGAATGGGTGAATGAGTAAGACAGTACATTTTATTTATATAGCACCTTTTACAGGTCAGAAACCACAAGGTGCTTTACAGAATACAAGACACAAAAACACAAGATAAAAGATAAATACAAGCAATAAAAGATAAAAAAAAAACATGCATTTGACATGACAATATAAAACTAATTAAAAGCCAATCCAAACAAATGTGTTTTCAGCTGTTTTTTAAAAGTATTACGAGAATCAAGGCAGCACAAAGTCAGAGGCAACACATCCACAGTCTGGGGGCCATGGCCCTAAAAGCTTTATTCCCTCTGGTCTTAAAATGAGTTTGTGGGACCATTAACAGCCTTTGACTGGAAGATCTGAGGCTCCGAGAAGAGGAGTAGGGCTGTAAAAGATCTGAAATGTAGATCGGGGCTTGACCACTCAGGGCTCTAAAAGTAAGAACTAAAAATTTAAAATGAATTCTAAGATATACCGGTTGCCAGTGTAAAGCGATTAAAACTGACGTTATGTGTTGTCTTTGCTGTGTGTTGGTTAAAAATCTTGCAGCAGCATTCTGAACTATCTGCAAACGATCAAGATCCTTCTTGGTCAAACAAATGAAAAGAATGTTACAATAATCCAGACGGGATGTAATGAAAGCCTATTTCTTAGTTGAAAAAAGCAATTTCTGATTAATCCACGAGAATGGCAGGCAGAATCAAAAATATGCCAAGGTTTCTGAGATTTGGTTTGACAGAAGAGGCTAATACATCAAGGTGTTGCTTAATTTCAGATATTTCACTGTCGGGAGAAATAATTAAGGTTTTAGTTTTATTGAAATTAAGCTGCAGGAAGTTGTCACTGAGTCACTGTTTGATACTGCTAATACAATTTAACAAGGAGGACAAATTGCAATTTTCAGAAGGTCTGAAGGAAAAATATAGCTGAATATCATCAGCATAGAAATGACGACACATCTGAAAACTGACTTATTTGGCCGAGGTGGGAAATATACAGAAAGAGAATAGGCCCAACACTGAGCCCTGAGGTACCCCACATAGCAAGCTCTTGGATTCTGACATTATTTGGGGAACGAGGGCACAGATTGTGTTGTAAAGCACTTTGAGTGTCTTGATAAGATAGAAAGGTGCTATATAAGTGCAGTCCATTTACCATTCCTTTCTTTAAACCTTCTACAACTTATAGCTGTTGAGTTTTGATTTGTTTTTCCTTGTTTGTTGCTTTTTATGTTTTGTTTTTAACTGATGTAAAGCACTTGGTGAAGAAAATGTGCCTTACTGACTGACTGACTGATTGACTGACTGATTGACTGACTGATTGACATTGTCAATTGTTTTGTCTCAATTTAATTCCAAAGTATATTAATTATTCCTAAATGTGATTGCTGTTTATTCTTTTTTTCCTTGTCTCCTTTCAGTTCAAATTTGTTTTCAAAAGATGAACTGAAATTGTCTCAATTTTTTTTGGCCCATCCAGAGTCATGGAAACTAAATTGAGATGTTGAGACAGGTTCAAGACACATTTTGGTAAACATTTTGAGATTTGTTGTGTTTAGTTTTTTTGGGACATGTTCAGAGGTACAGCAACACAAAAAAGTGTCTCTCCCAAATGTTAATTAGTCACACAATCCAGTCAGAAACCTCCATACAATATCCAGTAAAAAAAAAAAAAAATCACTGCAGTTATGCAATCACAACCTTTACATCGTTGTTAGTTTTACACTAGCTCTTCCTGTGCAACTTGTGTCTCTTTCAACAGGAACATCATAATATTTTAACAGAATAACTGTATTTTATAAATCACTCAATGGAAAGTAATTAACAGATGTACATTCACAGCAGAATATTTTTTTTAATCAACCCAATACAACATGGCTGCCACAATAATCAACCTTAGCCTGCACAAAAAATGGCCAAAACTCAGATGTTCAACTAAAATTATAGTAGCTGACCATCGTCTCACTGTTTATTTATATAAACTCATATAGGTTGAAACAAGTTTTCTATAATTTTATTAATATGTGAAGTTAAAAAAAGAAGGAGAATGGCATGTGAAGAATAAATTACCGGTATATTAACTTTCCTTTTTCCTGCACTCCTGTAGCACCTGAAGTGACAGTTTGCCCAGCAGGGACTCCCAGGGCCGAAGTGTCAGAGCAGAGCGACGGCTGACTTTCTGTGGTCAGAGTTAAATTATGTTTTATAGCACCAAGTGCCTCCTTACCTCTCACCTTTTTAATACAAGAGCAAAATACACCAAGCTCATAAAGTATTCATATTCTAGGAACACTGGATGACAGTCCTGTTCACTGGCTCACTTGATGGAGCTGTGTTGTGTGTTTTATGATATTAAATGGGCCGGAGCATTAAGGTGCAGCATTTGATAACCCTTTAAACTGTTACAGCTCCTTCTGCTTTCAGTGACGTGGCCAGCAGTGAATACTAGCACGATTTATGATTTAAAAAACAGTTATCGCATCAGTGCAAAATATGAATTCAGCTGCAAAAAACAATATTAGTTAAGCTACAGATTAAACCTTTAGTGTGGTGGGAGGGATCTAAGAGTCAAAATTTAACATTAGGGAACAATTCATTTCAGTTTGTTTATATATTGTCAATTCACAATAAACATAGCCTCAGGGCATTGTACAGCATCAACAACAACAACAAAAAAAGTCTATTCAAGTTATATTTAAATCCAACTACAGTATTTTTTTGCTGTAAAAGTCGCACCTTTTTGCAAAACTTTGCCAGTCCTGTGACTTATACAATGAAGCAACTAATATATGTTTTTCCCCCAAATTTACAACCCAACTTTTGGCTGAGATCTGACGATTTCATTCATTCTGACATGGAAAATATTGATCAATACCATTTGCAGCCGCTAGAGGGCCCTTGAGCAATGTGGCAAGCCAAGTGTCTCATTAATAGGTAAAAGTGGCTATTAAAGAGACACTTGGCTTGCCATACTGAGCCACCTTCGGCTCGCTCCGGAACTCCTGGAGCAAACGTCAAATCAGCTGCATTTCTCCATGCCGCCCAGGCGAAATGCAGTTGATTTGACCATTAAAGTGCATTTATTAAAGAAAAGTTCAACTGAGACACACCTTTGCTATGATCTCAAGCAAACAAATAGTTGTTTTTGTTTTATTAGCCAATCAATTTTTGTCACAACACTGGCCCATGTTTCCAGGTGGTCAGCAGTGACACATAAAATATGTGACGCATACGGTAATAGATGCGACTTATATGGCGAAGCGACTTATTTATGTTTTTTCCCACTTTGACATTTTGAACTGATGGGACTTGTACAACAGAAAATATGGTGCCTTTAATTCATTCTATGAAAGAATACATTCACATCTGGTTTATAGCAAAATGACAGTCAGTAAAAGTTAGACTATCTATATGGATGTCAGCAGATTGTATTAAACCTTCCCTTTGCCACTCCATCCTGAGCAGCACTTGGTGACGGGAAAGAAATGACTCTGTTTGAACAAGAAGAAATGTCCAGCAGAACCAGGCTCAGGTTCGCTGAGGTTTAAGAGGACACAGGATTGGTGCAGGTAGAGTTTCCACGGAAAGAAAAACAGATTAAATTATAGTGCAAGCATAGTGAGTAGAGAAAATAAAGACAGCAGCAGAGTGAGGAAAAGTGGTCTGCGGTCTGGAAGTTGGTCCCACAAGAGAGAATCCTGATAAGTTAAATCTCTTCCACCCTTTTTATAAACTCTAGGAACCACGAGTAAACTTCTGTGAGCAGATGGTTGTGAGACAATAACCTGTTTTTCATTGTCTGCCTGTACCTCCCCACGTTTTTCTTCTTCTCATGCTCCTCCACACACCTGTATCCAATCCTAATCACTGCAGGTGTTTCTCAGTCAACTCATTAGTGTTCAGTATCTAGTCCATGTGTTTTCACTCCCTTAGCATGCAGACACTATTCTAGTAATTGCTCACTACGCTGCATGGTGTCCATGGTCTGGTCTTTCCCTTAATACATACATTTTTTGCTGCACATTTGTTTTGTTGGTTTAATAATAAGTCATTATTTTTACTCCTCAGTCCTCATGCCTCTGCCTTCACTTAGGTTTAAACCAGATCCTATCAGGTTTCTGGTTATAGAAATATTGCACAGGTGGAAGAAAGCACTCCTGTTAACACTTTTATTGTAGGGGTTTAAAGATATGTCTGGGCCAAAAATCACACCAAGAATCTTAATTATTGTTAACTTGACACCAGTGGGCTGTAGGAGGCCAAGTTAATGCTATGCAGAGTAAATAAAAGGCTGTTGAGATTGTGTTTTAATATGGGGTCTTGTTTGTAAAGTTACACAGTCAGAAATTAACAGCAATTTTTTGGTTTATTTAGCCTTTCATCAGAAAAAAAAAAACATTTTTTTTTTCAACGTCGTATTTTCAGCACGCTGTTCATACATTTATAAAGGTCATATTTCCAAACTAAATATTTAGTTTACAAACTAAATACTGTACTTAACCTACAAGTTAAATATTTAGTCAACAAGATAAATATTTAGCTCCACACAAAATATTTTGTTTGCAAACTAAACGTTTATGTCCAAGCTAAATGTTTAATTTACAAACTAAATATTCAATGTGCAAGTTAAATATTTAGTTAGTGAATTAAATATTAAGGTGTTAATTAAACAATAAACTTATCTTTATTTTCTAAGCTATTTGTAATTTTCAAAATTAAACATTTCATTTCCAAACTAAATATTTATTGTCCAAGTTAACCATTTAATTTCCAAAGTAAACATTTAAGATGCTAACTAAATATTTAGCTCAGACCTAAATATTAAACTTGCTAGCTAAATATTTAGCTTCCTAGCTAAATATTTATCATATAGAGGTTAGGCTTTTATTTTGATAGTGTACTTTTGCTTTTCAGTAAGGAATTTGCATGTTAGCTAAATAATTAGGTTCGAGCTAAAGGTTTACTTAGCAAATTAAATATTTATTTTGGAAATTAAATGTTTGGTATGGAAAAGAAATGTTTAGCTCAGAGCTAAATTGGCAAATTAAATATTTAGTTTAGGAATTAATGTTAAGATTAGAAATTAAATGTTTAGTTTGGAAATAAAATATTTAGCTTGGACAACAAATATTTAGTTTGGAAATTAAATGTTTAAATTACATCTATATATTTAGTTCACTGACTAAACATTTAACTTGCAAGTTAAAGCTATTGTTTGTAAACTAAACATTTAGCTTGGACACAAAAATAGTTTGTAAACTAAATATTCAGTGTGAAGTTAAATATTTAGCTTGCTAACTACTTTGTCAATATTTAACTTGCAAGTTAAGTATTTAGTTTGTAAATGAAATATTTAGCTTATAAATGAAATATTTTGTTTGAAACTATGACATGTTTAAATATATCAATAACATGGTGAAAATAAGATTTTTTTTTTCTTATGAAAGGGTAAATAAACCAAAATATTGCTGTTGATTGTTGATTGTGCAACTTTACAAACAGAACCCCATAATTTAAAAGCAAACATTAAGTCATCCAGGTTTATTCATTTCATTTTATAATGTCCATACAGCAAAACATTTCCTCCCAAGCTGCAGAAAGTAACATAAACTGAACAAATTCAACATGAGTCGGGAATATTTTTTCTATTATTTCCATCCCGGCCAGTGAAGGAGAAGATGTGCAAGTCACGTACTATGTGTGTCTGGATAAGGACACACCATTGGTGCTGTCCGCTATCATCATCATCTGCTGTCTCTTGGGGCAACCGAATTGAAAAGTCATGTTGGGCAGCCTCGACAGCAGATTGTCATTTTCCGGGTGATTTTTTCAAAGTCAAGAAAAGTTGTGTTTTACAAATCTAGGACGTGTCCAATTAAACCAAAAAAAAAAAAAAAAAATCATGCAGAATTTAGATGGGGTCTGCAACTTTTTTTTGTGATCTTGTTCAATATTTTGGTATGCTGTCACTGCCAGTATGAAATCACTTAAAAAAAGGTACGGCACCTGAACATGAATCCTAGGAGTCACTTGAATATACGGCACCAATTCCACTCTCGCTCCATATTCCTGTTTTTATTCCCACTTCCTTTTATCAGGTCCCATCGCCATCACTCAACTGGTTATAGTATTTCTTTTTCTGATTGATTTATCTACATTTGCTGCTCTTGCTGTGTCTTACTTCCCCCTCCCATCCATTCCCGAATCACTGCTGTTAGAGAGAAAGCTCGATGGGGTTCCTGAAGCATAATGAGGGATGCACAACAGGCTCATGAAGAGAGTAATTCCCGAAGCGCCGCTGACGCTGCAAAGGGAAACAACATGAAATAAAACTCGTTTTTCCTCTGATCTGTTTCTCCCCTCCTTATCTGGCTTTACAGCATGCCCATCCAAACATAGGTTCCCTCTGCTGTTGCTCTTACTTTGTATTTTTTCGCCAACATAAGACAGACTCTACGATCACAAGGATTCATTTTTATCTTCATTATAAAACGCAGCGTCTAATTAGAAGTCCCAGAGCAACGTGTGCTTTGCCACTTTGCACTTCCTCTCCATCCTCAGTCCCTCCGTCTCTCTGACTGCACCTTATTGAAATACCATAAATGTGTAAGTTTCAGTCACATTAATTCAGCTGCCTCTGGGGGAGCTGAAGTGAGGCCAGTCACTGATAGCAGACTGATAGTGCAGTCAGCAGATTTAACAGGCAACTGCAGTAGCTTTCTCCTCGTCGCGCTGTGAAATGAGCCATTTGTGAGTAAAGTGTGGTGGTGAGAAAGACGAGCGACCTTAAAGTTGTGTCTAATTTGCAACACTTTCTGTTTATTCCGATTTATTTGACCGCTTCGTCTTTATTTTAGGCGCCCACACCAATGAAATATGCAAAGTTGGACCACAAACTACCACCAGGAGAATACTGTACTGGATCTATTATTGTAGTAGTTTTTCATCATGTCTGCTCTACACCGCACACTGATTTGCAAGTCAAAAGCTGTTTAACCACATCCATATTTAGAACACATTTTAACTGCGCATGCCACACATACGGAAACGTGTCTTTTCCTCATAAGAGAGGGAAAATCACTCACGAGCTTTGGTTTTAATATGCAGCGCTTCCTCTTTCAGTCTGAGGCGACAGTTTAATCAAAGTTGTTAATTCTGCTGGTCTTCCATTTTTGTCTCCTTTCTTTAAGACACTGACATAAATACGTTAAAATATTCCAGGCAGTTTCACATCAACTGTCATTTACGAGCTGAATATAAAGTTGCAGTATATCTTTAATGTAAACTGATAATAATCAAAACAAGCTGAGAGACATAAAGTTGCTCTCTTTGGTTTGCTTATTGCACCAACAATTGTAGACTGTTAAGGCAATTTAGACAGATTTGAGTTGATCTGGATTTAGAAAATGTATTTCAGTGGATTTATTAAAAGAAAGCACTTGCCTCTTGCATAGTAGTTTTAACTAAAACAATCTATGTTGGGAAATGTGTGTTACAGCTGATTTTGTAATGACTGCGGCTTTACCACATAAAAGTATCTATGTTCAGCATGCATATAAAGAGGGCTACTGAGTACTGCGCTGACAGCTCTTACTGATGATTGGTCAAAGCAAATTGATCAAAAACAACTTGTTGGTGTTGTATTTCTCGACTTCAGTGCAGCTTTTGATATTGTTGACCATGAGCTATTACTAATGAAGCTGTCGGCTTATGGCTTCAAAAACTCAGCTATTAACTTCAGGAGTAGTTATCTTAGTGAAAGGAAACAATGTGTTATGTTTAATGGAAGTTGCTCAAATTATATATCCCTTCCATGTGGAGTTCCACACGGTAGCTGCTTAGGTACTCTGTTGTATAGTGTTTTTGTAAATGACGTATCATTTGTATTAGTCGATGCATGCATGACTATATACGCTGATGATACAATTATTTTTGTCTTCTGATAGCTTGGATCAAGTAAATGTGGTATTACAACAAGAGCTACTGTCTATTTTTTAGTGGGTAATGGACAACAAGTTAAAACTAATTGTTTCAAAAACAAAATACATGGCATTGGGTTCTAAATATTTTATGACAAACTCAAAAGTTGCTAATCTTTTTACAAAATCAATCCATAGAACAAGTTGAAGAGGCTAAGTTACTAGGAGTCATAATGGACAAAACTCTTTCATGGTCAAAACAAATTAATAAGCTTGTGAGTAAGATTAGCAGAAATATTGCTATAATCTGGCGTAATGCACATTTTATGTCTCTGGAAATAAGAAAATTAGTTATACAGTCCAGTTCTTTGTCATCTTCATGTTCAGCCATTTGGTCAAGTGCTTAAAAAAACATCTGAAACTGCAGGGAGTTCAAAATAAAGCTGCAAGATGAGCACTCAGGTATCATTTTAGAACAAATGTTGATTTCATGCATCAATGACTGTCATGGATGAAAGTTCGTGACAGACTGGCATGCAGCCTTCTTCTGTCTTTACACAAAATTTGGACCTCACATAAACCTTTTAGCCTTTTCTCACAGTTGTTACCCACATGTAATAGACATGCTTTTAATACTAGACGAGCCTCTGTTGCTACTTTTACATCACCTCTGCCTAGGACTAATGCTCTCAGAAGAACAGCTGTGTATCAAACTATTTCTTATTGGAACATGCTGCCTTCTGGAATTACATTAATTACTAATCATGTTCATTTTAAAAAAGAATCTTAAAAAAAATCTATGATAGATAGTGAAATTGAATTGATAAATTTGCAACGGAAATGAAGATTGTTAATGCTGGAATTGGTGAATTGTTGCGATTTTAATTCCTGTGTGTTTTAAAAGTATTTTGTCATTTTGTAATGCTTGTAAAATATTGTTATTGAGACGGTTGGTTTGACTTTTTATATTGTGAATTTGCTTTTATCTTAGTATTTTTTTACGTCTTTTAGTATGTTTATAAAAGCTTGATTTAATTGCTATGTTTTAAGTGTGGACCCCAGGAAGAATAGTCTCTACTACGGTAGAAACTAATGGAGATCCTTAAATAAAGAAACAAATAAAAGGACCAACGAGGGCAGAGACCAAGACTTAGAATGAATTTACAGTGCTTATTTACAGAATGAGAAATGGTGCCATGGAGGAGACTGGAACCCTGAGGAGCAAAGAGGTGGATAGAGTTCTTGTAAGGGTGATATAATGCATTGCTGGTTCTTCTTACAATGGAGGTCGGGGTCAGATGTGTTGACCTAAATAGTTCCAGGTGAAGGAGATGCAGGTCTTAGACAAGTGGACAGTGTGGAGCAGCTGATGAGGGGCAGAGGAGGTTGAGGTCCACAGAGGAGGATTCAGGAAACAGGAGGACATCAAGGGAAACTCACTGGAGGCACGGAGAGAAATACAAATCTTGGTTTTCAGACATGAGTAAAAGGCCAGAATGAGTTGGCAGATAATGCTCCAGCACTGGTTGAGTGTCTTCTGCAGCTTTTAATGCTCCTCATGCTCATCAAGTTGATTATCCACAGGTGCTGGCAGAGCAGAACTCCTACAGTTCTGGTCCAAGTTTGAAATTAAATGTGCAACATTTCAAGATCTTGCACAATATGTTAGAAATATCTCGGTTCAACCACACCCAACTCTAGATCAATATCTATTTAAACAGACTGAGCTGTGGCTTTTCTTGTGTTTTTACAATCAGTCGGAACTGGTTACACAAAGGTTCATATCAAAAGTTAACCAGATGAAGATGTACATCAAATGGTTACTTTATGGGAGTTTCATTAAAATCTAATCAGTGGCTCATGAGATATTTTGCTAACAAACAAAGCTGACTCAACTGTTAATGTCAAACTTTTAAACATAGTTGTTGTGCAATTCGTAATGTTTAAAGACACCAAATAGCTGCAAAATTAAGCTGAGGTTGAACTGTAGCCACGTTCTGTTTGCTAAGTTCTATAATCTGTGGCGGCCATCTTGAAATGGATTGACTCAAAAAAGTTATTTAATTGTAAAGGTAGACTGAATAATTACCTTCTAAGAGGTACAGTTTTCATTTGTTTACTCGTGGTGGTGAGCAAAACATTTATTAAAATGATAAATACCCAGTGAAAAGTCATTAAAAGTTTTGGTTGTAGTTTA
The DNA here is from genome assembly GCA_032273985.1 of Hypsolebias coamazonicus. Taxonomy (NCBI): domain Eukaryota; kingdom Metazoa; phylum Chordata; class Actinopteri; order Cyprinodontiformes; family Rivulidae; genus Hypsolebias; species Hypsolebias coamazonicus. Next base: position 21,401,798 of record JAVCKU010000085.1, read on the forward strand.
ATTAAAACGGACATTTGGACAATTTTGCTGCTTTTGATGATCTGTAGTTTTTTGTTAACAAGGAAATTAGTTTTACCTATGATGTAAGTCAGTATTGAGTTACTTTTCTTTGTTATAGTTGTATTTTATAAGACAACAAGCTCACAGAATATCCTATATTTATGAAAGTCAGTGACATAACTGAAGAGGTGATCAGCTCCAGCTCAAATCGGCACCAAAAGGAATACAAGCTAAGCTTTTCAAACAGAGCCAAACTGCAAAGGAAGTGTTAAAATCAGAGGCTTACCAAGTGAGGCTCGAGATTTTTGACTCCGAAACTGACAGGCCCATTAACCTGCTGATGAAAAGAGGAGTGGAGGATCAATTTTACAAGCCAGCGCCGTGGCTCAGTCCTGCAGGATGTAACTGCAGTTCAGTCAAGAAATATTATTCAGTTTTTCCTAGAAAGTCATGTTACTGAGAAATTGTGGTCCAGCATAACCTGATTATTCAAATGCAGTTCCACCCTGAAGCAATCCACAGGGTGGTCTGAAGGAGCAGTCACTGAGATGTGGGAAACACTGTGTCAATGTTAGGGAATTCATTTTACTTTTTAAACACACAGAGAAGCTGAATATGGTGTGATGTGTAAATTAACACTTAAGTTTAAATGGTACCATGTAGAAATTTCTTGAGCTGTTTTATCTCATATGCCTTGCTTATAATATATATTAATACATTGATAGTTTCACTGGCTGTGTGTCATTTGCCTCACAAATAAACCCTGGACTCAACATTTGATAGTAAAAGCGAGTCTGGTTTTAAATGATGCAGACAGTTTAGCAGTTTGGATCTTTCTTTCTGCGAGTCTCAGCAGCAACACTTATGCTGTTTTAGTATAATTTCCAAGGTACAACTTTATAATAAGGCTCCCCTTATACAGCATATGGCTAATAAATAGTTTATAGATATGTTGTTAATTCCTTTATAAACACTTTATAAATCATTAATAAACTGCTTATTATGCATTAATTAATGGTGACAGAGCCAAAACTGACCAGTTTCTTGCCAAATAGTGAGACAAATCTGTTCACCTATACATCTCATCTAGAGCTGTTGTATTAAACATTTCAGACTAAGTTGTAAGCACAGTAAGCATTTGTAAATCTAATTTATTTTTAAGGATATAACATTAGTTGTATATACTTATAATGCAGTGATAAAGTACAATATTAAATACAGTACTAAAGAAATGGGTGCAATGCAAAATGCAATCTGCTATCTTCTTTAGATAGATAACTTTTACTAATTGGGTTTTTTTAATGTATGCTGATGTTTTTGTTCAGTGTCCTGAGAAAACTTCTGTTGTGACTTGGTGCTATATAAATAAACTGAACTGAATTGAATATTTACCTGACATAGACTAAAAAAAAAAAACAAGCGGACACACTGAAGGTCATTTATACTTGGAAATTCATGCATGCCACTTTATATTTCACACTAACGTTTGACAACACAAGGCTGAAACGCTGAGCAGGTATGCCAGTTACTAGCGTCTCCAGCCTGTTTAATACACCGCTGAAGCTGGCTCTTGTCCCAACTTTCCTCAAAGCTAACCACCATATTCCTCATCCTAAATCATACATTCATAATTACTTTAAATTCCTATTGTCTTGTTGCCCTAATTCTTGTTGTTGGGATGCCCATCAAGCAGTCAGTAGTCACATCCATCTGTTCACAAAACTCAACAATTGACTGAAAACACACCTGTACTAAAAACTATAGACTCTCATGCATGACTGCACGTGTGTAACCTCCACTCATTACTGGAGCACCCCAGGGCTGTGTGTTCAGTCCCACTCGCCTTCTACTTCCTTTTCATACATGTTTGCAAACCCTTTTATGAATTTAACGTCATTAAATATTCAGATGACACAACCATACAGATTTTACCCCAAACAATACTGAGTCAGCCTGAAAGGAAGAAATGGAAAAACAATGAGCCAACACAATATGCTTGCCCTGAAGAAAGAAACACTGTTCTGGACTTCAGGAGATTCAAGCACGAGTGCCATCTCATCCAGTGGTCAAGAGCATCCAAATCTAAAACATTCACATTTGTCTGAGAATGTACTCATAAACACATCGATGAGGTTTTAAAAAAAGATGGTTTTAAACCTTTACTTTCTGAGGAACCAAGAACTCACAACTCCCACTACAGCTGCTGGTGAACTTTTACAGCAAGAGTCATTCATTATGTACTGCATCACTGTCGGAAACCCTTGCTACACCATAAGAACACGAAGACCCTCCAGCACAGCATCAATACTTTCTACAGGATCATTGGCACCAAGCTTTCATCATTGGAAAAAAAAATACACCTAATCTGATGCAGCCACAAAGCTGACAAAATAATCATAAGTACACACCATCCTGCACACAAATTATTTACTTTTCTGCTTTCTGGAAGGTGTTACAGATCACTGTAATCCCAAACAGCCAGGCTGAGGGACAGCTTTTACCCCACAGCCATTATCTGACTGAACACATAGCACTTTCCTCCACCTCACAGACTAAAACTCACACCTGTATCATTCACAAAGCTGCATTATATCACTTACAAAGAAGCCCATGGCACAGACTGCAGATGTTTAAATACATATACCAATATTTTTTGCAAACAAATGAGACTGTTGTCTCATATATACCTGTTTCCCCCATCTCCTCAAGGCAACAAACATGTTATAATATTTATTTGCAATTTTTTTTTACTGAGGCAACATGGTCTTTTTTGGGCTGTACATATGGAAGATTTTTCACATCTCTGTAAAACATTATACACTTAATCATGCACAAAATACATGATCCTGTTCCACTACTGTATATATTGTACCCACCTTACAGTAACACATTCATTGTGGATATACTGGTTGTTTCAAAATGTTGTACTATTTTAACTTTATAACTTTCTAATTGGGCAATGGCTTGAATGTCTCAAAGGATTTTAAATCTCATTATGCCTTGTACAGTGACAATACAAAGTCAGACACAAAAGATTTTCCATTGCCTTTTCCTTTCCTCTGAAAAGATTCACATCAGTTCAAGGACTGTGCACAGATGTAATATATATATATTTAAACATCTTAAAAATGTTCAGTGTGAAAACTGCCAGAAATGTGTCATTGGTCTTAAAAAAAAAAAAACACCTTTTCAACACAGACCCACGGCGAGGATGACAGAAATAAGAAACGTTGAATCTTGCCAAGTGATTTTTAAGTTCAAGTTTTCAACATTCTTTTGACAAGACTGTTCTAGTTTATCATTTAAGTATCTTTTTTTAACGTTTTAAGGGAGAGTCTGTTTTTTTTTTTTTTTTTTTTTTAATTGTTAGCCACAACATCAGTCGTACAGCATGGAGTTTGAAGGAAAGGGTTGGGCTATAGATTAGTCAAATAAGGATCAATTTGTTTATTTCTTTATTTTTATTGTTCACCCTTTTAAGTAAAATGAATTTAGGGAACATAGCAATATTTTCTGTAAACCTGGCAACACAGGTTTATTCCTCCATTTTTCTGAAAATCAGTTTACCGGTAATTTGGCTGTTGTGTTTTCAGGGGGAGAGAGCACAGATTTTTTATTTTTTCCAGGAAAGCTTACCAACCCATCTAATGAAGGCAACAAGTAGCAGTCAGTCAGAAGCAGAGTGCCTCTGCCATCCTGCTGGGTCACCAAAGTGTTCAAAGCTAAAAGCTTTTATTCTCATGTCAAGCTTTATTAATATTTTTCAAAGATTTCTAAACTTTCTTCTTTCTTACATTCAAGATAGCAGTCAGTAAATAATATAATCATTTGTAAACTTTTGTTTTGTAAAAGGTGGTGATCATATTGAACTTTATTAGCTGAATTAGTGATTTTTTTCCTTATCTGTTAACTCTTCCTTATCCCACCTTTAGTGGTAACTGAAAGTGTAGATAAAATGTAATTAACTCATCATTCAGACTGTTCAGCTCTTCTACGTGCAACTGATCTTTTTTTTTTTTTTAAACAAGGGGTTTTGAGTTTCATATTCCACCTATAATTCAAGTACACACTTGTCAGACACCGCTGCAGCGTAGCAGCATATTTCCACACACTTTCCTAATACACTTTCTGCATAGATTGATGAAACTGTAGCCAGTGGGAAATATAAGCAGAGCCTTCTGGGCTTAAAAGAAAACTGAATGTAGAGAAGTAGTTTTACAAGCAGAGACTCAAGCATTCTGACAGATGGAACAAATCATAAATATAATTTAAAATATTTGAAATAAATTCATATTAAAATTATTTGCAAAACATTCAAACTAAATTTCATGAACTATGTTTATTTGTTCTATAATGCATTTTCTAATGGGGAAAGAAGCAAGTTTGCTACTTTTTAAACCTATGTTTTAATCTGTTAAACTTTGGAGACAACAACAACAACAAAATCAAAGATTAAATAAAATATAAGAAATGTTTTTGTCTTACTTTAAACAAGTCAATTAAATTATTAGAAATTTAACTTTTTTCTACCACCATTGTAAAAATGTAAAAAAATATATATGTATTGTTTTTGGAAATTGTAGATCAGAGAAACTCAACTGATGGCCCATGGGCCATTTCCGGCCCGCAGGTGACTTGGCCCCCAATGAGTTCATTAAAAAAGTAATAATAATAATAATGATAATACACACACACACACACACACACACACACACACACACACACACACACACACACACACACACACACACACATATATA
>JAVCKU010000085.1:21419259-21431520 GCA_032273985.1 Hypsolebias coamazonicus
TTACTTTCATTCAAAGGTATAAAAAATGACATTTTCATGCATAAGTTACGCCGATAGTCCCTTTCAAAAGCCTTTAACAGCAGAGTTCTGAGTGAGAAAAGCCCCTATTCCTGTTTTCTGCCTCTCTGTCCCTTCTACCTAGAGTTACTTGTCTCTGCCAGCCTGTTGTTCATGATCCCAAGTGCCCCAACCCCCCCAGAGAAGCCATTGCTGCGCGAACTGCCACAGACTGTCCTGGGGTAACCATTGGCTGACTCAGATAGCTGCTTCTGCATGATGGCTAGCGACACCTTGCTAGAGGCTGCCAGGTCTTTCATAGAGATCATTTCCCCCGATAGCCTCCGTCCCTCAGTGTCACTATCGCACGGCCCATCTGAGTCAGGCGACTGGCCAAACCGACCCTGGCGACCCCTGGAGCCTGGGCGTATGGCGTTTCGTCTGCCCAGGAAGGCGTTGGCCTTATTGCAACGCTGGCAAAACAAGCAGCTCATTTTCTCCAGCAGCCAGTTGAGCACCTGCTTAATGACGATGGATATGACGTTAAAGAGAGAGTAAATGCAACACACGCCCATTAGCATGAAAAAGAAGTTGGCCACCCTGTAGATGCTTTGGTATTCGTAAGCGGCGCTCTGGCTGCTGACAAAGTCTCCAAAGCCGATGGTGCTGAAGGTGACGAAGCAGAAGTAGAGCGAATCCAAATAAGCCCACCCCTCCACCGGGCTGTACATGGCCGACGCGCAGCAGGAGATGGTGATGGCAGACAGTCCCAGAATCAGCATCACGTGGTACACGGAGGGCTTCCATCCTGGGAGCGAATAGGCAGAGAAGTCATGGCGGATTCCTGGCGGGAGCAGGCCGCTGTTCCTGATCCGCCGCTCCCTCACAGCCTTCATCACCACAGCCAGGAGGGTAATGATGCGCTCCAGGAAGAGGTTAAAGAAGAGGATCGTGGCAGCACAGCCCAAAAGCCCGTAAAAGATAAGGAACACCTTGCCTGCAATTGTCACAGGTGTAGTCATCCCAAAACCTGCAGAGACAAGAGAGACATCACACAGTTAGTCTCGTGAACGAGGTCAAAAACCAGACTCACCTACTGTGGATTTCTTAAGTGTCTTCACAAGAAAACATGTCCAAGTAATAGGTGAAATAAAACAGTTTAAATTAGGTTTATACACTTTGCTTTTGCACATTTCTTTCTTAGTGTTTGTAAATGATACAAAGTGTGGCCTTTATTGCAGCTAATTTGTCGGAAATATTAAAAAAAAAAAAAACACTTTGAAATAAGACAAAATTGGCAATCCTGTGAGGAATGCTTATTGCTTTTTGCCTTGCATACCAATATAAACATTTTTAGCAGGCTCTATTACGGTAACCCTCAGAGTACGTAATGTAGACAACTTTCAGCTACTATTACATCAAGTCTGGGGTGCCCAAACATTTTCCCTGAGGGCCAAATTTAAAATCTATCACAGGACCAAATTCAAGAATACATAAAATGCAAATACTTCTTTAAATAAAGTCCATGTATTTATTATACAGTTATTTAACCTTCAATTTTGTATAAAAACCATTACAGAACATGGGTATGTTGGTGGTGATAGGGGGCCTGGGGGTACACCCCAGAGAATTTTGAATAAAATAAATGCTGTGTCCTGCATTTTGGTGTATTTTACAAAGGTTTATTACAGTAGATCAACATGAAAAAAGTAAACTCATTATTGAAATATCTGACTGCAAAGCTGCAGCTCTGCAGGGAAGAGGTGTTCACTTCGGGACAAACTCAGGTCACTGATTGGTCAGTTGCTGACATGCTGGGTTGATTGACAGGTGGCATGACTCATGCAAAAAAAAATTGTAGATTTTACTGGCCCGTTTGAGACCGTCATCATTTATTTCATATTCAATATTTTGGTGAATCTAAGGTTTGAGAACTGTTTCCTTAAAAAAATCTTACGATGTTTTAGTTTTCAGAGGTGCTGAGTTTAAATTGAGGGAAAAGAGGCTAAAATCACTACTGAAGCCAGTTCATATTTACAGTTTAGGCTATTTTTAAACACTTTATGTGTGATTTATAAGTATATTAGTGCAGGACCAAAGGAAAATGGTTTTCAGTGGCGGGAAGCTGTACGAAGCCTGTCAAAATAAAATATAAATTAGTAAAATTAAATATTTTAATGCACAAAATAGCCACTCCAGCTGTATAGTGCCAATAAGTCATTGGGCTGACTTCCATTTAACATTAACATTAAAGTCAGAATGACTGAGTGTTAACACATTGACACTTCAAAGGAAATTTTAATATAGTAATGAGGACTGCTTGGCGGGCCAACTTTGGGCACCCCTGCATTGAGTTGTTGCTCAGCATATGTAAATTGAATGTTGTAGCTATTTTTGTGTTGGATAAGGTCAGTTAGTTGTGATGGCCATCAAGTAAATACTGATTCAGCACATTATGACCATTGACAGGTCTTACAGTTACCATTTACACATAGCACTTCACAACCAACCACAGACTATTAAAAATCTAAATAATTCAACAAACAGGTTTATTTAATGTTCAATATTTGTGTGGAAAATAAAACATTCTTCTGTGTAGTGGCACAAATGAGCTCATTTAAACCCCCTGAATATTACATCTCCTGCCTCAGCTGTGTGATTTGATTCAGTTTACTTCCAGTGCTGAAACTGAGGAGGAGGAGGCTTCAAATGAGGAGCAGAGGAAAAGATTCCTCTGCCTTTTGCTCACTGCTGCAGAAGCAATTCTGAGTCTCCAGAAGAGTCAGGTGCAGCTGTCATGTTAATACGTGCTGAGCAGAGTCTGAGTGTGGGAAGGTCAAATATTCTCTCAGCAATTAAGTTGGCACTCCTATTAAAGGAAAGCGATAAAACTAATAAAGACAAATGATTGGTTCTTTTTTTTCAATGACTTAAGAGGATATAAGTTGCAAAACTATCCCACGAACAGAACTCTTTTGAAACTTTTCTGCAAACATCACAGGTTTATTATCATTTGCCTTTCATGGCGGTTTGTGATCATGTTGTTTCCTCTGTGTGTATATTTCATTCATCTGTTACTAAAGTACAGCAATCCCTTGCTTTTTCGCGGTTCGACTTTCGTGGACTTGCTATATCGCGGTTTGTCATTGCACACCAACTTTTTTTAAATGTATACAGGATTGTCAACTTTAATATTACTCACATGATCCGGACAGTACTGGATACATGACAGTACAGTAAAAAGTTAAGGAAAAAATAAAATACTTCATACATGCGCCGCCATTTTGTAGTTTTCTCTCAATAACGCTACACCATATTCCCGCTCATAATAACCACATTTCCCATAAACCAACAGGGCCCCGCCCAGAAGCCTTGTTTCTTTCTACTGAAATATGGGGGGGACGTGCACCGCCGAAGGTTTGGGAATCCACGAGCTAGCTCCAGGTAGCAGGAGGCCTCGTTTGGACCTAAGACCGAACTCTGCTATCGGACGCACGAGCCAGCTCCAGCTAGCAGGAGGCCTCGTTCGGACAGAAGACAGGACTCTGCTGTGGGACGCATGAGCTAGCAGCTAGCAGGAGGCCTCATTTGGACCGAAGACAGGACTCTGCTATCGGACGCACGAGCTAGCTCCAGCTAGCAGCAGGACTCGTTTGGATGGACCGAGTCAGAAGAGAGGAGTCTGCTATCGGACGCTCCAGCTAGCAGCCTGCGGTCGGACACACGGTACGTGGTGCAGCAGTGGAGAAAAACTGTACTGTACGCCGCTCTGGACCGAGGAGGACTGAGGAAGACGGTGTCACCAGCATCCCAGTAGGCCATTAACTCTTTTTGTCCTTCATTATGGCTCCCAAACGTAATAATAATTGATAATATGTAGGGTACTGTGTTAGCTAACCACTTGGAAATACAGTACTGTACAGGTTTAAGGTACAGAATGTACGCTGGTTTTGTGTTACGTTGAAAAAAAACGTGTTTAGGACGCCGCATACCATGCATTTCCGACTTACGTCAAATTTGGTTTACGACGTTGCCGTGGGAACGGATCTGCTTCGTAAGTCGAGCATTACTTGTACAGTACATGTGTTATCAAATGAAAAGCGTGTGGTAAGAGTTTATAAAGCCTTTATATATATATAAATACTAAAATAAATATAACATCACTGCTTTTAAGAATTTCACTTACAGCGGAGGGGTTCAGAACCTAACTTCCTCAATAAACAATGGACTACAGTACAGTATTTCAGAAACCGCAGGACAGATTAATCTTTGAATGGACATCTGCAACCAATTAATATTGAACCAAGATGGCTGCCACAGCTAATTGGTCTTAACAAACACAAAGAAGGTACACCTTTGTCATGTACAGACACTGAGCTATGAGGCAGTGATCCCCAATGAGTGCTAACAGATCACGTGATATCTTTAAATTAAACGTTGGCATGCATCACTACCATGTATTTTATATGAGAATTTATTAATATGGATAAATATACACCGCAAAACATTTACAATTACAAAGCTATTACTTTGTAAATGTTTTGTGAAAATTTTTGACTCTAAACATAATAATGTGCTAAAATCTTGCACGCTTTTTGCTCTTTTAATTGCACATGTGAAGACTTACGGTTCCATCCCAGCGTCTAATCTAAAGCGAATACAGACTCACAAACACCACGTGCTGGCATCTCCCACATCAACAGAGCAGCAGATGTTATATTTGTCAACAAATAAAATCGTGCAGGAAGATCAACAGGTTCACTTTCAGGCCAAGGTTAATAGATTTTTTTTTCCATCTCTCCTTTCGGTCTTCTCGGCACATTAAGGCAGATCGTTTCCCCTTTTTTCCTCCAACCATCCTTGCCAGGTAATAAATGACATCAATATCTTGACAATACTTCCTTTATGATGGCCAAAATGGCTGTTTTGACCTTATCTCTGCCAGTGAAAACCACTCTCGAGCGAGTCTTTTGTTGACATGTTGGGCCATTTAGATCAACGCTGATTGATACAGATTGTTTTATAGACAAGCGGTAATATAAGCCCCAGATGCGAACACATGTACAGAAACCATGTGGTGTCGCCCACAAGCAAAGACCTGAACATGTTCTACACAATGCCTCAGACACTGAGATGTTTGCCTTTACGATGGTGACAAACACTGTTTGCATTATATATGCTCTTTCTCCATGGTATAAAGGTAATCCCATACGGTGTATATATATATATATGCACATACAATTAAAAATGGGCATGTCAAGCACAAATACTACCCAGGATGTGTGTTGACGTCTTAATTAGTAGAGTCAAGTCCCTGTTCCCTCCTATAATTCAAACCATGGTGACACAATAGTATTTCTGGTACACCAAGAGGTGAAGGGCTGCGATTACCCAAATTAAGCCCCTCAATGAAATCCTATCTCAGTGCTTCGCAGTTAATTAATTAGCAGCCCAAGACTCCTTAACCCGACTGAATCAGTGGGAAAACAGATTACATCTTCTCTGTGCTCTCATGGACAGTCTTCTGCATCGTCTCTCATTACCTTGTAAATTACCTAAGAGAGGAAACGGCACCAGGCATTGATTCAGTGTAGCATTTCAGAGCCATTACTGCACACCACTGTGTCAAGGCACATTAGAGGACACTCGCCAATAGCAGAAAGCAAATCCCAGGCTGCGTCATTTGTTTGCAAAGACTTCGTCTTTTATATGTCAACGTTGCTACAAGCATACTTTTGAAAAACTTGGAGAGTTGTGCAAAATGTGAATTAAAAAACAGAATGCAATAATTTGTAAATCTCATAGACCCAGACGAATACATCTAAAAAATTTAGGACAGGGTTTACGTGTTTACCACTGTGCAGCACCCCCTCTTTTTTCTTTCACGCTGATAATATCATTTTGCTGAAATATGCAAAGCCTTCTCTGAAAAGGACACTGACTGGATGGAAGGGCGTTGTTATGATGCCCATGCCAGAGGCACCAATGCACCCCCATACCATCAGAGAGGCAGGCATTTGAACTGAGTTCCCATAATTCTCTTGGTGGTTTCTCTCCTCTTTGGTACAAAGGCTGTGGAATCTGTGGATTGTAAAAAAAATAAAAAAAATAAAAAAAAGAAATTTGGGTTAATCTGTCCCCAGAACAACAAAAAAGGTTACATTTTGTCATCTGGACCAGTTTCTTTAAGTGAGAAACGTTTCACCCTCCATCCAGAGGAATTTGTCCGTTTATGGTCTGCCAAACAGATCTGTCCCATAGGTCGCCTTCACTGCTGTGTTTCAAGCCAACTTCCTGTTGGAAACTCAGAAGTAGGCTTTTAGCATGTACAAAACAATCACTCATCGTGTACAACAATCAAATGTTTTAGGCCATATGGTCAACTTGCTACTCACAGAAACAGCCTGAGGACAACCAAGGCCAAAGTGGTTCAGAAAAAGTGTTGCAAGCGCAATCATCCATTACAACCCTTTGTCCACAGAACAGTTTCCCACTTTGCCTCAATTCATTTTAAATGAGTGTAGGTCCAGAGAAGACGACAGTGTTTCTTGTTGGTGTCCACAAATGTCTTCTTTCTTGCATGATACAGCTTCAAGCAGCATTTGTTGATGTCACGGTGAAATGTGTCTACAGATAAAGATGTGTGGGAGTGTTTCTGAGCCCATGCAGTGATGGAACCAAACCTGTTTTTAATGCAGTGGCCGTGAGGGCCCTAGGATCACAAACATCCAATATTGTGCTGACTTTCAGCCATGTCCTTTGGGCTCTGATGTGTCTCCAGCTGTTTTAAAACTATTGACAATATTAGGTGGTGATCAGATAATCCATTCATCCATCCATTATTTTTTACCCGCTTCTTCCATTTTGGGTCACGGGGGTCGCCGGTGCCCATGTCCAGCAATCACTGTGCGAGGGGCGGGGTTCACCCTGGATGGGTCACAAGTCCATCACAGGGCCACATAGAGACAAACGAGACAGACAACCATTCACTTGATCAATCAAAATAAAAATAAAAAAAATAAATGCGACTGTAAATCCCTGCCCATCTTTAACTCCAAGAAGAGATCCAGTCTTTCTAATGCTCAGTCGTCACCAGTTAACCTTTCTTTTGTTGCCCCTTTCCTCATTTTTTAATGTGTTGCTGTTTCAAAATAAAAAAATAAAGCTTTTAAAATTAAAAAAAAAAAAAAAAAAAGCATGGCACAATTTCTTGATTTAAGCATTTGATATATTTACTATGCTCTATTGTGATTAAAACTGGTCCATGAAATTAGCAAAACATCACACTCTGTCTCTATTTTCGTTTTTCACAGTGTCCAAACTTTTTCAGCGTTGGGGCTGTAAATGAGGGCTGAAGTCATCACGCAGCAGATCAACGCTCTTGACCTCGCTGAACAAGTTGAGAGGATTTATTTCATTCAGCAGGACTCGATGTGGCATGAAAGCATACAAATCTAATCCAGTCTGAGCCCCTGGAGAATATTTATTCATTAACATTAAATAAAGTATGCTCAACTCAACATGGAAAATGACGTTATGCTCCGGTGGCTATGAGCGCATAATTACAAAATGGAGATCCAACAAGGAGAGTTATGGAGATGGTGCCATTCATATCCATTAATTACAGTTTGACAGCTTTTATAGAAGGTCTGCTCTGATGGTTTATCGGACTGCGGGGGAAACTGAAAGGTGAGAGATTCATAGATGATCCAAAAAAAACCAAACTATTATGACCTGATGCAACCAATTTGAGCCTTTCAAGCCTTAAGCAACACACACTGAATTGACACTGGATATAAAAATACAACCATAAAGTCCACAGCAGTAAAGTATAATAAACCAGAATGTTCAGTAACTCTGATTGTTTTCACCTGCAGCTGAAAGAGGAAGGCAGATAAATATGTTTTTGTGTGTCTAAGCCAAAAGAATGTTGTATATTTATAGATATCAAGCTAAAATTTGGTTGGTAGTAGCTGAGATACATATTTAACACTTACTCTGAGCACTAACACATTGAATGTAAGTTTTATTTAAAATCTTATTAACTTTTGGTGTCAACCATGTTCATCCATGGGTCCAGGGTGGATAGGTCTCCAGTCCATCACTTTGAAACATAGAGACTAACAACCATTCACTGTCTCACTCACACCTGGGGACAATTTAGATACCAGTCAGACTAACATGCATGTTTTTGGTCTGTGGGAGGTGTAGCAACTTCGATCCACAAAATAAAGTCACTGCCGGCGGAGTAGAGTTTGCTCTGTGACGTCTCTGTGCTGAGCCCACCTTGTATTTTGCGTATTTATTAAAACTAACAATTACTTTTGCCGTCCAGCAAACAGTGCCCGTATTAATTTACATGTTGGCAAGTATATCAATCAAAAAAGTGAATTTTAAAAATGACGTTTCTAAACGGACGATGTTGCGGTGACGGTCAACAGGTCAACAGAGAAGCTTGCAAGAAACCCTACTAACCCAACACCTGGTGCAATTACCTAGATCAACTAATTAATATGTTAATTCAATCTTTATTTAGGCAGGTTAATCCCAATGAGCCTTGGGGATTCATTTACAAGAGAGACCTGGCTACAAACTAAGACTGATGACAACAACAACTATAGATTTTCCTTGGACAATCAACAATAGCCAAACATAAGAGAGGCATACAGATTTTTTTTTTTTTAACAAGTTAAACCAAAGATGTCAAAGTAGCAAAACAGACAGATTATAAGGCAGATGTAGAAAACTAAAAACAGGAACATGTCTGCATTGGTTTTTGCCAATCTTGAATATTTGCCTGCACATGTGATGACATCTGTGCAGATCAGAATAAAACATTAACAAAATGACTGAATGAACTCTACTGTTAGTTGAGTTATCCAAGAGATCTTCTCCAGTTAAACCAGTTTTAATGCATTGCAACTGAAATTATATTACTTTCTATTAAAACTTGGGCATGTGTAGTTCTATCAAACAGAGAAAGAAACCCAGTTCTCCAACAGAGTTCAGTCACTGATCAGAGTCACCGGAGCTCCTCAGAGAACCTCAGCACGTTGAATCGTCTGAAAACTGTCAGCGAGGTCCGACAGAGTCGATGGTGTGTTGCACGCCGAGAAGACAAGCGAGACAGATGTTTAAGATGCTCCGCACATTCCTGCGAGCAAAGCTATCAGCACTCACACATTTTGACACGCAGCGCTCTCACCGACACCATCTGAGAGGACATCAAGATGTGCAGTCAGAAGAGCTTTCATTCATGGAACAACAAACACAATACTTCTGAGAAATAACTCCCACTGCAGCGGAGGTGAAACGTTAGCTGGGTTCCTTTTTATTTTGTTTTCTACATAAGGTCGTTGTGTTTATGTGCAGGAGTCCGTTTTGAATTTAACAGTTTTTATTAGCAGAGAACAGCTTCGATATTTGGCAAGTTTTTTTTCATTAAAAACAAAAAATGAGCCAATTCTGACACAGATTTGTCTCTGAAAGACAAAGTTTGGATCCATTTTAACCTTTAAAGTATCATCTCAACACATAATCTCTTGTTTTTAACTACACAGAAGCTGATTTATCTTCTGTTGGGACATTTTGTTGACATCTGATAGAACGGCAGGTTAATATTTGCTCAGCAGAGTAAAACGCTGGAGCGTTTTGTGAACACACGGGCCCAGCCTTGTCTCAGATGCTGGGGCAGGACAATGACAAGCTCAGTCAATATATTTCCTCGGTGCAATGTTGGGATGCTCGCCCCCAATCAGAACCCCCCCCCATGTTTGGTGTTTGCTCTAGTGTCACATCAAATTACCACTTTTACAGCTCAAGTGCCCTTCACGTCAGCTGAAGCCCCCTCACTGCTGTGACCTTGGAAAAAAAAGAGAAACTCAGCCATTCTCTGTCTCCCGTTGTTGTTTCACCGAACAGCTGACCTTGTACTTGATAGCTTGCGTCATCCTGTCATGTTTACGTGCCCCCCCCTCCACCCCCTGCACCCATACCCTCCCCAATCATTCAAATGTATCCTCTGCCCTCCACCGTCTATGCTGGGATGCACCTGGAGTCACAGCATCTGATGCTCCAGTAGATGAAACGAAGAGACGTGTGGACCAGAACAATGAGCATTTTCAGGGAAAATCACACGCGAAGGCTGACGTTTCTTCAAAAAGCTGAAAGTGGATTGTCAAATTATCGATACAAAAGAAAAAGAACAGAAACTCAAAGCTCAAATTAACAAATTGGTAGCTAAAACTCAAAACAGAATTTAAGCTAAAACCAGGAAAAAGCAGATAAAGGCTGAATCCAACAGAACAGCAGCTAAAAGCTAAAAATGATAACAGTGTACTGAAATTGATTTAAAAAAAATTGTCAAGGGTTTGAACAGAGCTCAATGTGTTTTTATGAAGAAAAGTATAAATAAGAGACGTATTTGTCATAAGAGGTGTATTTTCTTTCAGCTGTTCTTCTGGGTGGGGGCTGCCACCGTAAGATTTGGCCCTTTGTTTTACACTGGATGGTCTTTCTGACACAACCTGAGCTCGTGCAGCAAGTCCCAGGATTCAAAGATAAACATCTCAAAAACATCTGAAAAAATGTAAACGCTACAAATACCAACAAATGAGTTCAATGTTTTCAGTGCCTGAACGGATGAAATGGGGACGCAGACATAATCTGGATTCAAACCAGTACAGAAAAAGCTTCACACGGGAAAACATGACCGAGAATCTGAATCAACAAGGAAACAAAAAGGACAGAAAAAGCTTTGTGCAGAACGTTGTGTGAAATCGTCCTTGTGGAGAATTGTGGCCGAGTTTGTCTGATAAAATGGACAAATAGGATTTACAGCGTTTTACAAATTATTTCTGCAGCTGAAGGTAACAGAGCATTCGCTCCACGTGACTCCTGTACGAGAGTTCAGATGAAGAGAGAGAAAAACTGCTGAAACTACAAGGTGGTCCCTCGGGGATCAGGTCTGCAGCATGCTGTCCTGGTATCATGTCAATTAGGATCCTGCGGCAACTGCTGCTCTGTAGGATAAATATGAACATAAAAATGGAAATGTAATGAATCCTGGATGTTTAAACAGTGTTAGTGGTCATAAAATCTCAAAAGCTCACTCCCTTGAGAGTTGGCTCATACAAGGGAGTAACAGTGTGATATTACAGCCGAGTCGATTCTACAGGAACATGCATCAGTTTTCTTTTAGCTACAAGCGCCAGAGACTGTTTCCTGTGAGAAATTAAGGTGCAGAATTGCACCACACGTTGAGAGCTAAGCATTAACCCTTCTTATGACAGATGTGTCATGTGCATCAGATCTCAGTCTGTCACTCAAGTCTTCCTTCTAAACACACAACAGGAATCTCTGCAGCACCTTCATCTCTGTCCAGGGCGCATCCAGGGATGGAGAACCAAGAGGTTTTACACTTCAGAAACACACTGCATTAAAGCCGTTTACGGTGGGGGGTTACAATCTACGGTAGTTTGTGATGCAACCGATGTGGACATTCATTCAACCTTTATTTATACAGGTTAGTCTCGTGGAGTCACGAGGACTCCTTTACAAGAAAAACCGGTTTTAAATTAAACCATAGATGAGGCACACACAGAAATTAAAATCCATAAATCACATATAAAAATGAAAAGCACATAAAAGTATCAATGTAAAACAAAATAAAAGTAAGCTACATTATGAAACGAGGCAAAATACTAAAAACAGGAACATGTCTGCATTGGTTTTTGCACTGAATTTAGCAAATGTTGGAAATTCTTTAGAGGTCTACAGCTTCAGAGCTTTTTGCAAGGTGCTCCAAGTTACAGGAGTGAAGCAGGAACAGGCTTTTTTGTGGAGTTCAGTCCTCACAGATGGAACACTGCAGGTAATCATGTCCTGAGAGCGCACGCTGTAGCTGCACTCACGCAGAGACATGCAGGAGATGTATGAAGGCAGCAGATGAAGAAGTGATTTGAAGATGAAAATGTATCAGTGATATAGTCTGCGTGAAGTGAATGATGACCAGTTAACCAGTGAGTACAGGGTGCAGTGAAGGGTACAGCCAGTTATGAATCTTAGCGCACTGTGATAGACAGCGTCCAACATCTGTAGGGTGCTTGCAGGAGCGTTCATGTAAATAATGTCACCTTAGTTTTTTTAAGACGGTGTTGCTGTATTTGCATATTGCCCAGGACATCCTTGTAAAAGAGATTACTGTGTTTTCCGCCGTATAAGTCGCATCTATTATGCGTCACCGCTGACAACCCAGAAAATTAA
>JAVCKU010000085.1:21494185-21512098 GCA_032273985.1 Hypsolebias coamazonicus
GCTGATTTTATTTTTGTACGGTGTCCTTGAGTGCCAGAAAGGCGCCTTTGAAATAAAATGTATTATTATTATTATTATTATTATTATTATTATTAGAAGACTAACACTCACAAATTGTTTAGTGAAAAATACAGAACAGCTGGAACTGATGTAATCTGTTTTGTTTGGTGCAGCTTGTTACTGTGTATCGAACAGCACAACGAGAAAAAGAGAAAACACAGGTGACGTCACCTGAAAAAAGCAAAGTTTGCTGCTTTTTCTACTTCAAGATATTTTTTTATTTTCATGCATTTTTAAAAACTAACTAGCTGTATTTTTCTTTACTCAGGCCATCCTAAGTCAAAGTCAAGATAAAGCTCTTCGCAGGATCGGAGAGCTCCGTGAGGTGATTACACTTTATCATTAAAAAATAAAAATTAAAAGTTTTTTGTTCCTGAAGTTGTTCTTCTAAATCTTTTAACATTGTGTAGGAACTTCAAATGGACCATCAGGCCAAGAAACATCTTCAGGAGGAGTTTGATGCTGCACTGGAAGAGAAAGACCAGATGATCACTGTCCTCCAAACTCAGGTGAGTGTCCCACTTGTGTTAAACTCACGGCCCGTGGGCCAAATCTGGCCCTTGTTAACATCTTATCTGGCCCTCTAAGATATTTTTAATGTGAAATATTTGTATCTCTTCTCGAGTCAAATTGGTTCTTCTTGTCCTAAGCATTTCATTGTACTGTTAACCCTTTGTTAACCTTGCATATGACAAATAAACACAACTTGAACTTTTTTTGGGGGGGGGAGAACCTAATACATGCTTTATTTAGTGCAAACTTCTCATGACAGCAGGCTAAATTTTAAGCCAGAAAAATGGTTGGATTTTTGGTACCACTTTACAATAAGGCTCCCCGTATAAATGCTAGTAAATAGTTTATAGATACATTATGAATTCTACTATAAGCACTTTATAAATCATTAATATATATTTATTATGCATTAATTAAGGATGACAGAAATAAAACTGACCAGTTTCTTCCAACTAGTGAGCCAAATCTGCCACCTATGTATTTAATCTAGAGTTGTTAGATTACCGGTAAACATTTCAGACTAAGTTACTACCTTGTAAGCACAATAAGCATTTGTAAACCTAGTGTTTTTAAGATATATTATTTGTAGATATTTAAAATGAAGTGATAAAGTACAATATTATATCCTAAATAAATAGGTTTCCAAATGCTTATTGTGCTTACAAGGTAGTAACTTAGTCTGACGTGTTTAAATATAAACTCACAATGAAATATATAGTTGAACAGATTTGACAAGAAACTGATCAGTTTTATCTCTGTCATCCTTAATGCATAATAAATAGCTATTAATGATTTATAAAGTGTTTATAGTAGAATTAATTATGTATCTATAAACTATTTATTAGCATATATAAGGGGATCCTTATAGTATGGTGGTACTGATTTAAAAAAATAAATAAATACATTTAAATCTTTGATTTTTGATGTAGAAAGACCAGAACATAAAATGAGAACGATCAAACTCCTGTTGATAAACCTGCAACAAATAAAATATATCAGATGTCAACTGAAATTGGCCCGTGGTTTCTAACACATTTTAAACGTTGGCCCCCAGTTTGTTTCACATCATCTTTAACTTTCATTTCTCAAAATAAAAACAAGAAAATAACTTTTATGTTCACTTGGTTTACTGATTTTCTGTTTATACTTTAGAAACATTTGAAAATTAACATGTTTAGAGGAGAAGTGAGTGGATGTGAAAGTTGAGGGGAAAGTTATTCTTGCAGAAGTCAGTGTCATTTTTGAAAATAAACTATTCGAGTAATAAAGGAAAATGTAATTTCCTTTCCCAAAACAGGTGGCTCTGTTAAAGAAGCGAGTCAAAGGGGTTGCTGATGGTTCGCTCCCCCCTGAAGGTGAGGTTCCTCAGTCTGAGGTGGCTCAAGAATCATTATCCGCCATGCAGAGTCCATCTAAGGAGCAAGGACTGGAACCTGAAGACACAGAGGGCAAGCAAATCACTTTTATACCTTTTAAATAAACTGCTTCAGTAAAAAAGATGCTTTTTTTAAACAAAGCATTTTCTTTCTGTGGACAGGAGAGGGCAACAGTGATCCAGCCAAACTTATCGAGGCTCTGCAGAAGAGGGTGAAAAGGCAAGAAAACCTGCTGCAGAAGTGTAAGGACGTGATGCGGACGCACAAGGAGCGCAGCGCTCAGCTGAGCAGTGAGAATGAAACGCTGCAGGAGCAGCTGCAGGAGAGGCTGCAGGAGCTGGAGAAGATGAAGGTGGCTGAACCATTTCACAGCAGCTGTGTTTAAGTGAAGCTAAGTCCTAATCTTAATCAGAAAGTCTGGTCCGTATATAGCAGGATTTAAGAAATTTAGTGTTTGTTTTGGATTTTGAAAAGAATTTCAGAATACTTTCTTAGGGATGTACGCTCAGTGGAGTTTTATTTTGCAGTAAATTGTAGTTCTGAAGAGGTTTGATGAAAATGAGGGAAGGTTCAGAAGCCGAGCAGTGTGTTTAGGGAAATTAATGTGCTGCAAAATGTCCGCCAGCGCCGTTACGGCTCACTGATAATGCGACTCTATTATCTCTGTGACACAGCAGATGGCTGTGGTCCTCAGTGTCCAAACATCCACATTCCCTGGCCAGGCTCCATAACGAGGTCATGTCATGTCAGCCTGACATAACTGAACCATTGTTTTCACTGAACCCAAAACATTTAGCTTCATTGGTATGTTTGGCTTGGGCAACTTGTCCATCGCAGCTTTGATGTTCTGCAGCATGTGATAGCAACTGATGCTAAAGGCGCTTTAATAATAGATAACTAAGTATGTTCCATTGATGTGATTTTATGTTTAGTCTGCACTTTTTTCTGAAAAATTCAAACCTCTTGAGCTATCTGGTGATATAGTTTCACCCCTGCCTCAAACGGCTTTTATATTTACATTGTAATTAAAATTTTTTTTAAAAAAATCAAAGGGACTCTAGTTATACCAGCTTTGTGTTATAATTCCTGGTTTTAGGCGCTGCTAAGCTGCTGGGATACAATCGGGTTTATTTGTTGATTTAGTTGGGATTGGCTTATTTGGTTTGTGGGAGAAGCATCCTGACGTCGAAAACTCAGTTTGATGTAATGACAAAGAACACGAACCGTAAATTATTTAGAAAATCAGAAATGATATGAAGAAACAGTCGTTTGTTCTAGTTAGACACATGGTGATTCTGTCAAATGTTTTCTGTTCAAAGGAACTACACACAACAGAAAAGACCAAGTTGATCACTCAGCTGCGGGATGCCAAGAATCTCATTGAACAACTGGAGCAGGATAAGGTCCGTTAACAGCTTTTTGTTAACATTAGTCACATCTTGATTTGAGGCAGAGTTGGTTATTTTTCTTTCGCTGCGTGAAGAGGACAAACGCTTACAACAAGTGTTTCCTTCAATTTGTTTTCATAGGGAATGGTCATTGCTGAGACGAAGCGGCAAATGCACGAGACGCTGGAAATGAAAGAGGAGGAGGTCGCACAGCTGCGCTCCAGGCTCCAGCAGGTCACCGCTCAGAAAGAGGAGCTGCAGGATCAGAAAGAAAAGGCTGAGAAATCAGGTGAGGACCGTCCCAAGTCTGAAGCTGTGTGGCGGGAAAGAGAACCCAGCCTGATGGTGCGTGGTTTATGTTTGTCTCGAAGCGTTTGAGGAGCTCGAACGGACTCTGGGTGTAGCTCAGAGAGCAGACGAAGCCAGAAAACAGCTGCAGGTTCAGCTGGATGAGCGAGTGAAGGAAGTTGAAAGGGCCGGCGAGGAAGAGAGGAAGAGTCTTCAGCAGGAACTCACACGTGTCAAACAGGAAGTTGTCACCATCATGAAGGTCAGAAACTTAACAGAACATCCTTTTAAAGGGAATATTGGAGGAATAATAGAAAAGCGTGGCCATCTTTAAACGTTAATTCAATTTGTCACAGCTGTCATATATTACTAATATTTATTGTTACTTTTTATGTATTTTCTGCAGTTATTTGTAATTTAACGTGTATGGAATCTGACATTTTAATTACTATTATTGTTAGAAATCATCCGAGGAAACTGTGGCTAATTTGGAAAAGACTCACAGTGAAGAATTAGCTGCTAAAGAAAAGGAAGTGAAAGACAAAATCAGCAAAGCAATGGTATAAGCTCCTTCTATATTTTTATATTGGCTTTAAAAATATAAACAACCTAAAAAAGAAAAAAGACTCACATTTTTATGTTTTGACCTGATTGTGCTGTTTAGGAGCAATGCAGAGAGGAGTTTGAGCAGATTTCCAAGGAGCGAGAACAACAAGCGTCTCTTGCTCTGGAGGATGCAGAGCTGCAGAAGGCAGCTATAAGAACAGAAGCCGATAATAAGATTAAGGAGATGCAGCTGGAGCTGGAGACCGCAAGAACAGTGAGTTTTTACTTTTAAAACTCGTTTTCTAGAAATGTAGTGGCATGAACCAGTTAACTGATGTCAAAAATAAATTGAAAACTTGTGCTTTGATTAACTAATTACCTAATTTAGCACTGATTAGGTAAGATATGAATCTGTTCATTATATGTCAGGAAACCGAGGGGAAAAGTGTTTGATTTGAAGGAAAAAAAAAAAAAAAGTAAAAATTTCAGAATTTGAAAATGTTTAACATTATTAAAGTTTTACATTTTTTGTTTTCGTCCATGAACTTTAAGGCGTTTTAGGAAATGATTTGAATTTTCTTGTTTTTGTTGCTGTAACTGCCTTCGTTTGATGTTTGCAGAGGATTTTGGAGCTGGAGAGCTCTGTGGACATCTCACCAAATGAATCCAGTCCCTCCAGTGAACTGTCCGGTCAGCTGGAAGAGCTAAACAATCAATACAAAGAGCAAATCTCTGCATTAGAAGAAAAACATCAGGAGCAGCTGGAAAAGCAAAAGGACGCTCTGACCCAGGAGCATAATGCTGCTATCGACGAACTCAAGCAAAGACACAAAGTTGAACTAGAAACCCTTCTGAACGAGAGAGAGCTGCAATTCCAAACTCACGTTAAAGACATGAACCATAAGACTTTAGAGAAACTGGATGCAAAGCAGGCTGAATTGGAGGCGCTTACTGCAGAACTTTCAGACGTTCTGAACAACAAACAGCTTCTGGAGAAGAAGCTGGTGGCCACTGAGGAAACCGCGAGGGCTGCACAAGAGGAATATGAACGAAAGGTTCAAGATCAGATGTCGAAACACAGCGTTGAGCTTGAAAATGTTAAACACGATCACGAAAAGTCGCTGGGAGGCGTAGAAAAAACTTTGAAGCAGGAGCTCAATGCACTAAAAATTGTAGTGAAGGAAAAGGAAAAGGAGATCGAACAGCTTGTCCTAAAAGAAAAAACACTACAAGTGGAATCAAATTCCACTGTAAAAAAACTACAAATCAAGGTCAAGGAGTTTGAAGCTCTACAGCAGACTTTATTACAAGCCCAGCAAGAAAACGAGAGCCTAAAAGCATCTGATGCAGAGTCTAGGAAGATCTCCGAGGTTCTGGATCAGTGCAGGAAAGAGCTGACAGACCTGAAGCATCAGTTGGACGTAGCGAACGGTGACTGTCAACAAAAAGAGAAGCTGCTTCAAGAAGTGGAACAACGGTTACAGGAAACCAAAAACGAGCTTTCTAAGAAGGAGACAACACACGCAGAGGAACTGAACAGAAATCTGGAGGAGCAAACGTGTCTCAAGAAACGGCTGGATGACGAAAGAGCTGACCACGAGGCGAAGTTAAAAAACACTACAACTGAGATGGAAGCGAAGCTGAAAACGCAGGAGGCCAAGATGGAAAAGATAAAGCAGAAGGCCAAAGAGATGCAGGAGAGCTTTAAGAAGAAGCTCCAGAAGAACGAAGAGAACACGAGGAAGGAGCTTGCCAAGAAAGAGCTGGAGCTTCAGCAGAAGGAGCAACAAGTGCAAGAGAAAATAGTGGAAATGGCTCAGAAAAGTTCCCAAGGCCTTAGCAGCGCGGTGTCGGAGCTCCAGGCCAACCATAAGGAAGAGCTGGAGAAACTGCACGCCACCCAGAAGCATGAGGTCGAGGAGTTGGAGCGTCGTTGGCAGGAGAAGCTGGCACAGCAGGAGGAAGAACTAACGGAGAAACATTCACTTGCACTACAGGAGAAGGGCCAGGAACTGGAGGAAGTGTCCCGGCAGCTTAGCAGGAGCAGAGAGAAGAAAGAAGAAGCATGGCGTGAATTAAAAGCCGTCAAGGAGGACCTGGCGATCCGAGGAACCACCGTGCAGAAGCTGCAAGAAGAACTCAACGAAGCCGCGGTTAAGCTGGAAAGTTTGTCTCAGGGTGAAGCATTGCTAAAAGAGGAAATGGAGTCAGCGGAAAGAAACCTCAACCAAGCTCTGGATGAGAGAAACGCTCTCCAGGACAAGCTGAAGACAGCAGAGGAAGAAAGCACGGAGCGCACAAAGACTTTGTCGGACAAGTTAAACGAAACGGAAAACCAGCTGGAAGCGCTGAAACGTTCCAGACTTCGGGAAACTGAGGACTTGGAGAGCAAGTTTAGGGAAACTTCCATTCAGCAACGAGCCAAGGAAGCGGAGTTCCAGCAGCAATTAAATACGATCGTCAACAAAATGGACCATTACTGTCAGGAGGTTCGTTCTAAATTAGAGTGCACGTCTGACGGGTTCCAGCAGCGAGTAGAACGTCGAATGAAAGAGCTGAATGATAGACTGCAGCGCAGTCAGGACAAGGTCGGGCATCTCGGAAACATTTTCCCAACTAAGCTAGGTAGAATTAGCACTTTAGAGGAGACTCTTAGCCGGCGCACAGAGGAGAACAAGAATCTATGCATTTCATTAGAACAGATGACCGCTCAGGTAAATGTTCACGTGGAGCACACCGAAGCCTTAAAACAAGAGAAGGACGGTCTTTCTCAGCGCATCAGCGAACACGTTCAGAAAATCCAGGAGCTGGGCGAAGCGGACAGGGTCGCATCCGAAACTTTGAAAGCAAACGAGCTGCGCGTGGCCGACTTGGAGCGCGTCGTCGCAGACTTGAAGAACCAGCTTGCAAGCAGCATAAAAGACAAGGAGGAAGCCGTCAGTCAGCTGACGCAGCAGTTTGAAAAGGAGAGACGGCAAATGACGGAGAGCATAGAGAGATTAGAGCAGGAGAAGAAGTGCAGTTCAGAGGAGGTAGATGCCCTCAGGGGCAGCCTAAAGAAGGCAGAGACTAAATTCACCCAGGATGATGACGCTATTAAATCTCTGCAGACGAGGCTGGAAGAGCTGGAGAAGGAGATCTCGGAAAAGAACGAAGCTCTGCAAAGGTTGTCTGCGAGTATCGACAGTCAGTCCGTCAGCAAGTGTGAGATGGACCAGGCGTTGAGTGAAAAAGAGCAGAAAGTCAGCGACCTCACTCGGGAGCTCGACGGCTTCGTCGGCCAACTCGGCGAGCTTCAGGAGCGGTTAGCCCTGAAGACGAAAGAGTGCGAGCAGCTCGCGTCCGACCTCGAGCGGCAGCACGACGTCGGGGAGAACGAAAGAAGGGAGTTGGTGGAGCAGCTGCAGCAGATCCAGACACGGTGCGCTCAGAACGGCCGTTTGGAGCAGGAGGCGGCGGAGAAGTTGCGTTCTCTCGAGGAGGAACACCAAAAGTGCGAACGCATGCTTGAGAGTCAAAGGGATGAGTTTGAGCAGAAGACGAATGAACTCATCAGAAGCAAGGAGGAGAGGCTGAAAGAAACCGAGGAGCGCTTCTCTGCAGAGAGCGCTCGGAAAGTGTCCGAGCTGAAGAAGAAGGCCGAGCAGAAGATCAGTCAGATTAAAAAACAGCTGACTGCCCAGCTTGAGGAAAAAGAGCAGACGATTTTAGCTCTTCGGGGCGGCCTGGAAGAAAAGAAGAGCAACGAGGCTTTGGGCAAAAAACAACTCGAAGAATTAGAAGAGAAAACAAGAACGCTTGCAGAAGCTCTCAAGGCTGCAGAAGAGCAGGAGAAAAAACTCGAAGAGGCTCTGAGCAACGAGAAGCTGGAGAAGGAGAAGTCTTTGGAGGAGCTGAGAGTCGCGTATGAAGACAAGCTGATGTCCCATAAGAGAGACGCTGCGCAACAGGAGGCGCTCAAAGAAACAGAGTCGGCGCTGCGCGACATCCAGGCGAAGCTAAAAGAAGCCGAGGAGCAGAATGAAAACCTCCTTGCAGAAGTAAATCATCTGAAAAAGGAAGCCCATGAGAAGGACGTCCAGATCAGTCGGCAGCAGGCGAATAAGGAGACGGTCCAGAACTCGTCGGAGGCCGAGGTGAAGGTGGAACGTAGCAGAATGCAGCAAACCACAAGTGTGATGGAGAATCACTCCCCGGAGCAGGAGGTGGACGGTGATGAGCCGTTACAAACGCTCAAAAATCAACTGAGCCAGATGAAAAATGAAAAAGACAAAATACAGAAGGATTTTACAAGTTTACAGAAAGATATGCGGTCACTGAGAAAGGAGCACGAGCATGACCTCGAGTGCATGAAGAAAGAGCTGCTGGAGGAGAAGGAACAAAAGCTGAAGTAAGTTCATGTTGGTGATGAATTAATTAAAAATATACAAATCCTACGTGTTTGGATGTAAAGCTGCTTTGATGCTCATGTATGTAAATATTTTACATTATCTGTATAAAACTATAATCTGTCCTTATAGGCTGGAGTTGGAAGATGCAGAAATGAAGCACAACTCTGCTATAAAGCAGTTATTGAGGGAGTTCAACACACAGATGGCTCTGAAGGAGAAGGAGCTCGACACATCAGTGAAGGAGACCATTGGTGAGGAACAAAAGTCAAATAAAGTGACAAGATTTACATGAACTAGAGAAACTGCATTTCCTGCGAAAATGCAGCGTGAATTGCTTGTTGCTGAAGAACTTGCTGAAAAATACTGAAATCAGCTAAAAACGTGCTGAAATGTAGCTGAAATGAAAGAACAAACCTAAGTTAGCAGAAACAACAAATATTTGCTGAATTAGGTTTAAATAAGCAAAAATGAGCATATTTAGGAAATCGGCTAAAAAGGTAAAATTACCACCAAAAAAACAGCTAAAAGGTAGCTGAAAAAGCAGAAAGAATCTGAACCTGCGAGAAGGAAATGGAAAGAGCTGAAATAAGCTAAAATATGTGGAATTAGCTGAAAGAGTTGAATTAAAACAGCTAAATAGTTGCTGAAATTGCAGAAACAGCTGAAACTAGCAGAAAAAAGCTGAACAAGCTAAAATTAACAAAGTAGTTAATTAGGCTGAAAGTAGCAGAAAGAACCACATAAACTTGAATTTATCTGAAAATGGTTGAAATTAGCTTAAAGTTTTCCAAAAAGGTAGCTGAAAAGGTAGAACAAGCTTAAATTATCAGAAGAAAGCACAAAGAGCACAGGTACGCCTAATTTGGCTGAAAGAAAATGAAATGAGCACAAAGGAGTGAAAATGATCTGAAAACAGCTGCAATTAGCAACAACAAAAAAAAACAGCTGAAAAGTAGCTTAAAAGCCAGAAATAAGCTTAAATTACCAGAAGGAAGTGGAGAGAGTACATGTTGCTGAATTAGGCTGGAAAAAATGTCTAGAGTGCCAAAAATGCGGAATTAGCTGAAAAGGCTCAAATTAGCATAAAACCGCTAAATAGCTGAAATGGCATAAAAAGCTGAAACTTGCAGAAATAGGCTGAAAGGAGCATACTAAGTTGAAATGATCAGAAAGAAGTTAGAAGAAGCACAAAAATGTTGTAGTTAGCAGAATAAATCTGAAAGGAGCACAAATTAGCTGAAAGTAGCTGAAAAAAAAGTTTAAATTGTCACAAAGCAGCTGAAAGAAGCTGAACCAGAACAAAATGTGAAAAGAGCAGTAAAAGGTTGTAAACACATCTGAAGATTTGAATGATGAAAAATGAGCTCAATTCATTTTCTATGAGAAAATGATGCAGAATAGGCGAAATATTTCAAAGTTGCACCAATACCAAACTTCATAGCAGGTTTGTCCTGAAAGAGCTGAATATTTTTGATTTATGATTTGTTGACATAACGCAAACATTTGGATTGAGAAAGATCCTGGGATGTGCATGGAAGAAAAATGGATCGTAATAGTGCGACTGCTTCATAAACATTCACACAATTAGAAACACAGAGCTCTGCTGTTATGGCCTGATTCCTCCATTGAAATTTAATAGTAAAAAAGTGCCCTAAAGTAGTAAATAATCCATATAATAGACGTTCCTGTACAACAGTAGTATGGGATGCCTGTAACAAAACGTTTGTTTTATTGTATTAATTCTTTAGAGAGTTCTAAGGTATCGATTCTGTCCTTTTTGTTGTTTTCTCACAGCCAAGGCCCAGGCTGTAGAAACTGAGCTCATCAACAGCCATCGTGATGAAGCCAGCCAGTTGAGGAAGGTGATTTCCCAGAAGGAGGATGATTTACAAAGAACCGTTAAGAAATATGAGCAGGTTATACAGGTATTATTGTAATTTAAGCCTAAAAACATTCATCTTTAAGGTTCAAATGTGTTTAAATGAGGTACACCTTTAGTCAGGAGAGAGGAAAAATCACCTCTGTAGAGCTAGTAGATGCTAAAGGTGGATGTTAACTTAAGTGTGATCAAACAATTGTGCTGTTACTGCTCTTTCAAATTTACTTTAATCCATTCATTCATCCTATTTTTACTGTTATTTTTTTAAAATAAAATACACGGCACAGCCTGCCTTTTTATCTATGTAGAAAACCAAAAATTTGGTTAAAAGTAATGGGAAATCTCCTGTGACGCGTTGCGTAGGAAACAACTCTGCTGCTATTTGTTTATTTATCTGATTTCAGAGTCGGGAGGAGGAGATGGGGGACCGAGTGTGGCAGGTTCAGAAACAGCTGGAAGATCTGCAAGCTCGCTGCCAGAGCACTGCAGAGGTACGACCCTGCCTGAAACATCTGTGACCGCTGTCACAATTCAGATGCATTAGGAGCATTTTATTTATATCTTATCACAAAGGTGTGGAAATACGCCATGCATTTAGCCATTATAGATTATATATGTGGCGCTGGGGGGTTGGAAAGCTAGATAAAGTGTCCATGGTGATTCTGTTGAAGTCATAAGTCATCGTAGTCTGGCTTCATAAAACAAAAGTCATGAGAAACGATTCATTTTCAGCTTCCTTCTGGGACGAGGTCTGAGGGAAGCATTAGGTCTGGATGATGGCACAATCCAGATGCTGTTTTTAATTTCTCACTGTAGTTTATACAGAAAGTTCACATCCAGGTTAACAGACTCGGTTATCATCTTACTTTTATGCTCCATAATTAAAGGAGTCTACCAAAACAAAGCTCCGGAGCAGTTCGCCTACACGCTTTCCTCTGATTAACGTCCCACTGCAGTCCCGCGGCGAAACCTCCAAAGATCGCCGAACGCTGCGAGGCTCATTTGAATCGCTCAGGAATGCTCTCCGCAGAAAAGCAGCTCGCCTCCGTCCCTGTTCTCAATTATCGTCGCAGGAGGTGTTTCTAGAGCCTTAAATTTGTACTACAGGAGTATTCGCATGAAATATCCTGGAGAGAAGCCAGTTAGGACTTCGGGGAGATGTCTCCAGGTGCTGTTAGACCCACACAGTGCTTCTACCTTTTACACACGTTTGTGCACATAAAGTCGTAGAATTATACTGCTCTTCTCACTGCATTTTTCCCAGGTGAGGTAATAACTTTATGGGGGGATTACATTCAGGCGGGCCTTTCCTTGCTACGGGCCTCAAACCATTCTTCACATGGACAGTGGATCAGCGTGTCTGTCCACACAGGAAGCAGACCAGCAGCTAGTCAGCGGAGTTCACTGTTTAATAAAATGATGGACAGATTATATTCTGTTGTCTGTTCTTGTCGTTTCTGTTACGAGTTCATCGTTCACTGCTGCTGATTTATTTCAGAGTCTCTTAATCTTCATGATGTGGTTTTATAAAATGTTAGCACTTTTTAATACTAGTGTGTGCATCACATTATCTCACACACTGAAGGTTAAAAGGCTGCGATGATGTGTGTGTGTGTGTGTGTTCGCTTGTCTTTCTCATGAACCAGTGGACAGACTCTAATCACATTTTTTAAAGTTTCAGTGGATGGACATCTACAGGTGCATCTCTAAAATTTAGAATATCGTGCAAAAGCTCTTTTTTTTTTTTTTTTTTGGTCAGTCATTTCAGAAAGTAAAACTCATCTATTACGTAGATTCAATACACATGGAGTGAACTATTTCAAGCCTTTAATTTTTGTAATTATGATGATTATGTCTTACAAATAATAAAAAAAAAACAAAATGCAATATCTCAGAAAATTTGAATACAGTAGTCCCTCGTTTATTGTGGAGGTAAGCCCCCCCCCAATAAGTGAAAACTGCAAAGTAGAAAAGACAGATTTCTGAGTTGAAACAACAAACCAAAACTGTTCTGTCAACTAATAATAATAAGGATGCACAATTTTGTTTTTTTGGCTGATATGCCGATATGTTAAAACTTATTTGGACCCTAACGGATACCAACACAGATAATGGTTTTCCCCTAGACCTACTTACAGAGACTACATAACTTTCTCTGCTGTGGAATTAAAATACTACATTAGTCTGAATGGTCTTTGTCAGTTTAACCTGCTACCAAATACAGATGCCAAAAGGGGGGCTGAAAATGATGCAACACTTATGTTTAATGTCAAATTTATTCATGACATTTACTTTAACAACACTCTGAATAGTGCAGATAAATTTGCACAAATCTAGCCTGTTCACAAGCTACAAGTGAAAAGTGCATAAGTAGTAATGTATTAATAGATATACTTGACAGTTTATGAAATTAAAAATGTACTTAAATCAGAAGCCTTTCATATTGGTGAGTTATTTTGATGGAATGATCAATGTCCGATACTTAGCTTTATCGCTAATATCGGCCGATGCCATGCCGATATCGTGCATCCCTAAAATTTAAATCAACTAACGTAAAAATTTATTTAGCCAGAGTTTATTAATCAAGATAACTTGATAATGTTTATTCACTCAACTCAAATTTTAAGTTGAGTGAGTAGTAATGCCTTTTTACTCCCCAGCTCTGCAGAACACAGCACCTCTGCTCCGGTCCAGCTCGGTTACAGTTCACCAGACCTAGCCATCCTTGGTCCGGTTCGGATTGGCTCTCTGCATCCACTGAGCGCCAAAGTCACTATGAATATTGTAAAGACCAAACTTTGTCCGATCGGATCAAAACTTTCTCTCACATTTCAGCAGAAATCAACTTTGCCTTCTGGGTAGTGTAGTCCTTCAGACTGGCGATATAGTGTAGGCTTATTGAGAGCAAAGTACAAAATGGCAGCACATTTTATTTATTATATATTTTTTTGTGTGTATAATCTTACTGTACTGTACTTTGAAAAACTGCAAAAGAGCGAGTCCGCAAAAGTCGAACCGTGAAGTAGCGAAAGACTACTGTATTACATAGCCAGCTTTTGGTACATTGGGCAGGTGCCAAGTCCTGCTAGAAAATTAAATCAACTTC
The DNA here is from genome assembly GCA_032273985.1 of Hypsolebias coamazonicus. Taxonomy (NCBI): domain Eukaryota; kingdom Metazoa; phylum Chordata; class Actinopteri; order Cyprinodontiformes; family Rivulidae; genus Hypsolebias; species Hypsolebias coamazonicus. Next base: position 21,507,733 of record JAVCKU010000085.1, read on the forward strand.
TCCATAAAGTTCAAAGTAAGCATGACGTGCTCTAAAATATTCTGGAAAATGCTGCATGGACTGTGGAATTCAGAAAACACAGTGGACCAGCACCAGCAGAAGACATGGACCCAAACCATCACCGACTGTGGAAACTTCACACTGGACTTCAAGCGATGTGGATTCTGGACCTCTCCACTCTTCCTCCAGATGCTGGGGTCTAGATTTATAAATGACATTCGAAATGCATTTGAATTCTCATACAATTATGTACTTTTATTATTGAATTGTTTGTGAGCCTCATCAAAATGACGAGAAATAAAGGCTTGAAATATTTCACTTTATATGAGTTTCACTTTCTGAAATTAATAAAAATCATTGGGAACTTTTTCACGTTATTCTAATTAGATGCACCTGATGACTGTCATGGCTAATCTTATGTGTTTCAAGGTATTAATACTTATTACACATAAATACTCTTAACATACATTTTCTGCCTTTTTATCTTTCTGTACACAGATTACTCCCGACGACCTACAGGTACATAAATCCATATTTTCATTTAAATATATCATCATCACAATAGGTCTAAAAAGAAAAAAAGTATTGTACATGTTTATGCATTTTGGTACATCAAGATATTAATCGTCTTCCTGTTTTGGCTGCAGGCTCAGCTTGCTGAGAAGACGACTCTACTGAGTGAGGCTCGGCTGAAGGAGCAGGGCTTTGTTGAAAGAGTGAGTGTCGGACATCTTGTAAACTTTTAGGCGGGATAACAACTAAAAAAAAAGGCACATCCTTTTCAAAGTTTTCCCAGAAATCTGTAGCACCTCCCCAATCAAAAACAGCTACTGCTCTCCTGCTGCATCGGCTTAATTGTGCAGCACATCTGTTTACATTTGGTGTAACCCCATAAACAATCGGAACAACACCCCCCACAGGTTTCTCTCCTCACAAACAGCCCCTAAAGAAGAACGCCTAAATGCTTATGTGAGGGTAAATGCATAGAGTTTACTCATAGGGTTAAAAATAACCTGTGCTTGCTTGTTTCTCTCTAGATTCACTCGCTTGAAGACAAGATTAAATTGTTCCAGCGCAGCGCTGTTGTAACTCATCTGGGAGGCACATACAACGGTAATTTCAACACCAAGAGTCACTTTGTTGTAATTCATGGCTCCGTTTTCATTCAGATTAGCACATAATCTAACACAACAAGCATGCTGCATATACTAATATCATTTATTTGTTATTTAAGTTATTTTTTATGAAGAAAATATGAAATGTAACCTTCGAAAGCTGGAAGTATACCTCCCACTGAAGCAAGCTTTTGAAGATCTCTTGATGTTTGTCGTCTGGTTTGGCTGCACTTCTGCAAACATTTTGGTCAACCGAGCTTGATTGTAGGCTTCCGGGTTAAGTTGAGGCTGTGGTTGTAAATGAGGTTTGCTTCAGATTAGAATTACAGTTTGAGGATTGCATATTGCCATTATGGTCAAAGTTGGGGTAAACCTCCTCGGACTGGATGTAAGGCCCATACAGTGTCTTTGGATGTATCCTAAACCAAACGTGCTGCATCAGTGTGAGAGCGTTATTGATGTTCTCCAATGGTTTAACAGAGAATTCTCCATCAGAATGGGTGAGAAGTAAAAAAAAAAAAAAAAAAATGTATAGAGTCTTAATTTCACCTCATTACTAGAGCTGAACGATTTTGGAAAATATTCAACTTGCAAACTTTTTATCTCAATACAGTATTGCGATTTAATATTCTGTTATTTTTCAATGTCTTCTTCTCATGTATTTTTCAACAAACACAAGCAATAAATAATTTGTTTCAGTTGCAATAAACTCCACTGTTTTCAGCTCTGCTGCAACTCTGTTTCTACATTTTTTTGTATATTTCCGGGATAGCAACTTGGCTAAAATGTGTGCGCGAGGGCGGTTCTGTACTGCTGATCCAAAGTCGTAAACCCAGGCTTGGTCACTATATTAATGGGCATCATGTCTTTCGCTATAAACTGTTATTGCTTGGGTTATTTCAACGTGCCATTTCGAATTATGTTCATACGGAGTAATACTTTTGAACAGTTAAGTCAGCGACCCCTGTCGGTTGGTACTTTGCTTACTGGAACTTGTAGCACTGGTTGTTGGCATTCTAGTCATGGAACTATCATAAATGGTTTGTGTTTTCATTGTTGATAAAGATTTGTGGTGTTATCTCAAGAGGTAGCAACAGCTGCAAGGCAGGTTCTGCACAATACATGTCGTTCCACAGCTTCTTCGTTTTTATAGCAAAAATCATTCCAAACAATGGACGTGCTACCTAGGCCTGTCACGATAACAAATTTTACTAGGCGATTAATTGTCTCAGAAATTATTGTGATAAACTATAATATTGTTTTAAATTGAACAATAATTGTCAAATTTTAGAAGAAATGTTAATTTGTTTGGGGTGTAGTACCTTTTTTTGACCACCTGATGGAAGTATAAGACCGTTTGAGCTAAAGGATGAATAGTTGAGCAGCGTCTCTTTAAGAAAAATGGGAGGGAGGGCCCTTGACATGACATGGTGGACGCATGATTTGAGCGTCTCAGCTTACCTGCTTTTACCCATCCAAAAATGTGATTTTTGGATGGGTAAAATGGATTTTAAAGAGAAAAGAGAAAGGGAGGGGTCAGTGAAGAGCAACGGAGTTGAGCTTTTTGTCATCCATTGTCTTCAGTAGAAAGAGAGAGACGAAGAAACGATAAAGCCGATAAGTGAAAATGAGGTTGATAATGTTCATTCATCACAGATTAATTGGTTTATTGTTTATCGTGACAGGCCTAGTGCTGCCCCTCCTTGGTACCAAGCTTTCAGATGCATCCGCTTCTGTCAAGCCTGATGCCATTGTGCATCCGGTTAATGCGCAGTGTTGACTTCTCCCTCTCCCTGCTCTGATTTGCTCCGCTCACTTGCAAATCACGTCACCAGATCATGTGACCAGTCAAGCTGCAGCTTTTGCAATTATAAAACGTATTTTATCATATCGCGATATTATCGCACATGCAATTAATTGTTCAGCCTTACTCATTACACAGATTTATTTAATTCTCCCACTTTAGATCACAAACTATGTCCAATCTAAAGCATGTGATATTTTGGTAAGATTGAAACCAACTTTTTCCCAGTGAGGTCTCTGTTAATTGTACTCGTGCTGGTCAGAAGGTTGTTGATAGCCGGTTTCATGTGCACGGCAGTGTTGTGTGATTGGTGGGACGGTGGGTTAAGCCGGGGCAAAATGAGGTCAAGAGGACAAAGGCTGCAGGATTTATTGGTGACCTCTTGATCCAAGACAAAGATCAAAGAGTTTGCATCTCTTAATCACTTTTTGCCTCTTCCTTTAGTTTTGAAAGTCTCACGTTGCAGGAGCTCGGACACGTTTATTGTAATCTGAATGATAATTTCACCTAATTAGAAAACAAGTGGATGTGGATATTTCAGTGGTTAAAAGCTGTAGCGTAAGTGTTACCAGATACTTAAAAGCTGTTAACACAAACTTTCCCATTCATTGAGTTTAGTGGGATAATGGTGTTATAGCTGTGGGCAGAGCCAAAACAGTTTTAAAGTGCTCACGCTGAGGCTCGTCATTCTTTCCTGCCTGCGCTTCGTTTATGCTCATACCTGTGCAGGAGGTGCTTCTGTGAACATCACTCTGATGCCAAAGGCTATTGTTTTTATTTGGACGCATGTTGCTAATGAAACCTAATTATTGATTCATTTATTGGCTCTTAAACATTTCTAATCTTTGTTTTCATTCAGATTCTAGGATCAACACTCCTGATGCTCTTTCAGAATCCACAGAGATGGAGTATTTGAGGAAGGTGCTGTTTGAATACATGATGGGACGAGAAACAAAAGTATGCTTTTCTTTCTGACTTTATGTAAATAACTGCATATATATATATAGATATAGATATATATATATAGATATATATATATAGATAGATATTTATATATATATATATATTTATATATATATATAGATAGATAGATAGATATAGATACTGTAGATATAGATACTGTAGATATAGATACTGTAGATAGATAGATATAGAGATAGAGATAGATATAGATATAGATAGATAGATAGATATAGATATTATATTAAATAGTTGGGTTTTACAATCTGGTTGAATGTGCCCTCAGTAGCAGGTTCATGCAGGAATGCTCTTAGTTTCAGCTTTTTGTGTTTCTTCAATAAAATGCATTGAAACATCCATCTACTAAACCAAGGCTTTTCAACTGGCGGCCCGCGGGTAACTTCAATCCGGCCCACCAATGAGTTCATTAAAAAATACTTATTCATTTTTTTTTTTTTTTTAGATGGGGGTGGGGTTCTGTTTATTT
>JAVCKU010000085.1:21521851-21532628 GCA_032273985.1 Hypsolebias coamazonicus
GTTGTTCTCAGTTACATGTGAAGTAGAAGAGAAAATTATGTCACCAAACTTAAAAGTTGTATCGGTCTGAGGTATTGGGGTGTTTTTAATGAGTACAAGAACAAGTACTTGAGACTGGTATTGGGCCCGCCACCATAATTTAGTCTTTTTACTCATACTTCTGAAAATATTTAAACCTTTAATGAGAAACGCTTCAGTATTCAGAGTTTTTGTCTAGCCTAAACACTAATTCACAATTTTGCACAAATTTCACTTATAAAAAAGATCCAACAGATTATTATTTGAAAAAATATGACATTAATGTTGATGTTATAGTTTCAATTAGCTGGTACACTGCAAATTTATTATATGAAAAATATTAAATTGCACTCTGTTTGCAGTAAAATCAACAAACTTTGGATTGATTTTTCTGTTTTGTAATTTACTAAACCGAGCATCCAAACTGTTTTCCTACCTAATAAGATAGTCAAAGAAGGATAAAATATGATTATATTACACCATTTTTTAAAATTACAATTACTTTAAAAACAGTTTGGATGCACTGTCCTATTTCTTTTCAATTAATACAATTATTACTCAAAAAAATGTGCTCCTTAAGTAAGTTTAGGTTTTTTTTTTGCTGACATTTATGGTTTGCTGCCATTCCAGCAGTATCTAAATATGCTCCTGTAGCTCCCAGCAACATGGCCGCCCAGCTTCTCATCTTGTTAGCATAGACTGTGCTGGGACTGGCCATTCCAACGTACTTCTGATTCCGTGGTTCTCAGCGTAGCGTCTTGCTCCTGGAGTCACGTGATGCTGTGTTTTCGCGCCCGTCCTGCTGAGCCCTCAAATCCATGTGAAACGGCTGCGTTTTGTATTTCTGTCGGTCTGTTGGGGGAAAGGGGGAGATTTTGGGTTTTGGGTGGAATTTAAGTGGACTTTGTCTGCACATAGGCATCCAGAACTGTCCCCAGAGCCACAGGAGCCTCACCACTAATCCCCCCAGGGGCCTCCACTTATTACCGCAATCACACATTTATGTTTGCACGACATCATAATCCCAACTTTTATTATCCTGCTTTGTTGTCGATCTGCGCAGTGTTTCGGTTTGTTGTAGAACTGCTCGGTGTCACTTTAAGGAACACTGTGATGCAGTAGAAGTTTAGTCTTTGAATTGTTTTTTTGTTCCTGCTGGTGCTGAACTAGTGGCTCTTCCAGTTTGCCATCTGAGGAGCTGTTTTGTAATTTAAAAAAAAAAAAAAAAAAAAACCTTCAGAACCTAAATGCTGCTCGGCGAACGCAGACCTCAAGCTGCATCGGAGATATTCACACCACAGACCGTGGCTGTTACAGTATGGTCAGGGGGATATGGAGGGCTTTTAATTCGCCCTGTCCCACTGACGATCATTTGACAGCCACAGAGACGTTCTGACTCCAGCTCAGCCAGGAGGAAACAGCTGAGACCATCAGCGTGGTGGAAGAAGGCCTGCCCACGCTCAGATATGTTCGTGTTCACTGAATGAGCTCCTGTCTGTCCTGGTTTTCTCTTGCAGGCTTGTGCTCACCGCTGGAAAAACATCTACTACAACTCGGAACACATCCTTCCTCATGGATACTGCTCTGTGATCCCTGCAACGCTTCAGGGCAGGACGAAACCGCTCATACCTTGTTATGAAGGTACAGAAGAAGCACGCTGGTTGTTTGAAACCTCCATTCCAGTCTCCAACATCACAGATGGAACGTCTTGACTTGACGTTTGGGAGCAGGGACAGAGAAAGTATTTTTGTCCTGAATTAGAGCGAGCACGCAATTTGACTTTGGTGTGCACAAGAATTTTGAGGAAGGAAATGGTAGTTTCTCCTAACAAACTAGAAGAACGTGCATTTTCTGTGAAAAAAGCCAAAAGACTTAGTGCTGAATGACTCGGCTTAAAATTGTTAAAGAAGTTGCTGAATGTGTTAAAGAACTGAATTGTTCAAGTTAAAACAACCAGAACAGAAGCTAGAATAAGCAAAACAAAATCCAAAGTCTAAAATCAGCAACAGCTGAACTAAAACTTGGAGAGTGAAGCTATTAGCTTAAACAGTAAAACAATTACTAAAAACTAAAGCAGCAAACAATAAGTGAAAGTAAAACTAACAGAGATGTGGCTAAAAGCTAAACCCAACAGAACAGTAACTAAAAGCTAAGACTCGCTAAATATTAGCTAAAATTCTAAAATCAGTAAATCTGTAGCTGAAAGCAAAAACTTTTAGAAAAGTTGCTGACAGCTAAATCCTTTTGAACAGTATTTAAAAGCCAAAACTAGCAAAACAGTGGCTAAAAGCTAAGTTAATGTTGTCAGAAAACTCACTAAAAGCTAAAATTCAATAGAAAAGTAGCTGAAAGCAAGTATGATCAGGCAAGTGGCTAAAAGCTAAAATCAACTAAATAGTAACTAAAAGCTAAATCCAGTAGAACAGTAGCTGAAAGCTACATTGATTGTGTAAGTGGCTAAAAGATGAAACCAGCAGAATAGTAGCTAAAAGCTAAACCTAAAAAAAAAAAATAAAAATAAAAAAAAAAACAGTAGCTGAAAGCTAAAATTCTCAGGTAAGTGACTAAAAGCTTAAACCAGCAGAATAGTAACTAAAAGCTAAACCTAAAATAACAGTAGCTGAACGCTAAAAATCTCAGGTAACTGGCTAAAAGCTAAAACCAACAAAATAATAACTAAAAGCTAAGACTCACTAAATATTAGCTAAAATTCTAAAACCAGCAAATCAGTAGCTGAAAGCAAAAAATGTTCAGAATAGTTGCTGAAAGCTAAATCCAACTGAACAGTTGTTAAAAGCTAAAACTAGCAAAACAATGGCTAAATGCTAAAATGACCACAGCCGTTGCTGAAAGCTAATGTTGTCAGAAAACTCACTAAAAGCTAAAATCCACCAGAACAGTAGCTGAAAGCTAAAATGATTGGGTAAGTGGCTAAATGAAAAAACTAGCAGAATAATAACTAAATGCTAAACCCCAAAAAACAGTAGCTGAAAGCTAAAATTCTCAGGTAAGTGGCTAAAAGCTTAAACCAGCAGAATAGTAACTACTGTATAAGCTAAATCCAACAAAACAATCAGGTAAGTGGCTATAAGCTAAAACCAGCACAACCGTAACTAAAATCTAAGCCTAGCAAAACAGCATCTAAAAGCTACGACATAAAGCAAACATGCTGAAATAGATTTCAGAGTATTTAAAAATATTTAATAGGAATCTTAATTCATGTCTACAATACAAAATATAATTAATGTTAAAAGAAATATAAAGTCACAGCCATGTGATGTCCTGAACAAGCTGAACATTTTTTGACACTTGAATGTCTAAATAGCTAAATGTATACTGAATGCTGACCCTATTCACAAATTAAACCCACGTATTTATTGTAGGTGCACGATTAAAGGCTATTTTTTGTTTGTTTTATCATCCCTGTGATCATTTTGTAATAGATAGATAGATAGATGTGATACTTTATCAATCCCAGGGGGAAAATGGAGTATCCAGTAGCATGTTCTAATAATGCAGAAAAAAATACATATGAAATAATCAAAAAAGAAGCAGAATACACAAATTTGGAAAAAAAAATATGCGCATGCACACAATGAAGTATGGTACATTCATGATTAACCTATACAGTATATGTATACATACATGCACATATGCATGTATGCATATGTACATGTAAATATACATACAGTATTGTACATACATAATTGTCCATGGTGCTGCAGATTCACTTGGCTCTATTTTTACGGGGAGGCTTGAGGGACAAAAGACTTCCTGAATCTGTGAAGCAGGGCTGCCTGGGACAGCAGTCTACTGGTATCTGATGTCTCACGATGTCCAGAATCCCAGCTTCCTTATCAGTGAACGTTTAATCATGGCACATTATCTCAGTAACCCGCACCATCACTGCAGCGGCAGAGTTCAGCCTCTGGTCTGTAATCTGTGTTCAGCAGGGGCGCATCTGTCCAACAGAACCGTTGTCCTTTGAGACACTTGTCCACAAACACACCACTTATATGAGGTAATGCTGTGTAGAAATTAGGTTCATTTGAGGAAACATTTTTATACTGAATCACGTTTTTTCTTTTGAATATCTAAGTCATTAATGCACAAATAAATAAATATTAATCATAATAATGTGTCATGGGGAATTAGCAGTAGCTCATATTTATGCATTGAAATCTGGAATCAACCTCTGAAACAAGAATTAAAAAGACAGCAGGTGAAGGAAATGTCATATAATAATAATCAAAGGCTGCTGAGCACTTGAGCTGTGCAGGTTCAGGGCTGCACATCGCTCACCAGCTTTTGTTGTCAGCAGCTGTTGCTAAAGTCTAACACCCTTTAATATTCATATTTACAGCGTTCTGCATAGATCCAAGTTCAATGTTTTTGTAACCCAAGCACGCTGCTTTGCTAAGGACGGTGTTGCAGCCCTCTCCTTCAGTCTACCTCCTGCCCCCGGATTCCTCTTGGATGGGACCGGGCCTTTGACTAGCTCCATATGGAATGCAGGAAAAACTCCAGTAAATGCTGGCTCGAGCACACAGTGAAATAATTTGTGGTTTGTTTTTTCTTGCAGACTATAAGCAGAAGTACGGGGAAGAGCACGGCTCCTGCCAAGCTGGGATAGCAGGAGTTTTCACAGAGGTCAGTAACCACGCTTGTTTCTCTTCGTAACAAACCAAACTCCTAGTTTCCCTCTGTCAAATTTTTAAGCCGCTCGTTTGTTTAATCTCTGTTGTCTGAAGCTCGGTGACGTTTCTTCAATTATCTTTTGGAAAATCGAACTGTTTATTTTTTAACTACAGCATACGTGCCATCGTAGCTCCTCATGTTCCCCATATGCTTAGATCATTCAGGACATGGGTGCTTTGACTTTTGGTTTTTGGAACTTATAACATTATGTTATGTTAATAACAACCCAGACAGAAAACGTTGAAATCTTCTTAATTGCTACAAAAACTTGCTTTCTTTGAAACAAACTAACAGTCCCCTAATAAGGCTTGGCTGTGTGTTCCCAGTAAGTACTGGTTAACTGCCCATTAGCTACCGATTCGTTCCTGAGGCGTTCCCTGGTAGTTGATCAAATTTTGTGTACCTTTTTATTCATTTAACATTTATTTTCCAGAATTCCAGAATTGTGCCACTCAAGGTGGCTGCATGTTGGAGTAGCTCTCTTTCATTCATTCTGAGATTTTACTTTTGAAAACTTTAATTATACATTTTTTTGGATGCAAATCACTTTTTTTCGGATGATTACTTCCTCTGGTATCAGATGCTGTGCCACTGGAAGGATTTTTACTGAAACATTTTTCACATTTGGACATTTGTTATGACGCGTAACCATAACAACAATGTGGTTTTATGCAACTGGGAGCTGCTGATTAACATCTCAAAAGCCCAAATAAGACCTCAACTACAGCCCCAAATCCCAAATGAGTTGAAAAGGAGGTGCTGTGAATGCATTACCGTCTACCTGGAGGCTGTGCTCAAGTGCTCGACTGCTGAGATCTTGGAGGTAGTGGGAAACACGGCTCATGACAGCGGGAGAACCAAGATTTTCCCCCGGCACCTGCAGTTAAATGTGGTGATGAGGGGCGTGGCAGGCTGCTGGGAGAAATGGCCATCACTAGGGGAGGAATTCTACCCGGCATTCAGGCAGTCCTGCTGCCCAAAAGGACTGAGAGGTCTGCTGTGTCTGGGTGGACATATCGGCATCTGCAGCCATTTTCTTCTGATCTGCTGTGGGAGAGACTGCCACAAGACATCCTTCCTGCCCAAAGCCATCAGCATCTAGAACAACTCTAATGAAACCAAGATGAGTTACAACAACAATTAATACAACAACAATTATTTACCCTTTGGGATTAATAAAGTATTTCTGAATTGAATTAAATGCCCAAAACATTCTCTGTCTTCACCTGAACGCCAGTTTGCCGACTGGCAGTGCCCCACTGGCATTGTCGCCATTAGAACATACCCAAACATTCTCTTATCACATCTGGAGGCCAACTCACCAACGACCATGGATTATGTCTGTGCGTCTAACTGCAGCTGCTATGAGAGAACACACGCTGGACTCTGCTGCCGTATAAAAGTCTGCAGCAAACTCTTTTTTCACACTCATTCTGTGACATGATCCATGCATTATGTATCTACGGTATGTATGCAATCTGTACTGAACAAGTCCTTGCACGTAAAATGCTGCTTAAAAGTCTCCTCCTGCCATCAAGCGTGATTCTTTTTGAGTAAGTTATTTAAGAGAGAATATTTTTCTCCAACACTTTCCCTGTTCCTTTACTGTTATTATGAATGATATTTTAATGTGTTCATGAGCCTTTCTCTATATTGTTATTACTTTTGTTGTGACTTTAAGGAGACAGCAGAGAGGGTCGTCTTATTATGTTCAAGATGTTTGAATGTTATGGTAGACAGTGATTTATTCTCTGTAAGAATCCTTGAGAAATATTTACCACCAGCAGCTTCCTGCCTGACTTTAGCCAATCAGAAGCAGATAGTAACCGAAGCAGATTGAGCATTAGGAGTTTCTGTACTTAATGCTTTGCTTTCTGTATTCTGACTGGTTCTCCACAAAGCTTTGTGTTATTAAATTTTATAAAATCTGTACATGATGATGTGACTCAGATTGTCTTCATATTTTCCTGTGAAGAACGTCCTGTTTTTTAAGCCCGATGATGTAACCAAATGTTCTGTGGTTAGTGTCTCAGCTTAGAGGCCTGGCGGTGCTTGTTTAGATGACTGGATTCCTCCAGTCAAGGTGGATGCATGAATGAAGCATGTCAGAGTTCACAGATGCTCCCTCTGATATTTTTTCTCCTGTGGGAAGGACACAGGCAGGTGGACATCAGACAAGGTGGGATCTTTATCTTTGTATTTTTTAATCATTATGATTGGCTGATAGTAAAACAGGTCAAAAGCATGGTCCTTGCAATGCTTGGTAAACTCATTTGGACTATCTTATAATACTGTAGGTCACCACATTCTGTTTGTTTAATATGAAGACAAATATTGAACTATAATCCATTTTCTATGTTGTCTGATCCTGATTAGGGTCTTGGGAAAGTGGTGCATAAAAACATCCATAACCTTTGACCCCAAATTCTCTGACATTATCTATAACCGGTGATGTGCGGTACAGTCTGGACTGATCAAGCCATTGTATTGTGTTGTCTTCTACTAAATAACTAAACAGGATGGGTTTAAATTTTTTTTACTTTGTCTCAATCTAATATTTTGGTACTCTAAACCACTCTGCTTTCAATATCAAAAACTTAAACCCAGCCAGCATTTACTGAAAGATATTTGTTTAAAAAAAAAAAAAAAAAAAAAAAAAAAAGAAAAAGCTTGATTGTGCCATTTTGAAAGAAGCTAATCCTCACTGAAGACATTATGTTAGCAGACTCATAAAACAAGGATATTTTGTAATTTTGCATTTGTAAATCAAAGTAAAAGATCATCTGTTCAGCCCAGCATTTAAATATTCCTTATAGCTCAAACTATTAGACGAAACACATCAGTTTAAACCAGAGTGTGGATACAGTAGTTACATGTTGATTCATCCAGAATTTAAACACTACATTCTGTAATTTTGGTCTCCATGTATCGTGTTTGTGAAGTTTTCGGAATCCAAGATGCAGACAGACACGAAAGGCTCTGAGGCAAAACTAAAACGGATTTAGTAACGAAAGAAACAAGCTGACGGGGCTGCAGAAAACATTTACAGATAACTTTTCTCTGGAGTACATGAGGGAGCAAACATGGACGGTCATGGGAAATGCAAAGCGCTGACAGGGAAATAACAAAATGACACAATATAAAGAATCCCTAATGAAAGACATTTACCAATACCTGGGGGAAGATGACGAGGATCAGGTGAGAGAAAGAGGGGCAGGAGCAGAACTACATGAAGGGAAAAATACTGGTGAAGCCAAAACACAAAATAACACGGTCACAGAAATGCTAAATAAATAACACACGGCACAGATCCTGACACCATGGATAAGTAACATCCCAACACGTTTCTGTTTGACAAAAAATATATATATTTATTTATGGCCAGGTGCAGCACTGGCACTGCTTATCATAAACAAGATTAGGCTGACATCTCATCAAATATGTGAGACCAGCGACACACCGATAGTAGGTGTTTCTATCACTGGGGTTTGGGTAGAGGCCATCAATCTTTCCAGCACAGAAATCACTCCCAGAAGAAACCTTTGTGGTGGTATCTGGGCTGGGGCGGCTTGTGGTGATGACTGGTGGACGTGTTGGATAACCTAGCAAATATATTCAGAACAGTTGAAATAATATTACATCAATATTTGTACACATATGGAAATAATGACATTGTTTAATATTGCTTACCTGAATTTAAAACATAACGCAGATGTCTAATGAGGGGATAGTTTCCTTGACCACAGAATTGTCTACTAAAGTCGTCCAGATCCAGAGACCAGACAAATGCGCCTCCAAAATAGTTATTTCTCACATAATTTGCCTATAAAACATGAAAAATGAAACCGAGTCACTGTTCTGATGCTTTGAAAGGTCTTTTATAAATGATAGAGCATTTTTTTTCACTACTACTACAATTCTCAGCGTTGTTTTAAAAGTTGTTTTCTCTTTTTATTATCCTGGCACTTTTTGCATTTTACAGTCATTCCATAACCTTGCTTGATCATATATAATTTTGCAGGGCCTTGTTTGGTGTTTAGTGATAACAGTTATCATGCCTGTAAGTCCAAGGGACAATATAACTGACAACCCTTCACTCACACTGTCCTGCAGTCAATTAGGAATTACCAGTTAACTTCAAATTTCTTTTTTAATTGTTGGAAGAACCATAGTACAAGGAGAAGCACCACATAATCACAAAACATTTAAATTCCAGATAGAAAAGCACCACAGATTCAAACTCAAGACCTTTTTGCTGTGAGGTTACAGTGCTAACCAACAAAATAATACGAAGTATTTATGTGCCAAAATGGAAACACAAAATAACTGCTTTTTGGCAGCTCAATCACAAATTATTTTATCTTTTCTTGGATAATTTAATTTTCACCTTTTTAGGGGCCTGATCATTAAAATATGGTTTAGTTGTGTTTTCATTTGTAAAGACAAAATTAAAATTGGAAAATAAATCGTCTTTTAGTTATGGTCTCCATTTTCTACCACTTGTCTGTAGTCAGGTCACAGCAACTGGTCCAGGAGAGAAAACTACATCCCTCCCCATAGCAAAAATATCAGCTCATCCTGGGGGGGCCCTGAGGCTTTCCCAGGCCAGAGACAAATCCCTCTAGCTAATTCTGGGTCTTCACCGGGGTTTCTTACCAGTAGAACATGCCTGGAAAACTTCTAAAGAGAGTCCAGTTTGAGTTTACCAGGTTTGTCTGGTAGCCTCCCCCACCATCAGATCTAACTCATCACCAGGTGCTGACCAGTTGACAGCTCTGTCCCTCTCTTCACCTGACATAGGGCTGCAGATTGATGACACGTTACACAATTGATACTTGGATTTTGAACTAAGGTGGCCTAGTATTAAATATACTTTTGAAGAAGCCACTGCTCAAACATGATGATGGTTATGGACAACCCATGCCTAGCAATAAGTGAACATCATTCAGGATCATATCAGGGTTGGATTCCTCCCAATTACCCCTTCCAGATGACTCTGTCATTGCCCACATGGGCATTGAAGTCACCCAGTAGAATGAGGAAATTCCTAGATGGAACTCCTTCCAGGACACTATCCAGAGAAAGGTCAGAAAGGTCAGGTAACCTTAACTGATATTTTGTGCACAAGCACAAAAAAAACAGTCAGAACCTTCCCTCTAGCAGCCCAAAGCAACAAAAAGGTAAATGTCTAGTTTGCCAGGGAAAACTCTAGCACCAAGGTATTCAGGTGCTTGTGTGTATCCCCACACCCACCTTACACCTCTCTCCCTGGGTACCTCGGCATAGGAGAGAGTACAGCCTCTCTCCAGGAGTTGGGTTCTTGAGCACAAACTGTGTAAAAAGGTGAGTCCAACTATATGTAGTTAGTACTGTTCAACTTCACACACAAGCTTTGGCTCCTCACCCGCTAGTAAGGTGACATTCTACAAACCTAGAGCTTGTCTAAACTGCCAGGAATCCGCATGGCCTGGGACCCTCCATTGCCTGCCGCCCAGCATCCACAGTACCTGACCTTGATGGTCCTCCCCCCAGGTGATGGTTCTGCATGAATATGGCGTCATGTCCTTCCTTTGGGCTTGGCCCAGCCAAGCCCCAGGAGCCAAAGCCCAAACAACAGGCCCTCGCTGGCCATCTCCCCACCCAGGCCTGGCTCCAGGTGCCCTGGCTTCGCTTTTCCATCGGAAGTTTCCTGAATAGTCTGTTTGTTCATCATTGTTTTGGATGTCAAGATTCCAAATACTACATCAAACAGTCACCAAGTCTGAGTCAATACCTAAATTTTAGAAAAACAAATTTTGTAACAAAAGTGCCATCTTTATGTCATGTTTATAATATTGCAAGACTACATGCATTCAAGAAGCTTCATCACCATCAGCTGCATCTAGGGTCGGTTCTCGTTCAACGGAAACTGGCATCTAAAGACCATGATTTGTAAATATTTCTTATTTGTAATAGAGCTTTAAACATTGATGTAAACAATATGTTATGTATCACCTTGATTTCATAGCTCTGCTTGTTGTCAAAGCCCACCCACTCATTGCCTTTGACTGCATACGGCACC
>JAVCKU010000085.1:21576378-21588032 GCA_032273985.1 Hypsolebias coamazonicus
CTCCTATTACTGTATATGTTTGTGTGTGTTAGAGTCAAGACACCCCTGAATGCTCTCTTGGTTTTGCTTTATTATTTTCCACATCCTGAAAGATTTATTGAAAGCTCTCTGACACCCTCTTCTGGCTCTATAACTCTTTACATGCACTTCTCAACTCCAGTTACACTTCTTTTTTTTTTTTGCCAGTAGTTCACCAACATGATAAAAGGAACATCTCAAGTGATCGGTAAGATTATGGAGTATGTATCAGCTGCTACCATACCAAATTTAAGTTATGAAATTGAGTCATAGCCATGTTTTGTGCTTGAAATGTCTGATTAGCTGGGATGAGCATCTTCAATCAGGTCTGAAGTTGAATCAGTTGTAGATGAACATTCAGTGTTCACAGTAAATACCAGATGTTAGTTGTACATTTAAAAGCAGCTGTTGGCCATAGAGCTACACGTACAACAGTAAGAAGATAAAAATAAAGACAATGAATGAACACTGTTGAAAAGTAGGAGACACAAAATAAATTTTAAATCATAAACGTTAAAATAATGCCAAAATATACACTTGCATGAAAAATAAAAATAAAAACAGTAAGTACCAATATGTTTTAAGATAAGATTTAAAAACATTCAAATTTGTAGTGGAATAGCTGGTTTCACAGTTCAGGAGTTCCAACTGAAAAAGACCCATCACCTCTGTAGACTAGTCTGGACCTTGGGTCAGCTAAAGACCTGATCAGCTGTGTGGACCACTCTGGACCTCGGGAAACTAAAGACCTGATCACCTCCATGGACCATCCTGGACCTTGGGTCAACTAAACATCTGATCACCTCTGTGGACCATCCTGGACCTCAGTACATCTAAACATCTGATCACCTCCGTAGACCATCCTCGGGACAACTAAAGATCTGATCACCTCTGTGGACCAGCCTCAAACTTTGGTCAACTAATGATCTGATCACCTCTGTGGACCAGCCTCAAACTTTGGTCAACTAATGATCTGATCACCTCTGTGGACCATCCTGGACCTTGGTACAACTAAAGATCTGATCACCTCCATGGACCATCCTAGACCTCGGGATAACTAAAGATCTCATCACCTCTGTGGACCATCCTGGACCTTGAGTCAACTGAAGACCTGATCACCTCTGTGGACCATCTGGAACCTTGGGTCAACTAAAGCCCTGATCACCACTGTGGACTATCCTGAACCTTGGGACAACTAAAGATCTGCTCATCTCCGTGGACCACCTTGGACCTTGAGTCAACTAAAGCCCCGATCACCTTTGTGAATCAACCTGGACCTCAGGACAACTAAAGATCTGAGCACCTCTGTGGACCAGCCTGACTTATTCAACTTACTCATCTTATTTACATCATTTTTGTCTAAAAATGTTACTTCAAAGCAAACCCTGAGGGTAGAGTTTGGAAACAGTGGGCAGAAGGAGTTTTACTTATTGCAATCTGGTCAAACCGATTTGATGGACAAAAGTCTAATAAATAAAAAAAATGAAAGCGCTTCTTTTCAAAAAACTGTCCACCAGATGGCCAAACATAAACTTGTTTATCATCACCTTTCCTGTTGATGCTAATGCAATGTTTTTCTTTGGTTTATGGAGACACAGGGAACAGGACGGTATAATGCCATCCCATAAACCGAATTATATCTTTCTATTTCACTCCTGGAATGTGAGCATGTGCATCCATTCCTCCGGTGAGCTGTTTTCTATTTATAGCTGCAGAACTCTGTTTTCGCTTCCTTACAACGAGACAGATTCATGGGGTTGGCAGAAGAGGTGAACAGGGGTCAGTGAAAATGTGCTGGTTGAAATCAAACCTTAAGCAAGAATATACTTCATCTACCTGGACAATAAAGATATGGTCACACTGTGGCAGCAGATGACTGCAGATGACTTTTTAAAGCAAATACAAAAAATGGCTATACTCATGGATATTGAGCAATAATTAGGTGTGGTTGTAGCTGTGAGTTGCCCCCAGTCCATACTCCTAGCACTTACTGATCGCACCAGATCTATGTTTAAAACTTTGCCATTAGCAAAATATCTCATCAACTACTGGACAGGAATTTGTTGATGGTATTTTTACAAGTGATTGCCTTTTAGAGTCACCTGACTCTAAAACTGACTTTAGCATACACACACTGCTCTTTCACTGATTGAGCCAAAACGTTGGAGTGGTAGTGGCTGAAAGTCATCTCAACACATAATCTGAATGCTACAAATTGCATGAAATCTTTGACGATACCTGTCAGAGTCACGCTTATTGGTCTTTTAATAAAATATCTGATAAACCACTGGATTTTAATGAAACCCTCAGAAAGAAGTCAGTGAATGTATTACACTAAAGTATTACTGTGAATGTGTACAAGTCATTACCTTCTTGGAGCAAAGCCATCTCAAGATGGCTGCCACTCCTAATCAATCTACAGTTTGATCGGACGTTGGCTGAGTCCTTCACAACACAGTTTGATACTTCAAAGTTGAAATGACTTTCAGTCCCTTCTGCAGCTTTTATCCTTTTTTAAAATAAATTACCTGGAAACCTCTAAGCCTGAGGCTGTGGTTCTCAACTGGAAATGGATGGAATACCCCCTCCGAGTTGGTGGTGGTATATTTGCCTTAGGTGGAAGAGTTCAAATATTTGTGTCTTGATCACAATTGATGGTAAAATGGAGAGGGAGATGCATCAACAGACTGGAGCCTCATCCTCAGTAATAAGGGTGTTGCTTTGGTCAGTCATGGTGGAGAAAGAGCTTAGTCGAAAGGCAAAACTCTTGATTTACTGATCTGTCTGTTCCAATCCTCATTTGAAATTTGGATCATGACTGAGCAAGATCAAAATACACACAGCCGAAATGAGCTTCGTCAGTAGAGTGGCTGGGCTTAGCCTTAGAGATAGGGTTGGGAGCTCATTCGTCTGGGGTGAGCTCAGAGTAAGGCTCCTTCGCATTAAAAAGTGTAATTTGACATGGTTCAGGAATTTGATTAGGGTGCCTCATGAATGCCTCTCTTTGGAGGTTTTCTGGGCATGTCCCACAGGTACGAGGCCCAGGGAAAGACCCAGAACTCGCTGGAGGGATGGTGTGTTTTCTCGTGCCTGGGGACACCTGGGAGTCCCCCAGGAGGAGCTGGAAAGTCTCGCTAGGGGGAAAAGATTTGGGTTTCTCTCCTGGACTTGTTGCCTCAGCAACCCGACTACAGATAAGCGGGAGAAAAATGGCTGGATGGTTTGGATGGACTTGAAATCCTAGAAATCTACATCAGCACCCCATTCAGAAGTTAGTCACAACATTTATCATCAACTTGTTGCATCCACATTTCTTCTGTTTTGAGTCAAAACTTTTGGTGTTGCTGTTTTATTCAATGGGTGTTTGGTTCTATTATTCAACTGGTCAACAGTTCCAGATGATTGTGACTCTGATTGTCTTGGACGCACACACTTCCACTCCAAAGCACATCTGGACTACGGGCAGTCCACTCAAGTATTTACACACTCTGCGCCTGTGAAATCATTATGTTCTAATAAGGTAAAATGAGTTCAAGCACTGACCTCACACTTTCAGGAACTAGATGTTGCCTCAATGACAGATCTCTTAAAAAACTTCAGCATCATCTTCTTCAACAATGCCACTCTTCCACTTGTGATCGTCACTTCAGCTACTGGCATTTCTAATTGCTGGTAAAAGCTACTTCAGCATAAACTCATCTGTCCACAGGTGGCGTATCCGCTGTCTCTGTGTCCATCTGGTGCCCAGAGAACATGGTGTTTATCCAGAGTTAATGAATGGCTTCCTACTTGTGTAATTCTTTTTTTGGTTTGTTTGTTTGTTTGGGTTTTTTTTTTCCTTCATTCAACCTTTATTTAAACAGATAAGTCACACTGAGCCTCGAAGACTCATTTATAAGTGAGATCTGTTGGACGAATCTGTTTAAAATTCAGCAAAAGCCCAAAAACCAAAGAATACGGTGAAAGGTCAAGAACCGGAGACTCCGGTAAATGCTCAGAACCCGCATTTAAACATAATAACTTCTTCTTAGATGCCTGTAGAACATTTCCTCTGAAAGGATAACACTGTTTCTGAAACACTTTGTGAGAGTTTAAAGTATTTTATGATTTTGATTCTTAAAAAAATAAAAATAAAAAATAAACGAGCTTTAATGGAGAAAACTAAAACCAGGCAAAAACAAGAGAGCGAGAGGTAGCTAGGGGGGTCACTCTGTCAGTAGTCAGCCCTGGGGTGTCAACAAATAACTCTTTACCTGGAATTCCAAATAAATAATTCCTTAACATGACCCCCACCTAAACACTGCACCAAAAGTGGCTAAGACACGTAACACAAAGCAGCGCACCAAGAAAATCTGTGGCTTGTTTGCATGAGCTTTTCAAGTATTTGATTTATTTGATTTGCAGACAGTGGTTATGTCTGAAGTAAAGTCGAGCATAAACAGTAATGATTATTGCTATAGGTTCTGCTATGAGAAGGTGCTTTTGGTAAATCTTTACCAAACACCATGCAAGTGAGTTATGAGGTCAAAGGCAAAGAAATGCGTACAAGTCATTAAAGTGCTAAAGAGTGAGGGTAGGAGTCCATAGGTTGTAATCTTAGATTTAACAGGCCAATTAACTGACTAGCAGATATGTGGACTGTGGGAACGATGTTTTTCACCAAGCTCAAGTTTTAAATCTCGCAAATCAACTTTCAGATAAAACGGCAGAGCTCGACAAAACCAAAAACAGAACTTGTTTTCATTCCTTTGGGCTCATTTTTCAGCGGTAAGGCAGGATATGAACACGGGGTATTTCTCTGATATCAGAACTCTGCAAACACACACAGAGACGCACATTCAGCCCAGGGCATGAACATGATCCAAAAATACAACCTATTTTTTTTGTGCAACAAGATTTCTTGACATTGATTTATTCTCATGTGTTTTCAAGTACAGCTAAGCAAAACTAAAAAGTACCCATTTGTATTTTATACCTATTAAAAACAATCAAACTCAGTTACCGTACTTTCCGCCGTATATGTTGCATCAGTCCAGAAATGTGGGCCGGTGTTGTGCCAAAACTCGAATGGCTGCCAAATGGCGGCCTTAATAAATGCACTATGATGGTCAAATCAGCTGTATTTTGCCTGGGCGGCGTGGCAAAATGCAGCTGATTTGATGTTTGCTCCAGGAGTTCCAGAGTGGGACGAAGGTGACTCTGTATGGCAAGCCAAGTGTCTCATTAATAGCCACTTTTACCTATTAATGAGACACTTGGCTTGCCATATTAGTTGAGGGCCCTCTCGCGGCTGAGAATAGTAGTGTTTAATATTTTCCATGTCAGAATGAATGAAATCGTCAGATCTCAGCCACAAATTGGATTATAAATATGTGGAGAAAAAACATAAATAAGTTGCTTCACCATATGTCGCAGGGCATGAAAATTTATGCAAAAGGTGCAACTTATATGGCAAAAAGTATGGTAAGAAACAACATTTACATAAGTATTCACAGCCTTTGCTTAATAATACTTTGTTGCTCCACCTTTGGCATCAATCCTCAAGTCTTGTTGAATCCCTCTGGAGCACGTTTTCATCCAAGATGTCTCTATTGCTGCATTCATCCTTCCTTCGATTCTGTCTAGTCTGCCAGTTCCTGCTGCTGAAAAACATCCGAATAGCATGATGCTGCCACCACCATGCTTCACTGTAGGGATGGTATTGGCCTGTTGATGAGTGGTGTCTGACTTCACACCAAAGAGTTCAATTTTTGTCTCATCAGACCAGAGAATTTTGTTTCTCATAGTCTGAAAGTCCTTCAGGTGCCTTTTGGCCAAAAAAAATTCTGAACAAGAGCTAGACCTCTTTGAATTTCTGAAACAATCATCACCTCTTTGAATGGGTGTAAAATTTTAAATCCTGGCATTTAAATTTCAGATATTCAATTCACTTTGATTCTACAGCTGATCTGAGATCAGATATGGCCCAATTGCTTGAATGAGGAGTAACAGTGAATGCCTGTTAAATAGAACTGCCCCTCTCGTGATCTGCACCAGCATGTGAGGGGAAGTTGATTTTTTTTCCGTAGAAAATTGTATGTAGAGAGCAATACGCACTACAGCAGCTCTTTCAGCTGTAGCTCAGGAACTCCTCTGTTCCATAAGTACAGGAATAGGAAAAAGGGAGGACCCAAATGAACCAACAGTGAGGATCTGGGTGGAGTGATTGACAGCAACGATCACGAAATTTTAAAAGCTCTGGGCATATTATACGGATCAGCCTCTGTGCTTCTAATGCAAACGTGGTGTTCATCTCAGGAGCTCTCTGGTTAATTAACAGTCCTTAATTACGTTTTAGAAACAAATAAAACTACAAGTGGACAGACAACCTTTGTCGTATTTATGTATAATAAACCAAATGTCACATTGTGTAAAAATAAGAATGAAAAGAATCAATTTAAAGCCGTTTCGTCAGCTGCTTGTCTCTTGTGGCATGAGAAAATGGGCGATATGCAGGAGGAGTCTGGGGTTGGAGACTCGAGCGGATTTCTCCCAGGAGGTCAGTTCATGCAGAGGACAGGGGATAAGGGCCATTTCAAGCATTTTGTTTTAATTGCCACCGAGACTGAAGGCTCTGCCAGCGTGTAATGCAGTGCACCACCACTAAATAACTGTGTCATGTCTCCTCCAGAAAGAGCCGACATATGGTTGGAACAACACGGCGTCCAACGAGGCGTGAAGCTGGGATGGATGCAGTGTGGACATCTTGTGTTTCAGTTACTCCTTTTATTGTTGGGCTGTAAATATTAGTTCCTATCTCAACTGATTAAAAAAAAAATAAATGGATCAGTCAGAAAATAAGTTTGATCTTATATCAGTTGTGTAGTTTTCAGATATGCTAGTACCAAAGCATGGTGATTCAGCGTTCATGGTTCATTTTGTGCATAAATTTGTATGATCAATTAAAAAAATACATAATACAGCTTGGTATTTACAAAGTATGTCCCTGGTATTTACAGGGTACTTACCCAATACATAGAGGACATGCATATGCACATATAAGGTACTACAAAGTACATACCGGGTACTTACAGGGTACACACAGGTATACACCTGGCACTTTCTGAGTATTTAATGAGCACTTAAAAGGCACATACCTAGTACTTACACAATACATACTAAGCACATACCTAGCACTTGTTGGGTGATTACCAGGTCCTTTCTAGGCACTTATAGGGTACATAAGTGGTATTTGTTGGATATTTACCAGACACCTACAGGCTACATATCTCCTATACCTGGTTTGTACCTTGTACTATGGTACTAACCAGGTATTTACCAGAATATGTGGTGTATGTGTCTTGCAAGTTCCATGTATTTACCTGGTACTTATCTGGTATATACCTGGTTATTTTGGGGTACTTACAGGGTACATACTTCATACCTTTTTTGGGACTTAAGTAGGTGGGTATACCAGACTCATATCTGGTACTTACTGGGTATTTAGCAGATTTTGTACATGGCTAATGTACTCTGCAAGTACCAGGTATTTACTCAGTATTGCTCCCTACCTTAGGGGTTGCCACACAAACTAACTCACACAAAGACTTGGCTATATTTTTTTAATGTAATGCCAGATGCCCTCCCTGACTCAACCACAGACCACTGAGCTACCACAGCCCTCTGTACGGAGCAGAGAGCTGCCATCTAAGGTGCCCGGGGAAGCAGATGATGGGGGTTAAGGGCCATGCTCACAGGCTCATCTTCTCTAACCTCTGTGCCACCATTCCCCCTTACTCAGTACTTACAGGGTACAATAAACAGATTGATCTTTATTGGTCAACCACTTCTGTGGCGGCGATTAAAAAACCCTGAAAATTCAGATTTTACCATGAAGGCCATGTCTTTATCTGTGCGCCGCACTGTTTCCCAAATGAGCCTCAGATGTTCTGTTCTTGTCCGTTCACGTCCTGTACTGACATCAGCTCCTTCCTGTTATAACTTTCCCACCGCTGACGTGTTGGGTGTGCGTTTGACACCGCTGATACCTCGTGTGCTCAAAGCCCAGACTGGCCTCTCCACCTGACCGAGGAAAGAGGATGGGTGGGCTGACGCTGTAAAGCGCTCTGATAAAGCGAAAGTGCTGAAGAGCGAGCAGCCTTAATGACCACCAGAAAACATACGGAAGCGCTTTGTGTTGACTTTGTGGGCTTGGCTCTAGACATTCAGCTCAGGGACACAGGTTGCAGTTTTGTTTTTACTGCAAGCCCAGAGTCGGATCCATCACACTCGCTTCAAAGAGTGGCGTGTATTTATTTGTTTGACGCAGCAGATGAACCCCGTCCCCGCATCAGCATCAGCGTTCCCACGTGCATGTTCCAGCCTTGCCGTCTAATGAAGATTAAGGATTTGATCTGTTTTCATTCTGTCTGCACTGTTTCCAAGCTCAACGCCAAATCAAACATGCTTTTATATAAAGAAACTCCATTTTATCTCCCACAGGCAGTGCCAGAAGGTTTAAAAAAGATCTACTTTTTTTAACACGCAGTTATCTATTATATTACTCTTAGCAAATGGTCGATGGACAATAAATTAATATATTAAAAAGTTGCTGATGAGAGAGATGTGTCACCCATCAAGTTAAACAGTTTTTCTCATGAAATTTAAACCTTGGATTTGTGATCAGCCTCATGACTTCTTTGGCTCAGTGATGGCCAAATTCAGGCTGTGATCTTCTCCTAATCTTCAGTGCACGTCAATCTTTGAACCACACATTTAATTGAAGAAAGATGTTAAATCACTATAATGGCCCGGACGCTGACATGATAATTGTTTCTTTGAGGTTACGTTTAGCTTTAACAGCTCTGTGTGTGTGTGTTGCGGGGCGAATTTTCTCCAATCGCCTGGTTGTTTGTGCTCTCTGCAGAAAGACGTAAAGGACGTGTTCACGGCCATCTCGTTCGAGGTGGCTTACGGCTTGGGGAAGCATGTGGTGACTGGACACCAGGAGCAAGACATGCCCGCTCTCACTCCGGTACTGAGATGGAGGCAAGGAAACAAGATTGCGGTGAAAAATGAGGTACACTATTGGTTATTGCCACTGACCACCAGCTAAAGGTGGATGATAAGACTTAAGATGTGTGTGCAGGCCAGTCATGATAAACATTAAAACAATTAATCGCATGATAAATGAAAATTATCGACCTCGTTTTCATTTATCAGCTTTATCGTTTCTTCATGTCTCTCTTCCTACTGGACACTGGATGACAAAAGATTCAACTCTGGTGCTCTTCACTGACCCCTCCCTTTCTCCTTTCTCTTTAAAGTCCATTTTAACCATCCAAAATCATGTTTTTGTTTTAATTGTTAAAAGCAGCTAAGCAAAAGCTTTGTGTGAAAAATGCTATGCTAAAGCGCTCAAACCACACTGAGCATCTGCCATTTAGAGAACCAAAGCGAGACAGCCCATGTCACGTCAAGGGGCCTCCCTCCCATTTTTCTTAAAAAGACACGCTGCTTGCTCCCTCGCCATCCAGTGGTCAAAAAAGTTACTGCATGCAAAAAACGATAAGCATTTCTTCTTAAATTTGACAATAATTACTGATCATTGTCAAATTTCAATTAATATTATCATTTATCGCAATAATTTCTGAGACAATTAATCGCCCAGGAAAATTTTGTTATTGTGACAGGCCTATGTGTGTGTTTGGGCAGAGGTGGGCGTCTGGTACCAAAACATTTCACAAACTACTGGACAAAAGTTGATTAACGCAACCAGATTTAACTTAATTTAGTCGATTCTGACTGATCATTACCAAAACTATCCAACAAACCGCTGGAGGGATTTTATGTCTTAAATGAGTCTTTTAATAAGGAATAGGCCTTAAAATTCAACAAGAATCTATGAGGAGTCTAAGATTCTGGTCCTTTTTTTTTTTTTTTTTTTCAAATGATCAAAAATCCAAATTTTAATGAAAATATGTTCATCTTACTCTTCAGGCAGGATTTTAAATAATGATCACTGTGTTTGGACTGATTGAAAGATGTGCCTCACACCTGATGTAAAAATGTTATATTTTATAAACTACATAATGAATGAAGGAAATGATTTTAAAGTGGGTGTAATGATTTGGTTCGGTTACCGCTTGAGTTGGCTTTCCTGAGTGGAATCCAGAAAGACTGATTGCTTTATTTTCTTTCTCCTATAACCCCCACCTGTGTTTCTTCAGTCTAGTTTGTATGCAGAAATAAGAACTTAATTGTGTTTTTTTACATTATACAGAAAGTAAGTTACACCGCTTGAGCTCATGCATTATTCAGCTTCATATCCTCTGACTAATTTTAAAAAATATAAACTTGTTTTTTGTTTAAAAAATATTTTTTTTAAAAATCCCTGGCTGTTTGTAACTCACACAACACTGCCCCCTGGTCTGAAGACGTGTCTGTGTGTTTAGTGAACAGCATGAGGTCATCCTGAGTGTGTCCTTTCACCGTTTCCTCCTCAGACCTGGTTTGAGAAGAACTGTCTGTCAGACGACTGCGCTGCAGACCTGAGGCTTCACGGGAAACTGCTGCTTTCTGGGTAAAAACACAAAAACGCCAAAGACATTACGCTTAAGAACGCTTCTGTCAGACTCCACTCAGAGACTGACATCATAGGTCATCATAGGGTGTGGGTAGAGGAACCATGACGCACGCCTGGAGATTATCCATGTGTGTGATCAGAGTTAGGGAGTTAACTTTTTATTGTTTTTTTTTGTTTTGTTTTGTTTTCTTCATTCTGCTGTTTGTGTGAATGTTTATGAAGCATAGGTTGTGATCCATTTTTCTTCTGAACGTTTATCAGCATCTTTCTCAGTCCACATTCTTTGTGCTATTTCAGCAAATCATAAATCAAAACATTCAGCTTGTTCAGGAGAAGGGTGCTGTGACTTTTGGTATTGGTGCAACTTCAGCTTTTTGAAACGTTTAGCCTTTTCTGCCATTTTTTTCCCTGTAGAAAATGAATTGAGCTCATTTCACATCCTTCAAATCTTTAGATGTTTTACAACCTTTTACTGCTCCTTCCACATTTTGTTCTGGTTCTTCAGATTCATTGTGCAAATGTAAACTTTTTTCAGCTACTTTCAGCTTATTTCAGCTGTTTTTTTCTGCTGTTTTGCACTCCTTTCAGATTCTTTCTGCTAATTTCAGCTTGTAAGGCACATTTCAGCTTTCTGCAAGTTTCAATTTTTTTTCTGCTATTTTATAGCTGTTTTAAGCTAATTTTAGTTTTTTGGCTAATTCTACATTTTTGCACTCATGTCAATGTTTTTCAGCCTAATTCAGCAAAAATGTGCTTTCTCCTCTTCCTTCTGGTAATTTAAGCTTCTGTCTGCTTTTTTAGCTACTTTTCAGCTGTTTTCTTTTGTACATTTCAGCTTTTTTTCAGCTAATTTGCTGCTCCCTTAAGCATAATTGGTGTTCTTTCTGCTTCCTTCTGCTAACTGAAGCTTGTTCTAACTTTCAGTTACATTTTTAGCATTTTTTAGAAAATTTCAGCTATTTTCATATAAATTCAAGTTTTTGATCTTAATGTCTGCTACTTTAAAGGTCCACTGACATGATATTTGAACTTTGCATAAAATGGCACAACATATATATGTTGTATAATTCAA
>JAVCKU010000085.1:21612229-21624011 GCA_032273985.1 Hypsolebias coamazonicus
CACTGATGTTTGATAAGAATAAATGTTGACGCTTTGTGCCAAAGTCATGTCCTGTACAGAACGCCACCGGATTCATTTGATATTTTCAGCTCGTCCCATCACTGGGAATGGAAGGTTTTATCTTTTCTATTACTTTTCCCTGTTTTACACACTTAAATGTCAGAAATGTCAAAAATAACCAACCAGAGAAAAAGTCAGATAATTATATATATATTTTTAAAAAATCCAAGTAGGTTTCCCGTCATGTGTCAGTTAACTGTACTGTAGAGCTCTCTGTTGATAATTTATTTGTGATTTTATTTTATTGTCTAAAATGCTAATTTCACCATTAAAAAAAAATTCTGGTCAGCCTGGGATGGCTTTGAACCAAATTCTGTGGACAACTTATATATTCAAACAGTGGTGCCACCAAGGGGGCACCAGGCCCCCACACTGCCCCCCTGGTCAGACTGTTTTATGCACATATTCTGTCTATTAGCAAAATATCTCGTGATCCAGTGGACAGATTTTTATCTAAACTTTCAAACTAACTTTTGGAGTCAAGATGGCCACCACAGCTACAAAGTAATTTTAACAAACACCAAACTGGTTATAATTCAGTCAAATTCACCGATATTGTGCATTGATTTGGTGTGGTAGTAGCTGAGGATCATCTCCAACACGTACTCGAGCTCTTTGTTTAAAGATTTGGCATGTTAAGACAGCAGGCGTTTTGTGTTCTTTTTTTTTTTTTTTTTAATCCTTGCTTCGGTCATGAGCTGAGTAGTGACTGCGCCGTGCTCAGTTAATAAAATCAACTATTAAATAATACAAAACCTAAACTACTGTAGGCTTATGTCAGACAGTGATTCCCTAACCTTCATATTGCAGTTTATTTTAATATCCTACAGTATTTACAGTATAAAAAACTGTTTTTTTTTTTTTTTTTTTAATGACTTTTGATTGTGGTGCCCCCCTCTCTCACATGGCCACCTCTGAAAACCTTCTGGAAGCACCCCTGTTTTTTTTTTTTAGAAAAAGAAGCACAAAGTAGGACCAAAATATCTGAAGCTACTTTTGTTCAAATACGCAGCTAATTTTTCACATGGACCCCACAAACCTGCTCTGCTGTGACTTACGATCCTAAAGCTGGTCAGGATTTAACTCCAAAGCCTCCCTCTAAGCAGACGACATTAACTTTTACATGTGTAATACTCGGCGAGGGTGAAATGTGAGATCTCCACGGACAGATGAAAGTCAGCATCAGAAATTTATCTTCATTCTTTGTTAACGGAAGCTTCTGGCCTGAGTAACGCTCCAAAACTATGTGGAAACTTGCTGCACTCGCACACAGAAACAAGCTGTTTGGAATCATTCAAGTCCAAAAGGACGGAAAATGTTTTCAGAGCTGAGGTCCAGGTGTTGCTGAGTGCTCAAACTAATGAGTGTCTGACAATTTGAAGGTTTCCAACACCATGAGCACATTAACAGTTTATTACAAAATAATATGTAACAGGGGGGAAAAAATCCAGTGTACCCTTTAAAAGTGGGACATCTTTGAAATAAAAGCAGGTGAATAAGCCTGCTCAGTTCTCTATAGATCACTTATGTTAAATCTGGACACTTTTAAATTCCACTGGCGTAACTTTGTATACTGAGCACTTCTTCCCTCTGCACCAGTTTTAAACTTGTTACATTAAATGTATGAAAGAACCCAACACTTGACCTTTATTTTTTTTTCTGTAAATGTATAACTGTGATGTTTGTTTCCACCGTTGTCACGTCTTCATTTGGACTTTTGTTCAGAGTAAACTACTGTCAGTATCATTTCTATTATAGTGTGCCGTACATGTTTGATGTTAAAAGTCATGTTTGAGCTATGTATTTATCTAGTGATAAATTTCAGAGTGGAAAATCCAAACTGTTCATTTGGTCTTTGTGTGTGTGTGTGTGTGGGGGGGGGGGGGGATGCTTTTTTTAATGGAGTTTGGTGCTCTCTGCTGGTGGCGTTGCTGCCTATACAATCACTGAACTATTGAAAGTAATGTTTGCATAAATGAGCAGGACCCTGTCAGAGTAATTATTTTTCTTTCATTTTGATGCTGTTCATCTGACAAATTAAAGCTTCAACAAAATACTTAGATATTTAGTTCTAATCACCTTCAATTTACTGTTAACTCCTGTCAACAGCCTAAACCAGGGGTCTGCAATCTGCGGCTCAAGAGCCACACGCGGCTCTTTGGTTCCTCCGCAGCGGCGCTTTCAAGCTTTGACCAAAACTGACATAAAACTGAATTTTATTGGTTGTTATACAAACAACAAAAAAACGACTAGTTTTAGCTGTTTTCCCCTTGTTTCTTTTGCAAATACATGAACACTGGAACAAGTACAAGCAGTAAAACATATTCACTTTAATGTTATGCTTTATTTCTAAACTTTATTAGGGCTGCATAGTTGGTGGTTTTTATTCATTAAAAAAAACTCTAAGAATCTGTTTTTTTTTATTTGTCTTAAATTGTAAAAATATAAATTATTAGTTTGTCACCCTTAGTGGCCACAAAAGGCTCTTCCAACAAACCTAAAGTGGCCCATGGGCCACCAGTTGATAACCACAGTTGTTGCATATTGTTGCAGCTCTGAACACTTTTAGTTTTGTGAACAAAGGCATAAAATGGCTCTTTTGAATAAAGGTTGCAGACCCCAGGCCTAAACAAATAACATTTTATCATATTTTTTAGGATAAATGATTTATCACTGCTCTGTAGAAGTCTAGAGAATGAACTAAAATGTACAGTAGATTTCTGATTCAAACTTTGGGATAAAGACTTTACTGAACTCCTATAAATCATTTTACTATTAATTATAAAGGATCATGTTAATAGGGTATTAAATTATTTCTTTGTATGTGTACAGGTTTTAATGTTAGAACTTTTATGTATTACAAGTTTTTATGTTCCATTACTTGATTTGTTTATTTTTACCAGGAAAGTCCCGTTGATTAATTGTCTCTTCTTCCATGAGAGTTCTTGTCAAGGTGGAGGCATAAATGTTTTTCCTTCCGTTTTAAGATCCATCCCAAAAAGTCATACAAGGTGCAGTGATGAATACATGAATCTGCATTTATTGCAGACATCATACAGTGTAAAGGGAGCACAAATTAGTGCAGAAATCCACATGCTTGTAGCTTCCATTACTATAATTATGGTGTCCAACTCGAGAGAAGGGTTATATATTTATTTTAAAATGTTGTGTACTTTTTGTTTAAATTTGGAAAAGTGCTCAATATCTGAAAGTATTATTATTGTAAAGTGTATTCATTTTTTTAAAACAAAGCAAAACAATTATCTACACAATGAGAAATGCAATCACAAATAAAATGAAAGGCAGCGGAAAGAAGAATAAAAAAATCTTATCTCTTCCCCCTTTTACCCAAAAAATTAATTCAGACAATAATAATCTTCAAATGACAAAAACAAATTAACTCTTCCTCGAGTAGCAATTCATACAAATACACATTAAGCTATTTCATTTTTTTTTTAACAAATCAACTTTGATCATTCGCTGAAACATCGACGTTGATCTGGCATTTTTAACATCACTACCAGATTATTTCATAATCTAAGTCCTTGGATTGAAGTAGACGTCCCTTCAAAACTAATTCTAAATTTAGGTTTCACAAATATCTCTATCCCCTTAAGATTATAACAACTTTGTCTTTTAACAAAATTTAACTGGATATTTAAAGGTAATGTTTTATTATGAGTCCTATACATAACTGATAAAATATTATAATCTACCAAATCATGGAACTTCAATTACTTCAGTTGATAAAATAATGTTTGACAGAAATGTTTTCTAGTAATAAAACAAAAATAGGCTTTGTAATTGTTTTACATGCCCAAACATCAATACAATAGATTAAGTGTGGAACAATGATTGTGTTATACAACATGTATTGCACTTTATAATTTAATAGCTCCCTTACTTTGTACAGCACTGCAATAGATTCAGTTATTTTTATTCTCACACAATTTATGTGATGTTTCCATGTCAGCTTTTCATCATGATAAATAACTTCACCTGTAACATTAAGTGTTCAGACTAATTTTAACCTTACTTTATATAAAATGTACTTTTTAAATGGATTCAACAGTGAATGTTTGCTGAATGGAAACCATTTATACAAAAAGAAAACACAAAATTAAACTCCTCACAGTCCAACAACTACCAAAAATATAAAATCCAGACGCATGAGTCAATTACAACACCTGGTGGATTGATTAACTGATTAATTTTGCAGTTTCAGTGCATGCTAAAGATACTCTTTAAAAAAAAAAAAAAGCCCAATATCATCTGACCAGGTGACTGCAGTTGCCATGAAACAGTGAAATCAAACACCAGCTGCTTTGTAAAGCTAAATTAATTATTAAATTTGCTTCAGCTCCACGTTCACAGCATGACAGCTCTTCAGGCTGCTTGCTTTCTTTTAACCGGGGAGAATCATCTAATAAAACCATGTCTTCATTGTTGGAACATGGGTTTATCAGGACTGCAGCCGTGGAGAAGGTGGTGGCACCCATCGCGTGTCATCTGTGTCACTTGGTGCTGCTGTGTGATAACGCAGAGGAACCAGAACTATTTGGCCAACTGGAGGTGGAGGCTCAGGTTGTGGCTAAAGCCACTGAGAACATGGCAGCAGTGGTCTCCAGGTAAGAGGTGACACGAACATCTGTAATAGTTGTTAGATTTTTACAAGAAACTTGTGATGAATATATATATTTACTTCTAGGCAAATAAGTGAGACAGAGGATGAAGTTTTGGAGATGGAGATGTCGTCTCTGCTTGAGTCGTTCAGTGTGACCGGGCAAAACGTGCTGCTGGCAGCTCAGAAGCTCAGCATCCAGCCCAGTTTGCCCGAGCACAGAGAGGAGCTCATCGCCGCTACGCAAAACGTCTTCCTGGGAGTAATCAGAGTACACTTGGAGTTTTTTTTTTCTCCCTGTGTGGAAAAACGATGCCTGAAATAATAAAATTCTCCACATACTTGATGGTTTCTTCAAAGAAAAGTCGGAATGGAGGAATGCTGCAGACTAACATTCGACAGTTTGAACAGCTGAATCTGTGTTTTACTTTGTTAGATGCTTAAATTAATGGAATCAAACTGCTCACGGGAGACGCACATCACACTCTAATGGGTTCAAACAAAACACCTCTTAATCTAGAATTTAACCTCTGTGCTGTCTTACAAAATGTGATTTGTTATCAGTTTCAGAGGGCAAGTGATTCATTCTGGAATGTTCAGCCATCATTTAGAGACTTTGTCACCTCTAGGCAGGTGTCTTGATCGTGATGGGTGATCTGCAGGGGTGGGATGTAACAAACTACAAGTACTTCATTACTGCACTTAAGTACATTTTTCATGTATCTGTATTTTGTTTAAGTAGAGTTAAACGCAGCTACCTTCAAGTTTTACTCCACTACATTTTCCATTAAGTATCTGTACTTTCTACTACACTACATTTCCATAATGCGTTACATGTTACATTTATGTTGCAGTTTTTGATTTGTTCGTTAGTTTGAAAGTAACCAATGGCGAGATGGGAGCTGGGCCAATGACATATTTTCTAGTATATATGTCATTGAGCTGTGAGCACCCACAGCACCACTAACACACCTAAAATTGATTCCACTGCGTAGAGTCAGCCAGAAGATACGAGCCACCCATGGACTTATTGAAAGATTATTGAAAAACTATTGAAAGACTTTTCAGTGCAGCAGGACAGATTTTCTCTCCCAAAAGAGACAGACTGGACTCAAAAAACTTTGAAACCAACTTCTTCTGAACTTGAACAAGAAATTCTTGCTGCGATATTAAAATGTGTCAGTTCATGGGATGTTAGGAGACAAGAGATGTCTCCAAATGGATTGACACTCGGGTCCAAGTTTTGAAAATGGTGTCAGGAAAATAAAATTTTGTTCACTATTGACCCATTACAAGGTTGACTAGACAACATTGTTTTTAACTAGAGTTGATGACAAACTGGAGTTAAACTGTCACGGAAATGATCAGTGCCTATTCCTTTGTCGGGTGTGTCTAATGCTTCTTTTTTCTGTCAGACAACTTTTACTTAAATGTGTTTACTGTAGTTAAAATGACACATTGGTTTTACTTTGTGTTATTTACAATCTTTCAAAGGTATAATCATTCCTCTTTCTTAATTTGTTTAGTTGCATTTAACTCTGCATGTCATCCCTGACATTTTGACACAGAATCACAAGTCCAAATGTGAACTGTGTTACAGAGTAAATGCAATAAAAGCATGTATTATCTGCAGCATTGTTCATTAAACTGGAACAACACTTTTAATGTATTACAGAAAATATGCATACAGTACACACACTTGATATTGTAGAGCATTACATTTGGTAATACGTTCAGCAAATACTTTTACTTTTAATACTTGATATTTTTAAAAGCAAGTACTCAAGTACTTATTTACTTTTACTTAAGTAAAATAAAATGTGGTACTGCTACTTTACATTTTTGTCTGTTTACGTTTACTTAAGTACAGTGTTTAAGTACTTTCTACACCACTGGTCTTTAGTGTTTTGTTTATTTATTTGCCTTTAAAATAATTTGTTGATTATTCCATTCTCTCTGAAGTTATTTAAATCATCCATCCGCTTTACCCATTTATCACTTTAGAGGGCAAGGGTGCACATGTCCATCAGTTACTGTGCAAGAGGCATGAAAATGAATCTGTCTCAAAGACAGTCACACAAGCAAACAAGATTTTTATGAGTACAATATGATCCACAAGCATACCACAAGTTTTACAAAAGCATAAATGGTTTATGAAGTGTTAGCATTTCTATTTGGACAAGTAGGAATTTTCTGTGCAGACAAATTGTCGATGTGCAAAAAATCACCTGTTGGGGACAAATCAGTCAACATGGATCAGCTTGATTGTGAATGTGACAGTTGAGACTTTCTTGCCGCTCCAGATTCACAAAAGTAATGCTGCATTCAAGGCTGGTGAAAAGCTGGTACATCTGAGTCACCAGATTTATGGAGTTAGTGGCAAAATACACATTTCTAACTTGGCACAATAGCTCAGACTCTCTATATTGTACTCATACAAATCTCATTGTCACTTTTATTCTGTTCAACAGATCTCACTTGTAAATGAGTCTTCGGGGCTTAATGTGATTTATCTGTTTAAATAAAGGTTGAATTAATTGTGTGACTACTTTGAGACTGATTAATCTTCATGGAGAGGTGCAATACACCATGGACTGTTCTCAAATGCATCACATGGCCACATTGAAACAAATAACCAGTCAAATGCTCACTTACACTGAATGAAAATTTAGAATGACCAATTAAACAAAAAAAAAAAAGTACCCAGAAAAAAAGTAATGCAGGTACAAAGGGAACCATGCACACTCTACCCAGAAAGGCTCCATCGAATTAAATGGATGAACTCAAGAAGCAACCTTCTTGCTGAAAGGCAACAGCTCTACCAACTGTGCCATAGTGAAGCTCATAATGAAATTATAGTTTCAAACCACTTGTTTGAAACTATAATTAGCCCAAAGGTAATAGTTTGGTTTTACTTGCATTATTGTGAATTATTGTGCATGCATCAGGATTATTCTGATGTCTCATCAAAATTGTTTGACCCCAGTACCATTAATCTTTTTCAATGATTTGGGTTTAACATGATGATTATTGATTTGGGTATGACCCTGAATGGCAGACTAAAGAGGCGAAGACACAGGTATACAAAAGTGATAGTTTATTTACAGTGCTGGAACAGAGTGGTATTCGGCTGTTGGAGGATGTGGGAGACTGGATGAGGATCTTGAAATTGATCTGTCTCGATAATAGAAGTAAGAGGGACAGGTGCAGAGTCCAGAGGCGAAGGAGGATCCAGAGAGGTGAGTATTTGGTACATGGTGTATTGTTGCAGATGAATTCAGAGTGAGTTTTTCAGAACTGTGTTGGGTGTGCAAGATTTATGGACCAGACACAGCCAGGGAGCCAGGAGGGTACTACAAATTTGTAGTCAGTTACCAGTTGCTTTTCGGTGTATTTTACCAGCACTGGCACATGTTTAAACATCTTTAGCTTTGCCTGTTTCTTATATACTGTAACAGTTGATGGAAGCACTGATGTATTATGTCTATGTCTTGATATGCTACTTAGAAACATAAGAATTTGCAGTCATAATTTGAAAAATAAACTTCCTTTTACGTATAGGAGCAGTGCTGCAAACGTGTGGTAATAGTATATTACATTTTTTTGGTACGAAGATGCCACTACTTGTTTTTTCATACAAGTCCATTCAATAAATCAAGTTTTCTGAGCTGCCCCGTCTTTTGAGAGAAAAGATACACACACCGCCTGGCAAGTGAACCACAAATGGAATTGTTTTCATTTCAACATCAAATAAGGAAAGCAAAAGTCAAAAGAAATTAAATCAAGCTGTCAAACTGTTAATGTTTTACAATAAGCCAAAAGTAATAAAGCAGGGTCCATGGTGCTGTATTCATACATTTATTCATTTTAAAAAACACAAAAATGCAAGTATGAAACAAACAGAGCTTGCATGTACTGTACATGGAGCAAGAACACTGGCGATACAACCTAAAGGTTTGACCACTTCATGTCTTGTTATTCAGTGGTAGGCAAGTGCAAGGCACATGCAATAGGGAAAAAAATGAGTTAGTTGTGTATACCACATTTAACATTTACAGCTCCCCACGTGTTGCGTAGAGACAAATAGGACATTCAAGTCTAAATTAAAGGTTAGTTCTTGTGAGTCCATAATGTATCTTGCTGTTTTGTTGTTCTATGCATGTAACTCTATTACTCTCTCTTGGCAACTCTCTTCTTTTGAAAACTTTTTTCAAATGGTAATTTGGGTCACAGTTGGGTCTCCAGTTTTAGTCAAATAATTCTCCTTTGCATACTTTCTTTATATTAAGTTATGTATGTTGTTTGTTTTAACGTTCAGCAGTTGATATTGTGCCCATCAACAACAAGCCATGTGAACAGTGGTATAACATTATCTTTTTAAAACAGAGAAATCAAGTATGCAAACTAATAATAATAATAATAATAAAGTTATAGGTTGACAAGGAACAGATAACTAAAATGGCACATTTTTGCACAACATTAGAAGCATTGACTCCAAACTCTTCAACATTACTTCATAGTCCCAGGATTCAAAGAACCATCTTGGATGAAAACAGCATCTGCGAACTGAGTGCTTCAATTAGGACTGCAAACTTTCAATGAACTTTAACTGGTTTAGCTTATTTCATTTCAGCGTGATTAAAAACAGCAGTCTTCTAAACATTGCTGGATAGATTATGATGTGTTCAATAATGTTATATAATACAATACATATGTTTCATTTGGTTGACTAGCAAAGTGTTTTCATGAATAACTAAAAATAACTAGAATCTAAATGTCACGTGCACAAATCATAAAACTTGAAATGAAATAAAGTCTCAAATAAGAGGGAGACGAGGGGAACCAGGAACACAAGGATCAAAAGACAAAAAAAACAACAAGATATGTATGATACGAGCAACGCAAAACACAAAAATACCCAAGCATTCAGACGGACGGCCAGAAGACCATCCAGCATGGGACGAGTTCGGGTGAATAGCCCGGCGACAATCCATCACTGGTCAGAGATGTCCACCAGTAGAATAAGGGGAAATGAGACCACCAGGGAGGCTTCGGTGGCAGGTGAAGAGACAACAGGGTCGACTTCGGTGGCAGGCAAAGAGACCACAGGGGAGGCAGCAGCATAGACACCAAAGGTGCTGCAGCAGGCATAGAGACCAAAGGGGGCTACAGCAGATACAGAGTCTACCTAAGGCTTGGGACTCTCAGGAGGCTTGGGACCCTCAGTAGGCTTCGGACCCTAAGAAGAGGGAGTTCCACAGGAAACTGGAGAACCACAGGAGACTGGGGAACCACAGGAGACTGGGGAACCACAGGAGACTGGAGAACCACAGGAGACTGGGGAACCACAGGAGGCTTGGGAAACACAGGAGACTTGGAAGAAGAGTGAGAGGCATCATCCAGGACCCTTTCAGAGGTAGAGTGAGAGGTTTCATCCAGGACACTTGTGGGAATCCAGGAAGGAGGTGTGTTGCCGTCTTTGACACACACGGAGACACAGGAAGGAGTATTGTATTCACCGACACCCACAGAGACAAAGGAAGTAGGTGAGTCATCATAGACAACACCCATGGAGACACAAGGAGGTGGTGGGCTGTCATCCTCAACACCCACTGAGACACATGGAGGCGCTGGCAGTGTAGGAGACACTGGTGGTGCAGAAGACACTGGCGGCACAGGAGACACTGACGGCGCAGGAGGTACTGGTGGAGATTTAACAGACCAGCCCTGGGTCTGCCGTCAGCAACTTTTATGTTGGTGACAAGTTGAGATGTGAAGAGGATCTCTGGGCAGAGCAATCCTTCAGATGTGCTGGTGTAAATTCTCAATCATCCGGGACATGATAAAATCAAAAAACATTCAATACAGAAGTCCAGTTGGTTCTGTATTGAACGTTTTTTGAATCCTTCAGATGACTCAGATGACAGACTGGATTCACTTTGGCTTGATAAAGGAGTAGGCCACTACAAAGAGAGCAGCGTGCAGTTCTCCTCTGCCTGGTCCAGAAGCTCCGTCATCCCTGGAGAATCAACCTGTACCAGCAGCCGGTCGAACCTGCCCAAAACAATCCTCCACGGTGATCCACTTTGCCCAACATGTTGCTGGAGATAGCCACTGTGTCCATGTATTTCTGTGTTACCTTGCGGATTCACTGTCCGTCTAGTGGCGAGCTCCATAAGGAACAGGTAGCCGACTGTGTTCATTTTTAGGTCAGTGGATTCTATCACAATCTAGAGGTTTGTTGAACTCAAAGTGCAGACAGGCAATATGAACTCAAAGATAAAATAAGAATAATATTTTATTAAATGAATACCAAATGGCTGATGTAGCTGCAAAACTTACTTGTATGAGAAAGGAGACACAGAGTGAGAAAGAACATGATGCCTTTAAAGGATAATCCACCGACAAGGAAAGCATAAGGAGATACAAAATACGAAGAGACACTAACAAGGGAATAATTACAAACACCTGGGAGAAGACAACGACAGACAGGTGCAACAGAATATGGCAACACGAGAGAAAACACCAAGGAAGGATGGATAGATGACACAAGAAATACACAAATAACACACAGATCCTCTCATTAACAAGAGTACCACACACAACACATTCCATGCTCCCCAGCAAAGTAGTATACAGCAATGCACCAATCTTTGGCAATACAAAGAAAGACTTTATATAACCTTTGAGCTTGATTTGTGACATTGAAACTGGGAAGATGAAGGGTGAATGGAACACTGTCTATTGATTATGTAAATAGGTATTGTAGGATGTGAAGCAGGGTTACCTGTTACACCCTTAATTAATTATTCAAGACTAGTTCAAGTTCAGTAATATGAATTATTTATTCACGGATTCTATTCTTTTAGAATTAAAAACATCTTGTGTGACCAAATGAAAAAAAATAAGTGACATGAGACGTTAATTATATTTGACCCATCAAAGAAATTAGGTCATTTATTTATCAGATCATTAAATTAACATCATAACATATACACTTTGATTACAGGCTGTCCTCGAGTTACGAACGGGTTCCGGACCTAAGGACCGTTCGTAGGTCGATCCGTTTGTAGCTCGAAACCGAAAGTAAAAGGGGCCGTA
>JAVCKU010000085.1:21624111-21637334 GCA_032273985.1 Hypsolebias coamazonicus
CACAAGTCCAAGTGTGAACTGTGTCACAGAGTAAACACAATAAAAACATGTATTATCTGCAGCATTGTTCTTTAAAACAACACTATTCATGTATTACAGAAAATATACATACAGTATGCACACTTAATGATATTTTAGACCATTGCATTAGTAGCAAGTACTTTTACTTTTTTTTTAAAGCAAGTACTGACTTACTTAGGTAAAAACGTTAATGTGGTGCTTCTACTTTTAGAATACATTTTTGTCTTTTTATTTGTACTTTTACTTGAATACAGTGTTTGAGTACTTTCTCCAACACTGGTGATCTGATTTACAAAAGTACCGTAAGTGAATGGAGTTGAATCCAGAAGTAATCAGCAACGTTACTTTTTGAGAGTTTCCCTAAAATTGTCCATGAGATATTTTGTTAACGTTTTAGACAAATGACACAAACCTGATTGCTTTTGGCATCAGGCTGTAATGACGGTAATCTGAACGCCTGCGTTGCATTCTTTGGCCGGGTATCAAATATTCATTGACATAATTCAGTCTGGTCTCTCTGCTCACAGGTTCTTTTGGTGGATGACAACGCCGTCGTAAGGAGAGTTGTAGCTGCTGCTGATCGGGTTTTGGATTGCCTGGCTGAGCTCGGCTCTTCCGCAGAAATCGAGACTCTCCTTAAATCCTTCCAGGTGTTTTCTCAAGCCCTGCTTGTCCTCAACAGACTGACAGCGGACAGAGCCAAATCCCTACAGGATCCCAGACAAGCACAGCAGCTTCTCGACTACTTGGAAACACTGAGGAGGTGCATCTCCATGCTGCACACAGCCATGTGCACAACCATCAAACACCCGACATGTGAGCAGGCCCAGGCAGCCAAGAGGTACATCCTCAACAAGGTGCAAAGTACCGTAAGAGACATTACTGACACTCTTAAGAGTGATGGCAACAATGGGCCACTGGGACCACATGGGTATTATACTGGGAGGCGTAACAGTCTGTTGCAACTACTTAGTAGTTACTCAGTCTCCTCATTTCAAGACGGTGGTTTTGACAGCTTAGTGAGAGATATTGTGTTCCACTGCATGGTCGTAGCAAACTCTTCGAGAAGAGCGGCTCAGCAGAGAATAGTGAGCTTCTGTCGTCACATCCTGCAGTTCTGGTCTGACATCGAATGGATTTTAAAATCCTCGGAGGAGCCTGTTGATTCAGCGCAACGCTTTGAGGAGACCAGCGCGCAAATGGTCCAGCAAGTGCAAATGCTTAACAAAGCGCTGATGTCTGCGCTTCTTTATCAAGTTCTGGACACGTTCCTCGCAGCGTCTTTGACGGTTCGTGAACTTTTAGACGTGACAAAACGGGTCTTGGCTGCGGCTTCTGCAGCAGTTATGGACCTGACCTTTATTCAGCCGGTGGTTGAGGATTTCATATCGTCCACCGATAGGATGATCCAAGTGGCAAACTTCACTTCAGCCGTCGCTGAAGATGCAAAGTGTTTGGAGAATGTGGAGAATTCGCAAGCATGTCTCAGACGTCTAAGAGCTCAGATCACACCCCTTTCCCTGGAGCTGGAAGATAATGAGATGCAAACGGTTCAAATGCTTCACGATTTGGGCCAGAAATGGAAGGAGGAGATGAACGAGCTACAGGAGGCCATCAGTGATGTTGTGGATGTGAGGGAGTTCACAAGCCTTGCCATTACCGAGATGATCAATGACCAACGTGGATGTGATGAAGCCTACAGGGAGCAGAGTTACGAACTCTTTAGCGAACACACAAAGCAGTTAATGTCCTGCATGAAACTGGCGATTCGCTCAGTGAGGAGACACTTAGAGAGAAGCGATGACCCAATCTACAGGAACGGCCTGCTGGTTCTGCTGAAACAGGCCTGTTCATCTCAAAGCAAAGCGACTGAGTCCATCAGAGGCATACTTTGTGGTTCTGCGCTAAACGTGGAGATGTATGCTGCATTTACAGACAACGTTTCCACAGTTATTCAGCATTTTAAGGTGCTCAGGGAGGGACTGGATGGATACCAGCACCCACATCTCCTGAGCCCTCTGCGAGAAGGGGCACGAGAACTGGAAATCTCCCTACCGTTTTCAGCAGTTGAGGACACTGTTGGGATTAGCCTAGAAGATCATGTGGCAAGAGATTCAAACGCTCCTGTTTTAGACGTGCTGGGGAGAAATACTCCAGCAATGCACGATGAGGAGCACCCAGTTACAGAACCCATAGAAGTAGGAAAGGCTCATAAAGACGACAGCAGTGATTTAAAGGTGCCAGCTGTCCAAGATGAGCCTGAACTGATCCACAAACCTGTTGCGTTTGACCTCCTACCCCTGATGTACGAAGTTGTGACTGTGACTAAAGAAAAAAATGTGTCCGTGCTTAACCAGGCCTGTACCGGAGTGCTTGAACTGTCAAACTGCTACGCCCAGGCAGCGAAGGAAAGCTTAGCCGTTGTTGACGCCGTCGATGGTCAGACCCTGGAAAGTTTCAGGGCAGAGCTGGTGTCACTGACTCCGCTGCTCGTCCAGACCGCGCAAGAGATGGCGATGAGTTCATCCATGAGCAGTGAAAGCATCTACAAACACTGCACACAGTTCTCTGACCTCATCGGCATGATTAAAAAGGTTTTATTGCCGGCAGCTGGAACGTGGTACCATGCTGCCTACGCTGAACTGCAAGGAAATCTGCACACTACAGCGCCCAGCGTTGCACACAACCTGAACGAAGTGATGACTTTATGTGCTCATGCTGTCCAGTCCTTGACATCGTCTGATTTTAACTTGCAGACCGACGGTCAGGAAATGGTCAGCGTTTTACACAGCAAGCTGAACAAAGCCCAGAACAACACAAGGCGTCTCGTGGAGTTTTGCTCCTTGGCGGGAAGACGGGTAGACCAGCTTGACGGTCTCTGTATCCTCTGGGGCCTCTCTATTCAGGTTTTGTTA
Source organism: Hypsolebias coamazonicus (assembly GCA_032273985.1). Classification (NCBI taxonomy): domain Eukaryota; kingdom Metazoa; phylum Chordata; class Actinopteri; order Cyprinodontiformes; family Rivulidae; genus Hypsolebias; species Hypsolebias coamazonicus. The sequence goes on from JAVCKU010000085.1 coordinate 21,627,048, forward strand.
AATTCTCTGGATAGGATTTTAGGCACCTCAACTGCAACTGTGTACCGTTGGAATCCTCAGAAACAGATGTTGGCACTGTCTGAGAACTCGCTCCGGGTCCAAGAGGCTGCGATGCTCACCGGCTTAAACTGCAAAAGTGCTCACAACTCAAAACAGCTGGCGGGTGAACAGGATGAGCTAAAGGCACTGACTGACGAGTATCTTAAAGCTGCTGAGGAGCTCGACGCAATGCCGAGTGTGATGCAACTTGCAAAATCGGAATTCCTTCAGAGGCAGCTTCTCATTAAAATTAGAGTGCTCTCTGGTCTGTTACGTAAAGCGAATAAAGGCTACGATGCTGCGTTCCAAAACGTAGTCGGCCTCGCTTATGTCACCGCAGAACATGTGAGAGATTCTGACGCAGACAGATGGAAGCAAAAATTTGAAAACACAGCCCAAACACTAGCTGAGAACATCAAATCTGCATCCGGAAGAGTGGACGACTGCTTGAACTTCATCCGTGACCCACGCGCCCGCTCTAACTTGAGGTCCATCAACAACCGCCTGTCGTTTCAGATTTCAGACATCATCAGCAGGGCGGGGCTCGTGGTGGAGACGCACTTTATTTGTGACACGCTCAGTTTGGACGTGTTGATCCAGTGCTGGGCAGCCAAAGCTCGGTATGTGGTGGAGGAGATCCTGAAGCAAGATGGGATTCACAAGGAGGTCAAAGAGAGCATCATAGCCGGTTTGCAAGGCAGAACACCTGAGGACTTCGATAAAACGTTGGGTACGATCCCTAAAATCAAAGAAGTGGAACTTCCCGATGCAAATGCATCATCTCTGCAGAGAGGGCACACAGAAACCATCGAGGCTGCAGAAACCAAAGTGAACATAGCAGCTGTGGCAAAGTATGAACCTAAAACTGTGAGAAGAGATGTAAGTTTAGCAGATGATGACAAGAATTTACAGTTGGGTTCATGTGCTGGTAAATCACGCTCTGACTTTTCTCTACAGGACGCATGTGATGCGTACCAAGAAGACTCCTCACTGACCTTCACCTCCCTTTTTCTGAAGAAGAAGAGCAACACCTGGGATCCCAAAGACAACAGAATAGTCCAGGTGACCAGGAAGATGGCAGATACAATTTGTCACATGACACAGTATCTGAGGAAGAGAGGACCAATTCTGGTAATGACCACCAGAGGTCACTTCACTATTTTTGTCTTTAAGCAAGGCGGCCATGTTTGTTCTTTTCATTTATTTATTTATTTATTTAGAATAAGGAGGCATTTGTTGCGGCCTCTAAAGATGTTCTCACCAACTGCCAGTCAGTCACGCAGTTTCTCAGCATTATCGCCAACCACAGCCAGGATAAACAGTGCACGGCTGAACTTTCCCTCACCATTGAACAGATTCTAACCATCACTAACCAGCTCAGCATCATCTCCAGGTCCAGTAACTTTAGCATGAAAATATGCATATACTGTATATATTGTATACATAACTTTTTTCCACTGTTTTCTTTGTGTTTAGTGTGAATGCTGTGACTCCCGGGTGCAAATCATCAGATGAGATCCTGGTGAAGAACTCTCAAAATCTCCTTCAGACAGTACTGCGTGGGGTCCACGCTGCAGAAACAGCCTGCATCACCGTAAATATACCATCACAATTTTATTCTGAAACTTCTTGAGGTCTTTGTTTTGTACAAATTTAAAGCACAGCGCTTAAACGTTAATCAGTGTTTTTAGAGAAGTAACGCAAAAATACTGAGGAAAATACCCTGATGCATGCTCAATAATCCAGGTAGAAAAATCCAAAAAAGGTAAGTCTGGTCCTCTGGACCAGACTTACCTTTTTTGGACTGAGGAAAATATTATCCATCATCCGTGCAGCTGTGAGTGGCCAAAGAAGTATCTGAACTGTTGTTTATGTCATGTGATCCCTTCATAGTAAATGGTGATCATTCCATCAACTTAGTAGAATTTCAGCCCTTTCCTCTGAGCTGATGGAGTAAGTGGGACAACTACGGCTTCGGGATGTTGGTGGTTTTCCTCACATCTTTGGGCCTCTCTCCGTATCTGAATTTATTTTAGATTAAGGTCAGACTTGACACATCTGTCCTAAAACATGAACCTATTTCATATTCATTCAGTCATTGTTAAAATGGTGTGTGGTCTTGTTTCTTTAGGTGTTCTTGAATCTATCAAAATGTACTGTTCTCTTAATGATGGCTTGTTAGTGTAGCAGGGCAGGCCCAAACTACTACAGTTGTCTTATTGCCTATATTATGTGGCCTAATTTTTGACAACACAATTATGGTTAAATTTAGCTAAGCATCAAATCTGACTATTTATGTTGAGGCAGATGCCACATAAACTGTCAGATCCCATTTCTGATGCAAACACATCCATTACCTCTTCAACTTGAATTAGCATGAGCATTTTTTTAATTAATAATTATCCAATAAGAGTGAAACCGCCTCAGATTGGACTGATAAATTCTGTTATAAATAGAATTTAATTTTAATTCTGTTCAGAGGGAAGGACGTAAACATTTTTATAATCAGATCAACAGGATAATTTTAAACTTGTAAACTCTCAATTTGATTCTTGAGTCTTAAGGGAAAAAAAAAATATACAGTATATATATTTTTTGGACCATCTACCATTCGTGATCGAGAAGAGCAACTTTTGTTCGTCCATCAATTCACTTTTTTCCTCGCTTATCTGCAGTAAGGTCACAAGGACAGCAGATCAAGGAGGAAAACCCAGTCGTCACTCCCTCCTGCGATATTGTCCACTTTCTTCTGGATAATCCCGATATATTCCCAGATCAGAGAAATGAAGATCTCTCCAGCTCCAAACCATAAAACTACCACTGCATGGTGAAGCATGCAGGGCAACAATATTCTTTACGTCACTCAGTTGTCATTGTATTACAGTGAGGAGAATACCTGTTCTCATTTGTCCGTTTAATCCAAGACCCACAAAAACTTGATGACTGAGTTCACGTTTTTTGCTTCAAAAAATTTCAGAAGTCCCTTTTAGATAAAGCTGCAACTTTCACATCACGTATTCCGACGGCTCAATTTTCTCAAGGCTTGGATTCTGTTTTGGACTTTTTCAGGGTCTGAAGCAGCCGGAGCCCAACTCAGACGGTGAAGAAGCCACGGCCTTGTGTTTCCAGTGGAAGAGGAACCTGGAGATGTATCGAGCCCTGCAGACCTCTAACCCGGAAACCGACGAGCTCGGTTTAAGGAAGACATCATCGCACGCTTTAGCTCCCAGTCTCGCCCCCCAGGTCAACGTCTAGAAGAGCAATAGAGCTTACTGTACTTTCCAAACCAACTAAATTTATATATCAAGAAAAACTAAATTGTGCTGATGAGATTCATGAAATACCATATTTTCCGGCGTAGAAGTCACAGTTTTTTTGGCATAGATTTGTCGGTCCTGCAACTTACACTGTATACGCCGAAGCGACTTTTTTTTTTTTTTTTCCATATTCGTAAGGCAATTTTTGACTGACGCTTTAAATTTTGAAGAACTGCAACAGCGCCCGCTCGCTTCACTCAGCTGGTGCAGGCGGATGAACGCTGGAGAGTTAGCGACTCCGGCCGCGATGGATGGCGCCACCAGGTGAAGTTAAGCTGTTTTGACCATTAAATAAACGCGACAGGTCAGCGGTGACACATAAAAACTGCAACTTGTTCACAGAAGCGACTTGCATATGTTTTTTCCTCTTCATGATGCTTTTTTGGACTGATGCAACTTATACTCCAGAGCAACTTATATGCTGGAAAATATGGTAATCTTAATAGCACTTCATATAGGACACCATATGCATGCCAGGATGAAGAACAGTTGTCTTTTAACTTATTTAATCCATATATTTTTAATAAAAACCATGATGAACATGTGTTGTTAAAATGCCATGTAGTATTAAAACACTGTGGCTGCATTACAGATACACACGGGCATGAAAGAAATAAAGCATGACTGTATAGAATACAACACACTGTACAAAATGCACATTTAAAAAGTGACACATGAACACTGTAAAAAAAATAAAAAATAGCTTATTTTGGGGCAAACTAAATCAGTTTGCATTTCAGGCAAACTGTGTTTGTTCACTTCCACAGTCTTCAGAGCTTTAAGTACAGTTTACACAAACAAGTCAACAACAGAAACTATATTAAAAGACATATTTGTTGCATATGTACATACTGTATACCTGCAATGCCTTTATAGCAGCACCTCTCTGAAGAGCGTGCTCAGAAACGTTCCTTGTTACGAACATAGATGTGTTTCTTTTAGCCTTATCGGTTACTTTTTTTTTTTTAAATGGCACAAACTTTCAGCTGATAGAAACTGTTATCTTCAAAACTTTTGAAGCACTAAAAACAAAGTGTCAGAATAAATACCACCATCTGTCCGTGTGTACTACGACTGAATACTTGTATATAAAAAAGATGTTTAAAAAAAAAAAGTGAAAAATGACACAATCATAATAATAAAATACCTTAACATAACTGCATGCAAATCCTGTTTTTTTTTTTTTCCCACAATAATCTGCAAACTGACAAAAGTGTGGTTTGATGACCTATACAGGATTATGTACAGAAATAAATAAAATCATAAAATGTTAAATTACTGAACATGTCCCAACAGTTTACAAACTCCACTTTTAGTTTTTGCTTCCTCGCTGAAGCGTTTACTGACAGAAAGGAGAAGCAGTCGGGTCAAAAGTCTTGAATACGTCTTTAAGGGTCCGGTCTGCCTCCTCTAGATCTTTCTGTTTTGCTTCTTCCTCCTTTACGTCCTCCTCTTCCTCCATCGCTCCGTCCGGCTCCTGTTTGACCTCCATGTCCTCCTGTGCTCCAGCGGAGCCTTGTCCTCCTTGCTTGGCCTGCCTGGGGTCGGAGTACTGAGGTCGGATTAGTCCAGCCAGCGCTGGGATGGGGAGATTATGAACAGCTGGGGGTTTGACAGGTGAGGCGGGGGGCACGGTGGGAGAAGCAGGAGGAGAAGTATGATGTGAGGAGACGTCTGTGCTTGGGGCCTCATCAGAAGCAGCACTTTGCTTGATGGGTGAAAGTGACGCTGCGGGAGCGTTCTCGCTTTTAGACGGCTGTTTCAGAATCCCCGCCTTTTTAGGAGGCTCCCCCTGCTCCTTCTGAGCATGCTCAGCTTGAGAGCGAGGATCGTACAGGCTGATGCCCCTGAGTATCGTAGTAGGGTTCTCCAGACCTCCATCGGAAGAAGCCAGTCGGGGGGCATATGGCGGCAGCTTCTCGGGTTCTGGTTTTCCTCGGGCAGCTTGAGAGGAGCTGGCGCTGGCTTTCTGTAGTCGGGGGTCCACCGGTCCACCTGGTGAGGGCTCTTTCTGACCCAGCAGCTTGGAGTCCAGACTCCCTCTACGTTTCAGTCTGGGGTCAAGAGATTTTTGCTGGCGTGGATCTACAGGCCTTTCCGTAGGGGATCGAGACTCCAAGGATCCAGCGGGGAAACGGTTCAAACGCTCCTTCAAACGGGCCGCTGCTAGTCGGGGGTCCGACGGTGGAGGGCTGGAAACCGCTGCATGGTCGGGCAGGTTTGTTCGGTTCAGCTGAGCGTCGGCGATAAGAGGCGGAAGAGGCAGGTTAATGGAGTGCTCCTGTTTGGGGACAAGGGAAGGAATAAGATCCTCGGGCGCCCAAACCACAGACTGAGCGAAGGAGGGCCTCTGGAGGAGGATGTCCACCCGGATGTGACTGAACTGCTTTAACTGGCAACGGGGGTCCCGCTGCACCGCCCCGGGGCTGGCATCTAACGGGATAAGTACAGTTCTGTCCCTGAGCTCCCGCTCCCCTTCATCCTCCTCCTCGCCTGTTGGAGGCTTTTGTGCAACAGGATGGCTCGGCAGGCGATAGGAACCAGGTTCAGCCGGTCTCAGCTTCCTGGGGTCTCTGGAGAACCGTGGCTCTGCGGCTCCGTCCGACTCCTTGCCGACATCCGAGAGGCGCTGTCTAGGGTCCGGCTTCGTTCGCGGGTCACACGGCGGGGCCTTAAGAAGCCGAGGGTCGCTCAGCGCTGGAGCCCCCGGCACGACCTGGAGGGGCTTGGACTGACTCTTCTGCATCTCACTGTGCTTCTTCAGAGACTTGAGAATGGAGGAAACACAGGAGCTCCCGTCCTCCTCATCACTTGAGTACCAGTTTGAAGTTTCATCTGCAGTGAAAAGGAGCGTTAAGTAGAAGTTATCAGCGATGAAGCTCGTTTCTGCACATCCCTAGAGTCTGCAACCTTTACCATCAAACGAGCCATTTTACACCTTCGTTCAGTGAATTAAAAGTGTTCAGAGCTGCAACAACACGCTACAACTGTGGTTATCAACTGGTGGCCCATGGGCCACTTTAGGTTTGTTGGAAGGGGCTTTTGTGACCACTAGGGTTGACATTATAAAAATAAAATAACTAATAATTTCTATTTTTACAATTTAAGACAAAAGAAAAAAAAACATTGTTTTAAAGAGAGGTTTTGTTAATTAATAAAAACTATGAACAATATAAATCTAGGCAAGAAAGTTCATGCGCAATAATCCAGGATCCAATAATTCTTAGTTGGGTCATCTCTGGACAGTTTCTTTTTTATAGAAATGTTGTCCAGATGACCCGACTGAGAATTATTGGATATACAAATCTAGATTTTTTTTTAATTTTTTTTTTGTAATTGTGGAAAAATGAATTAAGTATAGAAATAAAGCATGAAGTTAGTTTTACTCCTTGTACATGTTCCAATAGCCACATATTTTCAAATGAAATGACGTAAAAACTGCAAAAACAAGTAATTTTTTGTTGTTTGTATAACAACAAATTCAGTTTTGGTCAAAGCTTGAAAGAGCCACTGCAGAGGGACCAAAAAGCCGCCGCATGTGGCTCCAGAGCTGCAGGTTGCAGACCCCTGGTCTAACATGACAAAAAGTAACACTTGGAACATCTTTACCTGACCCTTGACTTTCTTTAATGAAAACACAAATTATAAGAGAAAGAAGGGAGCAGCTAACAGAAAAACATTGAAATTATTGCTGGAAGTGCTACTGCTAGCTGCTACTGGGGATGTTTCTGCTTGCAAAGAACTGTTACATTCTCTGTAATTAGCAGGGTCATGTCAAACGGATGGCCATGTGAAGGTGTATAAAACAGTATTCTCATGAAGTGCTGCAGAACTTTGAAAACAGGAACGCTCTGGCCAGGGCTGAGTTTGTTAGCTCGTCTGCTTGGCCAAAACAAAACTTTGTTTTTTTTTTCTTTTTAACTGAAGTTGTTCAAAGAGTTATCTTTAGCAGGTAAGATATTATAAGTGTATCAGAATCAGCTTTATTATCATTGTACCCAGATACAATGATAATGTCTGTCTGAAAGATGGGCAGAGTACACGTTGCTGCTGCTCTTTCCTTTCCAGAAAACTTTTAGGCTTAGATGAAAAAAGGGGATGAGGACATGAGGAGAGAAGGCCTAAAAAAGATCTCTCACACCATGTCCTAGACAGGGCACAATCTGAGGCATTAAAAACACCTACCACACAAAGCAACATAAGTAGACATGATACATATGAGGCCGGTGAAGACAGTGAATTTCAAGGGAAGGTCGTAGCATAGTCCAGAGACCCCCTCCCAGCCATAGTCCAGATAAGAGGTGTTAGTTATCATCAGCTCGGTTGAGGTTCTGTCACATGTCCATGGCCTTGAGGTAGGGAGGGGTGAGGAGACAAACAGAGCATCTTTGTTTTTCATAACATCCCAGGAGTTGAGCTAGACCTCGTTCAAGACCAAATCCACAGTGTGGGTCAGGCAGAACTCAGAAGTTGCCGTTTCTGCCTTTTAAAGTCTCACTGGTACATTTCTCTGATGGAGAGTCCAAACAGCCGAATTGATGCTTTACGCTGAAAGCTGAGTTTACAGCTTCTCCAAGATTATTTCCAACCTTTCATGGGTGCTGCCAGAAAGTCCACAGTCCTGATAACAGCCTGCTCCAGCTCTGACGCAGCTCCACTTAATTCAGTCTGAGTGCTGCCAAGCTCCATCACATCCACACAAACCAAGCCAAACAGCAAAATGTAGTTGTCATCATGAATTCAATTTGTTTCCATTGAGGTAAGAGGGTCCTCCTTACCCTGACTCCTGTCGGAAGAAGTTGATCAATTTTGTTGAGAAACCAGCTGATCAAATCCTTCGAGTTAGGAAGGTATGCAGAAAAAAAGAGAGGCTCTTTAAGGGTTCACAAGACAAAAGAGAGCAAAGCAGGGAAGCGGGGGAACGGAGCAGAAGAGGACGTGTCTGCTTCCACCGAGAGTACAGAGAGCGAAAAAAACTTCCAACAAAACAGAAAATATTAATAAATAATATCAACAATATATTGCATTTCTACTATAGCAACATTTAGTTATCAATAATCATATTTTCTGGACTATTACGCACACCTGTGTGCTGTGTATGAGCTGTGCCCACTAAATTTAAAAATAAAAAAATTGTTCACATATAGGCTGCACTTGTGTATTTTTATGTAGGGGCCAAGATGGAGCAGAGGCAGGGCAGCCGACCCAGGACCCGAAAGTCCCAAGTTCGATCCCTAGCCATTCCCAAATGTTGTGGTATCTCTGAGCAAGAATCCCCAATTGCTCCCCAGGCACCCACATAGCTGCCCACTGCTCCACCTGGGTGCATCCCAGAGAACCAACTTCACCATTGTATACGAACATACAATGATGACAACACATAGCACTTGTACTTATATACGTAACCCCACTTCAAAATGTCTAAACTATCCCTTTAAGTTTCTGTGTCTTCCATATTTCTTAGTTTGTTTCGACTAAACCAGAAAAAGATTTTAGACCCAAGTTTGAACCAGTCTTTGTTGTAAAGGCAAACAACTCACAAACAACACATTAGCCCGTTAGTATCAGCATTTGTGTTTATTTTAGGGGAAGAAACAAGTGCAACAGCACAACTGAGCTACATAGTGACGCCGCGCTACTTTAATGCGAGTAGTTTCATCAAGTAGCAGCTCTACAGCTTACTGCTGACAGAATGTTATCGTTGTGAATAAAACCAGTAAAGTGCTCTGAAGCTGACCATCTATAGCTGCCATTGGCAAGAAAACTTAAAGAAAGGCAGAACAACATGAATAAATGAGCACAAAACATACCGTGATGTGAAAACAGACACAAAAAAAAACATGTTGGAGCACTTTAATGTAGGTTTGCTCGACACGTTACAGGAGCAGCTCTTTCAAGTAATTTAAGGCTTCATGAGCCTGTTTCAGCCAATAAACAAGATTCAGATCCATTTTCTGTTCAGACAGTTTGTTCTGAGGATATTTGAGGCTGTCTGTTAATTCTCAGGCAGAAACTGGTGCAGACATCTCAGGAACAAGAGCTTTCATCATGTGTAAAATGAAAGAATGTTTATGGATTTTTCTCCAGATCCTTCACAAATTAAGAGCACTTTATTGATGTGCTATGATTTGGCAAAAGAGAAGACTCTGTGACCTGTTTTATAAATTTAGTTACTCTTAAATAACACAGAAACCAAAGGATTAGAACAAATATTGACATGAAATGCTTAAAAAAAAAAGACAGTGGAGAATAGAAAGGTTAACATAAAAGTAAAAATTAAAATAAAAAGCAGAGAAAAAAAAAAAGTTTAATCTTACATATTTTAAAGGCCATCACACAAACCCCCTCAAACAAACAAGCAAAAAAGAAAAACACAAGTAAGTTTATCTAAACTGTTCTTAATTAAAAAAAAAGACTCCATGTTCAGAATGCAAACGAAAAACTTTTAAAAAGAAAGTGTCACAGAGAGAGAGAGAGAGAGAGAGAGAGAGCGAGAGAGAGAGAGAGAGAGAGAGAGAGAGAAAAAAAACCATCTTGGATTCATTTCACATTGTTGAATTTTAATCTGATCAGAAAATTGTCATGTATTTTTAACTATTCAGCAGTTTGTTAGCTTTGCTAATATAAAGCTAAACTAAGCTAACCAAAGTGCTAGCTACATAAGCTAGTAGCTTGTCTTACTTCAAAACTAAAAAAGGCGGGAAAACGGCGAGGGCGGGAAAACTATGAGCCTGGGCACGTTTAAATGTAAAATTCCAAACCATTGGCTCCTCGGTTTACTAAGACATATTACATTTTGTTTGTTACAAAAAAATGATCAAATCAGCTGCTTTTTGTTTAACAGAAGTGCTAAAATAGCACTAAAACAAGTTAACCCTTCTAAACCGAACGTGTCGCCGGCGACACGTTTTCACAAGCCAACTTTGTTTTT
>JAVCKU010000085.1:21774156-21784519 GCA_032273985.1 Hypsolebias coamazonicus
CAACTCTGATTTTACATCAGACAGCAGTACTGCCGTTAGCCGGTAGAAGACAGATCTCTATCGTAGGCTAAATGTCTATTGTTTCTACCATGTACCGTATATATCACGCATTCCTAACCTTAAGTGGAACAACCAGTTTGCTGGAGCCAAGGTGGTGTCTGGGGGCCGTCCTGTCCCTCGTCGACTCCTCCCAGGTAGGCAGCCACAGCCACGAGTCAACCATCCACACCAGAATAAAAATTATCTTAATTGTACTTTTAAAAAATTCTTCAGGAAAATGTCCCATTTGTTTTCATGGAGGGGCGGGACTTAAAACAGTTCTGCAGCCACTATGGGGGCGCTCAGCCTGTGTGGCTTTAATTTCTAGCCTTCGGTTCAGTTTCTATTTATAATACATGCAACAGAGCAAACACTTTCTTCAAATTTAGGCACTTCAAAAAGCTATCTACATCAGGTAAGATACTGTTGAAACCATTTCACAGAACCAAATGTAAAACATTACCTTATTCCCTTTGGGATTTAAAGAAAATTAGAGTTTAGAATACTGAATCTTGCCAAAACCCTAATAACAGATATTTCTGCTATTATAGTGCCATTTTCACGGCTGTTAATTTCTGGTAACGACTCTCTATGTGAACCTCACACGTCCGGTCTTACCTGCCGCATAATTAACTCTGCTTCATCTCAAGATTTTCAGCAGCTGTGATGAGCTCGCTGACCTCTGATTGCTAGAGGAAAAACCGCCTGTACTGCCCTTTAGAAAACCAACTATAATATTCAACCTTTTCTTCCTCCCCGAGGGCACATGTAAACACAAATCCTTACAACTGGCTCGCTATTGCAGCATTTATCTGTAAACACACGGCTCGGCTTAATGTGGGTAAACAGGTAGAGCTTTAAAGAGGCCGCCTACGAGTAAGCTGTCCAGCTCCATCGTATGAAAATGTTTTTCTGCTGCGGTGAATCACCTTGCCTCCGAGTAAAGAAGTCAAAAATGCTTCCTTGTTTCCTTGCCGTGCTTTATCTCTATTGTGCAGTCCGCAATAGACCCCCTTGACAGTCCTCATCCACACCTAAGGCCATACATGAGTGGACAGCAGTAGAAAAAGGTTTTTTTAATCCAATATTACCAACATGGTGGCATTGCAGTTAAAATTACTCTGTTTTTTTTTTTTTTTTCCATGAGGGAGATCACAGTCGTTGGTCTTATGCTGCCTTTGGTGCTTGGTATTAAAGTTCGTCTTTTCCCATAGACTCCTGATAGAACGGCAACATCAAAGCAAAAAAGCGCTATCAAGAGAAGCCAAATTATCAGCATGCCCACTTAACTAGGTGAGTCTAAACACGAAAAGACGGCGAGGAGCGTATAGTCGAAGAAACAGTGAGATAAAAATACAAACTTTCCAGAAATTTGGCAGAAGCTGCCATTCAGTCAGCTCCTCTAAAGGCTTAGCCAAGATCCAGTTGGCAGCAGAGCGCCTCCGCAGAACACAGATGGATTAGAAACCGACAGCGTGGACCGTGCTAGCAGACGTCAGAATGACAGATGTGTCGCTAAGGCCCAACACATGCTTTTTGAAGGTCTTGGATTAACTAGAACTTTCCAGCGTGGATGGAGTTGCCTACATGTATGCTCCACCAAACCCCTTACGGTTTTAGCCGAGCGTGAATGTGGCTCGAAAGTTAAAAAACTCCATCAAACTGTGAATTTTTTTTGCTGTCTTTTTACGAAAAACTTCCATCTATCCACAGCAAGGGTCTAAAACGGATGCGTTTGAATATTTACAGGCAATTTAATGCAATATTTGCATCAACTTTACCATTTCCCATTAAAAATAAGTGACGCGCGCGCCAAAGGAAGAAGCATCCCAGGGAAAAGAGCTTCTTTCAAAAGGGAAAAGTCATTTAATCCGATGAGTACGAGAGGTGAAATGAGTTTTTCTGTTCTGTCATATGAAGCCGCTTGTCTGTGGGAGCAGAAAAGTTCTGGTGGAAAAAAAAAATTACTTTTAAAACAGTCCTAAACTCCTAAAACAGCAAATAGCCACCAGTTAGAGCCCTGAAAATGCTGACGCAAAAAGAAAAGTCCTAAACAATGGAAGTTGTACGATCACGTTGGTGTGATTCAAAGCACCAAGAGACCAGCCAACACGATCAAAAGCAGCGCACGTGGCGCCGCCAACTGTGACCTGCTGGATTTAGCATCACTCATTAGCTGCGTCCTCTCTAATTAACCGACATCTATATCTTCATTAAGCCATAGAAGACAGGAATAGTTGCAGGTGGCTGTCCAGGGCGGCTTTTTAAGCATCCAGGCGGCGTTTCCTTTCACCTTTATTGGAATTTTAAACAGCTTTTTATGAGGTACACAGAACCTCGGGCAGAAGTCTGTTTGGGATACTAACGAGACAGATTGCTGCTCTGATTGGCTTTTTATTTGAAGGTAGAGCTGCAGGACGTTAGAAAAACATGATTGCAACATTATTTTTGAATAGGGATTGGAATTATTACAGTGTTTTTCTGTGCTATCCAAAAATAGCAAAAATGTTTTCCTTTGAATACTATCCCTAAACAAACCTAGCTAAATTAAAACTTTGCAGTTATTTACACTGAAATAGAAATACCCCAGAATGAGCAACTACAGCACAATCTACACCAGGGCTATTCAACAAAACTGCTCAGAGGGCCACAGTTTCTGAAAGCTAACAGCTCGGGGGCCGGACATCCAGTGATTAAAATCATTATGTAGGTATAATCCAAAATTGACAATGATCTGTTACCTTTTAATTTTTTTAAATTTATTTTTACTGCATTGAATCATAAATGCAATAAACAGAACCCAAAACCCAGAACACCCTCTCCCCCCCCCAAAATTTTTTTTTTAATGAAGTGGGCCAGATTGAAGTCACCAACAGTCCGCCAGTTGAATAGGCTAAAAAGGTATGGTGGCCCTGGGGCGTAAATGAATAACATTTGAAAAAACTGAACTACATTTGAAAAAACACAACGAAAATAACAAAAACACAAAACATTTGGAAAAAAAACAAAAAACAAATAAATAATAATAATAATGGAATTACATTAAGCCAAAGCGGAAGTGGCCGGAATCACATTTGAAAAAATAAATACAGGTAGTCCTCGACTTACGACGGAGATCCGTTCTCTGGGCGGTGGCGTAAACAGAATTTGACGTAAGTCGGAACGTACATAGCTACATGTGACGTACCTGTTTTACCAAGCGCGTAAACCGATTTTCGACGTAAGTGCATGGTGATAGCCTTCCTTTTCCTCGATGCACTGCCATCAGAAGAGTCCTCCTTGCATTTGGGAGCCATAATGAAGGGCTAATGAAAGGCTAATGGCCTACTGGGATGCTAGTGATGCCGTCCTCCTCTGTACAGTACTGTATTCCTCCGCCGCTGCACCGCGTACTGTATTCTTCCGCCGCTGCGCCGCCGCGTTACGACGTTTAACGACGTAAAACCAACGTGAAACCAATGTAAAACCGACGTAACGTGAATAAGGGAGATGCGTCGTAACGTCGTAACCCGAGACCGTCGTAACCCGAGGACTACCTGTACTGTCTTCTTGATCCTTTTTGTATAAATATGCCTTTTATTATTAGAGACATCTGTGTGAGACCGGCAGCTGCTGATAATTGTTCCTGTGCTGTCTTTTCTTTCTCAACAGCAACAAAAGCTGATAGTTTTGCACTTTACTTCTTGGGAGAATGCAACAATGTGAGTACAAGGGCCTTTGACTGGATACGCTCATTCAGCTGGCGTCTTCTGTTTTAATCATTGTCGTTGTCTTTGATTCTCAACAGAGTTTATGTTTATTCACTCCAATGGGGGCCAAAGACGGCCATCCAAACCTCGTCCCCTCCGGCCCCATCGCATACGGGACTACCATCGCCGCTTATGTTGCCAAGACTCGCAAAACACTGCTGGTGGAGGACATCATGGGGGTACGGCTGCTGTCCTGAAAATGAACCTAAGCCAGTGATTGCAACTTGAGGGCAACTGGACTTCTCTCGTTCCTCGACAAAAACATTTTACGTCTAAGTCAAAAAGCTTCTTCTGATCCGATTATGGATTGGGAGTTCCAGACAGGGTCCAAAGCGTCTTGAAGAAACAAGAGAAGTCTAGTTGTCCACTGTTAAACCACTTGCCATGTCTTAGATGAGAATCTACACTATTGTATCACTCATTACAAAAATCAACACGACCCTGCAATGCTGTAATTTTTATTGTAGATCACTTTAAATTGAAAGTTTATGTGTACTTTTTTATATAATTGTAACCCTTAGGATGATTTGTCTGTTTATTTAGAGAAGATATTACAGATCATGAACTATTTGATAAAAAAACAAGAGTTTTACTTAAAGTGTGAACTGAGAATAGATCAGTAGGAATACAAGTTTTCCTACATACCAGTACCATATTTTGGGTGGCTACAAACTGGCTTTTTTAAGCCTTTATATCTTATTAGTTGTCCTCAGATCATTTTGACCTAAGAACAGCAGGAGGGTTATAATTTGTACTGTTTAAAGTTTTGTGTGCTTGAACGAAATAAAAAGCTAAACACGTGTTTGTTTTTGAAGGACGATCGATTTCCCGACGGCACAGGGCAGGACTCAGGGATCCATGTTCACTCTGTCCTGTGCCTCCCCATTATCACTGCCATCGGGGACCTCATCGCCATCTTGGAGTTGCATCGGCACTGGGGCAAGGAACCCTTCAACATTAGTCACCAGGAGGTCAGTCCGCAGACACCAATGACGTGAATATAGAAAGCGGTATACCGGTAGTCCTTTTTCCAAGTGAAGTTACGCTCACTAAAACGTGAGATTGTGTGTCTTTATCACATGATCCTCTTGGAGTTCTTTAAAACTAAGCTTCCCCATCTTTTCCAGGTTGCAACAGCAAATTTAGCGTGGGCATCAGTTGCCATTCATCAAGTACAGGTAGGCAAACACCTGTAAATTCCTGCTCTGAATTTGCTATTGTCCTTTTTTTTTAAACAGGGACAATGTACGTAGCACTCCACTGGAGACAACGTGTACTCTACTAGTCCCATTTATTATGTTTCTGGGTATCTTTGTTTGTTCTGGTTCTGCACTGGGGAAATCCACTGTGTACAGGACCTGGGTTGTCGCTGCACCCAGTCCAATCAACTAAACCATAGGTTCAACAAACAGCTCCCAGGGGACGTCATTATGTATTACGAAACGATAGTACAAAGCCCCCCGAGGAGCGGCGTCCCAGTGCAGCGCCGTCCACAGTGGACCTCTGAGCCACAGTTAGCGATGAAGCGTGGCGGTTAGTTACTAACTGATAACCTGTGTTGTTACAGAAACAAAGGGAGAGTCTGTAGACGTTTGTAGACACTGAGCTGGTTTGGCTGGCGAATCTGTTTTGTGATGCTTTTTTTTTTTTTTGATACATCTGTGTGCCTGAGCATGACTTATTTTTCTTTCTGGCAGACGTGCAGAGGCCTTGCCAAACAGACAGAGCTCAATGACTTCCTGCTAGACGTGTCAAAGTAAGAGCTGTTTCTGTAACTCCTAATGAATGTACTGTAAGTAAATTATAACTAATACAAGCTCTAAAGTGACAATGTTTTGCATCTTTTGTCAATGAATTTTGCAATACTACAAAAAAAGCAATATACAGCGGTCCCTCGATTATCGCGGGGGTTACATTCCACACACCACCACAAGAGGTGAAAAAATGCAAAGTAGGAAGGCCTTATTTATTTTAGTATTTACAGGTGACCCCCGGTTTCCGGCGTTCCCGGTAACCGGCGTTTCGCGTATCCGCCCCCCCCTCCCAGTGACGTCATTGGCCGAAACGGCAGTATTTTTCAGAAATTTTCATTATTTTCTGAGTTTTATTGTGTTTGTTAGCAAGCTAACTGCTCTAAAATACATTTTAGAGGTACACAATGTATGCTGGCGGTGTTTTAGGTTGTAAATAAGGCGTTTAAAAAGACGTGACGGCCGCCATGTTGGTTTTTAGTTTCGTTTTCGGCCGCACCGGGAGCCGGTTCCGGTAACCGGCTTTTCCGGTATCCGGCCGGGCCGGTGTAACGGAACTACGCCGGAAACCGGGGGTTACCTGTATATATATTTTGTTTTATAAGCCCTGCTCTTGCAATGTTCTAAACTCTCAAACCTGTGTCATTTAACAACATGCGTACATGTACTGTACAGTACTGCAAATTTTTACTCACCAGCTCTGCAGAGCAGCGGCTCGGTTCTGGTCGGGCTTGAGCTCAAACCACATTGAGCATCCGCCATTTTGAGGTACTACACTCAAAACAAATTAACCAACATTTTGACAATAATTACTAATTATTGTCAAATTTCAAACAACATTATCGTTTATCACGATAATTTCTGAGACAAAATTTGGGCAAAATTTGTTATCGTGGCAGGCCTAGCAAAACTATCCCTCCATTTCAGCAGAAAGCAGCAGCCGAAAGCACTGTTGACTTCTGGGTAGTGTAGTTCTTTTGAACTGCGTTATAGTATAGGTTTATTGAAAGAAAACTACAAAATGGCGACACCTTTCTAAAGTTTTTTTTTGTTACCTTTTTATCCCGTACCACCCCAATCATGTGAGTAATATTAAAGTTGACCATCTTGTGTCGTGTACAATCTTACGTTGAAAAACCGCGACAGTGTGCACGAAAGTCAAACTGCGAAGTAGCGAGGGACTACTGTATTTCATTTTAGGCAACTTCGTGTCTTGAAAGTAAATGTCAAGGTTTCCCTTTTTTCAACCACTGTTTTCTTTTTGCACAGAACATACTTTGATAACATTGTGGCAATAGATTCTCTACTTGAACATATTATGGTAAGCTCAATTTCTGCACATTCATATTCATTCCTTGCCTTTAACGCTACAAATCCAGGGAAGCCATGTTAACCTATGTGCATTACAGAGTAGCAATACTCCTGACACCCTGCTGACACGTTCTAGATAATACAAATTAAATAAATAGCATAAATCAAAATACACTTAATATCACAGTGTATTTTTCTTTTTCAACTGTACTTTTTAAATCAAAATCTTTTCATTTTATCAATGTGATGTGCGTTTTTTTACTCTGTTTTTAATCTTCCGAATCTCCACCACTTTGCATTTAATGTTATACCTGATTGGAATAAGCTGCAGATTTTTATGTTCTCTCTGTTCCTTTCTGCTTTTCACAGATATATGCAAAAAACCTGGTGAATGCGGACAGGTGTGCACTCTTCCAGGTAGACCACAGCAACAAAGAACTGTACTCTGACCTGTTCGACATCGGGGAGGAGAAGGAAGGCAAACCTGTCTTTAGGAAAACAAAAGAAATAAGGTGCGCATGATTCAGTATCGTCTAGCTGTAAACGCTTTAAACTTCCATTGTACACATCTTTAATCAATTTTTTTCACATAATTTTTTGTTTCAGTCCACTTAGCCTAGAGTAAGAAGTTTCTCTCTGCCTCTACAGGTTTTCTATAGACAAAGGAATAGCTGGCCAAGTAGCTCGGACAGGGGAAGTCTTAAATATCCCAGATGCCTATGCAGACCCACGGTTTAACCGGTAAACACAAAGATGATCTAACTAAAGCTTGATCAAATAGCTTTATTTATGTTTTAAACCTTTAATCATTCCAGGACTTTTGGAAAAAAAAAAAAACACTTTTGTGCTCCTTCACAGAGAAGTAGACCTCAAAACTGGCTACACCACGCGGAACATCTTGTGCATGCCCATTGTGAGCAGGGGGACCGTAATCGGTGTGGTGCAGATGGTGAACAAGTTAAGCGGAAGTGCCTTCACTAAAACGGATGAGAACAACTTTAAGATGTTTGCTGTCTTTTGTGCTTTGGCCTTACACTGTGCAAATGTAAGTACCTCAGCATCCTCAGAGCGTGTACTGATACGATCTTGCATAAAATATGATTAACGGCTTTGGTTTTCGTGAAGGAATGCATATCACCCGCCTTTCACATCCGTGATTTCACCTACATTCATCTTGCAGTTGTGGAGACACAGCTGTTTTGGTCCAACCTTGTAAATTATATTTTGCTTAAGCGCATGCGATTTTAATATAATTTGTTAAGGATTACTTTCAGCTACTACCACACCAAGTATTAGCTAAATTTATGTAAAACTGACTGAGTTAAAGCCAATTCAGTGTTTTCCAAGATCAGTTGGTTTTAGCGGTCATTTTGAATTGAGTTTACATCAAAGGTCATTATTTTCTAAGAGTTTCATTAAAATCCCTCTAGTGATTCTCGGGATATTTTGCTAACCGGCAAACACAGTTGACTCCACTAGTTAATGGCAAAGTTTTAAAAGACAGTATTGCGCTATTGGTTACCACTCAGAATATGTGATGAGAATTACTCTCAGCTACTACCAAACTAAATTAAATCTCAAAATATATCAAACTGGCTGTGTTGTAGCCCTTTTTGTGTTTGCTGAGGTCACTTAGCTGTAGCGGCTATCTCAAACTGAGTTGACTCCAAAAGTTAAAGAGTTATAAACGTCCATCTAGTAATTACTTTCTGAGAGTTTCAAGAAAATGTCTCTGGTGGTTCATGAGATATTTTGCTAACAGACAAACACATTGCTTTAGGTAGTTTATTTGTTTGTGATGTAGTCAGTTCTGACTGTTCTTGTCTGTTAAGCTTTGATGTAGTGGCTTATGATCACTCTCAGCTGCAGTATTCCAAATTTACTTCTGTGATCTTGTATTTAAAAAAAAGTTTCTATTTAGAGTGTACATTACATTTGTGCAAAACATGAGAAAAAGCTGCTGATTATCCCCTTCACGAGTCATTTAAAACTCCTGAATCCTGCATTGTGTGGTCTGTCTGTCAAGACGTCCGCTCGCTGTGAAACCTGACTCACTGTCAGCTGCGTGCGACACTCTTACGCACGAGCTGCGTCACTGAGTCGGTTTTAAAATTAATGCGGGACGTTAATATTTTAAGACGAGCGCTGCACGGTCCACGCAGCGGCGGGGCTTATGTTCGGCTGTAATTTATGCCCCGCGTCTCCAGGGAGCGTCACTCGAGCCGGCTCCCGATTGGCTGTGATTTACGGTGGAAGGTGTGAGGCTTGGCGTCTCCTACCTGACCATCGCACTGCTGCTTTTCCCTTCGAGGGGACGGGTCGGGAGGGATGCAAGCCAGATGTGAAAAATCTGCCCCTTTCGGAAATTCCATCAGTGGCGCATTACGGATTTAATAACGATGTCGTAGAATATTTCAGCGGCGTTTATAGGTCTGGAGCGCTGAACGTCTCATGTGATTTTGTCTGCAGATGTACCACAGGATCCGGCACTCTGAGTGCATTTACAGAGTGACCATGGAGAAACTGTCCTATCACAGCATCTGCACGTCGGAAGAATGGAAGACTCTCACCCAGCTCAACCTCCCAGAACCCATTTATAAAGAAATAGAAACGTGAGCATCGCTCCTTTGCAACAAAGTTAAGTCAGGTCATCTTGACGGTTTCTTTTTGTTGAGATGTTTCGTCCTTGATCCATTCATTCCATTCCTTATCACCAGAAAATGGTTGGCCCACCATGTGAGTGTGCTGCTCGTGGGACTGCGTTTAGGCTCCCACATACTCGGGCGAACTACGTGTGCTCCGTGAGCTGCGCGAACACCGTCCGCAGACGATTGAGACTTCATACTCGAGCGTACACCCCGATGGGCTGCAGCCCAGCTCCGCAGGCAAGGGGCGGGACAAATTGAGGTCGCCGATTGGTCATTTTCTGACACGCCTACTGGACTGATTGGCAGGTCGCAAAAAAAAACAAAACAAAAAAACGAGAGCTACCGGCAGCCCTGGGTAGAGGCAGCAGTGTTCTGTGTTTGTATGTTGTTAATAAAAAGTTATTTAAAAAATAAATGAAACAACAGGGAGCGCTGACCCTGCAGCCCACACATCAGTCTAAATCTCCACACTCTCCCACAGCAACACCGGGCCTGATTTTAATTCTCTCGTGACAAATTCCTTAATTTCTCACTATTTCAGTCATGGCGTCAACGGACGAGGAGGAAGAGATCGCTTGCCTCTTGGGGAAAAAACTAAAGAAAACGCCATTAAACCAGATCAGGGATGAAGAAGTGGAATTTAATATACAGGTAGTCCCCGATTTACGGTGGTCTCGACTTATGGCCATTCGACTTTACGAACGCGCTCCCGTTGAAAAGCATTGCTTTGAAGCATTTATGCGACTTTACACCAAAAATACGGTACCGAAACGAAACTTACAGGAGAGGGAGGGAGGGGGTTGACGCGTGCTCAGTGGAAATTTACAGGAGGGAGGGAGGTGGACCGGAGGTGCACGAGCTAACA
>JAVCKU010000085.1:21932206-21943225 GCA_032273985.1 Hypsolebias coamazonicus
GTCAATGGGAGGTGTGATGACGTCACTGGGGAGGCGTTCGTAAGTCCGAGTTGCCGTAAGTCGAGGACTACCTGTATCTTTATTGTCATTCGCATCACATGTACTTGAGGTGGGACGAAATGTACTCAGGGTCCCAGTTACGCCCAGCAACAGCAAAAATATAAAGTGTAAAAAGAAACAGTATGTAAGGATCTAAGATATACACTAAGATATACGCTAAACAAACGCCAGACGATATGCTAAAACATCGCTTAACGCTAATAATGCAAAACAATACAGAGTAACAACAGCAGCCTGAACATGAGTCTGTGGTGAGCAGATGGGTATGAATGAATACAACAGCATGAGATCAGCTGCACAAAAGTAGGAACATGTGCTGCTGCAATATTGTTGAGTATTACAGTGACTGTCAGTTGCGATTAAATCAGCATTTTCCTCACTTTATATTTTTCTTGTGTCATCACGGCACTCGTTTGCACTCTTTAGTATTTGCTTTTGCATTTAGGGTTAGCATTTTAGCTACCTGTCCATCCATCCATTATCTATACCACTTCTTCCATTACAGGTTAGTGGGGGTCGCTGGTGCCTATCTCCACCAGTCGCTGTGCAAGAGGCGGGGTAAACCGTAGACAGGTTGCAAGTCCATCACAGGGACACATGGTGACGTAGGAGACAAACTATCATTCACTCTCTCACCTAGAGAAAATTTAGTCACCACTCAGCCCAACATGCATGTTTTTGGTCTGTGGGAGGAAACTGAAGTACTTGGAGAAAACCCACACATGCAGTGAGAGAACATGCAAACTCCAAACAGGAAGGTCCCTTTCTGGGATCTTGCAACCTTCTTGCCAAGACAGCTCTACCATCTGTGCCATCGTGCCGCCCTGCATTTGATCTGATAGCCAATTATATCAAAGGAATCTGTTTAGGTTTGTAATGTATTGCACTACGTTGCAATGTTTATTGTACCATTTGATAATGTGATGATGAATTTTTGACATCATTTTTGAACACCCTGGTACATTTTAGGAAGGACATCAGATCACCGAGGTGGACGCTGCTGTAATCAGATTTAGAAAACATTTCTACTTTGAAAGAAAAGTTCTAAGTTCAAGTTCAAGAATCTTTATTATCACCAAGGGGCAATTTTTTTCACGGTCATTAGGCACATAAAACGTCCATACTAGACAGGACACAGACACATTAAAATAACAGATATCATCGTCGTTCGCTGAGAAGCCTGATCTCTACAGGGATGAATGAGTTTTTCAGTCTGTTCGTTCTACATCTGGGCAGCAGATACCTGCATCTAGATGGAAGCAACCTGAACTCACAATGGAGTGGATGATCAGGATCTGCCAGAATCTGCCTGGCCTTGTTCACTGACCTCGTCTTGTGTAGGTCAGTGAGGTTCTGGAGGACTATGTCAGCAGTTTTGCTGCATATCTTGACAATCCCCAAGAGTTTGTTCCTCTTTTTACATGTCAAATGTCCAAACCAACAGATGAAGGTGAAAAGTTGAGATTCAATAAAACATGAATAAAACGTTCTCATAAAAATCTAATCAACATTAAAACCACAGAGCTTCCATTAAAAATATATTCTCTGGCGGGCCTTCTTGCAAAGTGAGTTCACATGGGGGTCAAAGGTTAGTTTGTCATTGAACAGTTCCCAGATGTTTATATTGATGCACCACCTCGACAGCCTCACCATTACTGACCACAGGAGTGACAACTGAAGAGTCTTTTCTAAGATCAATGACCATCTCCTTTGTCTTAGAAACATTTAACTTTAAAAAGGAAGAACATTCAGTGAAGTCCCTGACCACAGACCCGAGGTCTGGGTCATCACTGCTAAGAAGGGACAGGTTGAGAGAGTCATCAGCAAACTTTAAAATTATTTTGTATGTAAAATGAATAAAAGGGGTGAAAGAACGCAGCCCTGAGGGGAACCGGTAGGGTTGAAAAGATGTGTTGCCCCTATGACAACTGGTAACAGTAAGAAAGCTGGCTGTGGTTGAAATTTCCTGGACCGACGGTGGCAGACAGATGGTTCACCCAAACACCTGCCCTATTTTTATTTTATTTATTTTTTAAGTGTTTGCCCTTTTCCAAGCAGTTTCCAGATAAGACGTTGCAGATGGTTCTGTGTAACAAACCATCTGGCATTTCTGGTTAGGTGGTGCTAGAAAGAGTCTGAACTGGGGCACCTTGCAGCATACAGGGTTATGTTCATTATACCTCAGGGCGTCTTCAGAGGTCGTGTAGAGTCCAACACTTGGCAGCAAAGGTTTTTTCGTCAACATGTAAAGAACCGACAGCATGTTACTCAGAGGTGTTTGTAACGTTTCGCCTTATTTACAAAAAATGAGGCGAAACGAGAATGAGACCTCATATTTCTTGGTAAATTTAGCATTTAGAATGAGACCTCGTTCTAAAGTTCTAGAATTGCGCCGCTAAAGGTGGCTGCATGTTGGAGCAGCTCTGCTGCTTTCCTTCTAGGACGTTGCTTTTGAAAACTTTAATTCCTCTTTTTCTGGATGTAAATCGCTTTTTTTTTTTTAATGATTATTTCCACTGATATCAGATGCTGAGCAGCTGGAAAGATTTTTACTGAAACCTATTTGCCTTTGGACATTTTTTATTATGTGTAACCATGACAACAAGGTGTATTTTACAATTGGGAGAAGCTGATCAACATCTCAAAAACTCAAATAGTACCGCAGCTACAAATCACAAATTAGTTAAAAAGGAGGTGCCATGGACGCATCCCCGTCTACCTGGTGTAGGTACTTGAATACCTGACCGCCGAGATCCTGGAGCTGGTGGGAAATGCGGTTTGTGACAACAAAAACACCAGGATCATCCCCTGACACCTGCAGCTGGCTGTCCGCAATAGCGAGAACCTCATCAAGCAGCTGGGAGGAGGAGTGGCTATCGCTGAAGGAGGAGTTCTGCCCAAGATTCAAGTGGTCCTGCTGTCCAAGAAGACAGAGAAACCCACCGAGTCCAAGTAGACAGATCAACTTCTGCAACCAGTTTCTTCTAAATTGGACCACTTCAAGAGATAGTTCCTGCCCACAGCCATCAGCATCTATAACAACTCTGAATGAAACCAGGATGAGTTAAAATAACATTTAATTCCCCTGTGGGATTACTAAAGTATTTTTAAATTGAATTGAGTTTGAATTGAATTGGATTGCTGTAGAACCTTTTTCTAAGAGTCCCAAATCATAATTCTGTTAATGTCACTTTTCTAAAGGAGGCAGCACTGTGGGAAATGTTTGTATTCTTGCTTTAAAATGTTCAAAAATCACGCTGAAATTTGTATTTGTGTATTTAAATTTTTAACACAGAATAAATGCAAAATCATACCGAACATTTTATTTGGGACTGCAAGAATTTAACATTTTATTTCCAAGGTTTAGATGGGCATTCTGTAGAAAATAAAACAAATGCATATTCAGACATGAGTAATAGTCTTGTTGTCTTGTGGTGTACCTCCTACAAACATTTTAGAGAATATAGTACTACAGAGACTGGGGTTAATCATTTAGCTTTTCTTGTCTTTGAGGGGTATTTATTCCACCCATTGAGGCCTGAAGCAGCGAAGGCTGTAAATATATCATTACTGAGTCATTATTGAACTGTAATGACCCAGCTGTTTTCTGGCTCGATCCAAAGTGACTTTTCTTCTCATATTGTGATGGATTGGTTTAAGAACGTGTCTCTTTGTGTGGGTGTGTGTTCTGTGCTGTCCAGCTCCCCAGAGGAACTTTGAGATTGCCTTCAAGATGTTTGATCTGAACGGCGACGGAGAGGTGGACCTGGAAGAGTTTGAACAGGTTGGACTGTTAACACCTACATGTTTTTACAAGCAGACAAGATGATGAATACAATTAGAACTTTCGATTAAATTGCAACCATTAAAAAGTATATACAGTAGTTACTTTAAATGCTAAGTTCATCCTGGTTGCCGTTGGATCTTTTTAATTTCCAGGTACAGAGCATCATCCGGTCCCAGACCAGTATGGGTATGCGACACCGCGACCGCTCCACCACGGGAAACACCCTGAAGACGGCCGGCTGCAGCTCCGCTCTCACCACCTACTTTTTTGGACAGGACCTGAAGGGAAAACTCACTATTGGCAGCTTCCTGGAGTTTCAGAGAAAACTGCAGCATGACGTGCTCAAACTGGAGGTATTAAAAAAAGCAAAATTAAAATTAGAGCTTTTCTGTATTCTTCCTTCCATCCATCCATCCATCCATCCATCCATCCATCTGTTGGAGACAAACGAGACAAACAACCATTCACTCTCACACCTAGGGACAATTTAGAGTCACCAATCAGCCTAACATGCATGTTTTTGGTCTGTGGGAGGAAACAGGAGTACATGGAGAAAATTCACACATGCACGGAGAAAATATACAAACTCCACCCTGAAAGGCCCCCGGCTGGGATTTGATCCAACGACCTTCTGGAGAGACAATAGCTTTACCAACTGAACCACTGTGCTGCTCTTTTCTGTATTCTCAAATATTTGATTCTTGGAGACACTAAAAAAAAATTAAAAAAAAAAAAAAAATTACTACTTTATTTTCTAAACATCCAAGTTAATGCTTTATACAGTAATCCATCAAAAAAAAAAAAAAAAAAAATCCAACAAAGCGTCAGCTCATCAGGATGTTTTTATTTTTATTTTTTTTTTGGGACGTTTTGTCCATCAGTCCAAGGAGCCACCAAACAAACTCAGTCCCACAAGCAGTACACTCCCATAGTGGACCAATCAGTTGTGGCTCCTTGGATCGATGAAGTCTTTTTGGATGAAGGATGAAACGTCTCAACAACAACAACAAAAAAAAAAAAACGTTCAGATGACCTGACTGAACTTTGTTGGATATTTTCCCTGGATTATTGAGCATGAACTTTGATGTTTTGAACCACTTTGACTATGACTGCCTCAGAGGAGTCGCCGGGGGAGAGGGCAGGGCCCAGAAACTATCTTATCACCAGCAAACTGGTCCACTATGGGAGTGTGCTGCTTGTGGGACTCAGTTTGTTGTGGCTCCTCGGAATGATGAAGTCCTTTGGATGAAAGACGACTCAACAACAAAAAAAAAAAGAAACCGCCCAGGTGAACTGACTGAACTTTGTTGGACAACTTTATTTTGAAATAATTAGATCAACATGATCAGAGTCATCGCTGATGCAAACACGATTCAGTTTAAAAAGAGTGTTTGTGCAAACCACAATGAAAGTTCAGAGATTTTTTTTGTTGTTTTTGGTGTGTGTGTGTGGGGGGGGGGGTCGTGGTTTTTTTTTTTCTCATGACTTCATTCTGAACATCAGTTGGCTTGAACTTCCCCGTCTCTATAACACACACTGGTTATCAAAATAAAAGCTGTATGTTGCAGCTGCGCTGTTCTCTACCCCTTAAAATAAAACTACGTACTATACCTTTAATAAAAACAATCTAGTTAAGGTGTAATTGGTTAAGTTAAAATTAATATTCAACCATACTGCTCTAATTATTTCGTAGTTGTATAAAATGTTTTCGAGATCAGCTGACATTTATTTATTTTTTTACCTTTATTTAATTCTCATGAAGGTTTTAATTCACCTGCAGTGGAGTGCAGTTCATTCTGACACTTCACAGCCACAATCACAGCTGTTCAGCTTCAGAGAGGATAAATGTGCGGTTGGTTTTAATAACATGCTGTGGGTTAATGCATCAATTTGCGAACAAAAATCTGCACATGCAGTTTGCAGGTGCATCTTTAATTGTGCATCAGGGGAAGCGTTTAGTTAATTAACATGGCTGCTGTGAGCCCTTTATGGGTCACTCTGCTAATATGTTTTGGAGCTTCACAAATCAAGAGGGCCCAGCAGACAGCAACTTTGAGACATGCAGTTGTTGAGACAAAGGTGTTTCTGTGGGGGGCAATATTTTTGTAAACTACTATATGTGAAGCAGTTTATGTAGAGCACCTTTAGAAAAAGCCCCCAAAACATTTAAATTTTCTGGTGATAATCGATTTTGACCAGGACTTGTTAAACATCAAACTACTGTATATTCTGATTGTGTTTTAAAGCTAATTGCTCACAACTCAAATCTTCTTCTGGCATCTGTGTAGAAAGGTTCAGTTTATTTTTTCTTTGTGCTCCAACATCTGCTACTCAGTCTCTAGAGAGAGGTTCTGTTTGGGGAAATGAGTTTAGAGTCTCAACATTTAAAAGACCAAAAATGAATCCTTTACAAACCTTCCAGTTTAATTTGAATGTGCGGGAGAGACTAAAGTTTTAGAAAAGGGGCAGGGCATGATTAAACGAGAGAATAAATCACAGGTTTTGGTAGCAGATGTCGGATAAAAACTAATTTTTGGAGAGTAAACGTCTTGTTTTTTTTTTTGATCACCTCCTTTGTCATTTTCTACTAATTCTGTAACTTCTCTACCCTTTGGATCAACAGTATTAGATTTTCTACAGACAGATATGAAAGATTACTCAGATCTCCCCTCCTCAAAGGGACTTTTAATTTACAAAGAGTGGATACCCAGTGGTGGTATAAATCAGTGGTTCCCAACCTGGGGGGCCCGACCCCCATGGGGTGGGGGGGTGTTGCATAATACTTCTGCTTAGAGGTTGTAAAAATGTAAATTTATTGTCTGTGTAACAACTGTAGAAAATATGCTTTTATTTATAATTATAATGAAGAACCCTCATTTTAGTTATGTTTGAAGATTTTTCGATCATGTATTAAGTTAAAACTAAAATCTGTACTGTCATTTTAAGAGCGCTTTATGACGTCAGTACTTGGCGTCCATCTCTCAGTTGGCAGCACGGCTGCCTGAGAGGAGGCGGGGAGTTATCGTTGCTCTTGGTTAAGCTCACGTTTTATTAAATATATAACATAAACGTAAGCACATGTAGTTGTAAATGTTTAAATGTGTAAAAAC
Organism: Hypsolebias coamazonicus; assembly: GCA_032273985.1. NCBI lineage: Eukaryota > Metazoa > Chordata > Actinopteri > Cyprinodontiformes > Rivulidae > Hypsolebias > Hypsolebias coamazonicus. Next base: position 21,939,164 of record JAVCKU010000085.1, read on the forward strand.
ACACAGAGGAGTCATTTTTCTGACAACATAAGAACATTTTCCCTAGTTTAGAACAGACATTGTTATTACTGTTGGTGATGGTGGAAGTCAGGAACAAGCAGTTGACATGAGAAAACCTTTGAAAGAGCAGGAAGTGATGTGCACAGAGCTACAGAAGCATCTTTTGATTGTTCACTTTTAATCACTAAAGCTAAAAATCTGCACAATATTGGAGAAACCTTCTGAAACCACCTGCCTGAGTTGATGTGTGGCGCTCATGCAGTGGATAAAATGAAAACTGTCCCACTCTCTAACACTGTCAGAGTCAGAGTTTCTTTATTGTCATTTTTTAAATTATTTGTTGTCATTTCTTTATTGTCATATTGTCAATGACATAATAGACAAAATAGCGGAAATTTGCAAAAATCAGCTGCATGATGGGATCAGGAAGATATCTTGACAAAACTACTTTTTTTCTGAAGAAGTCTTTCGGAGGAAAGACGAAACGTTTCTACAATTAAAAAAAAAATAAAAAAAAAAATAAAAAATTGTTGTTTTTTTGAATGTCCAGAGGATCAGAATTAACTTTTTTAGATTTTTCTACCTGGATTATTGAGCATGCATCAGGATACATTTTTTTAAGACTGTTTTTAAAATTACTCCGTTGTTAGTTTTTAAAGAAAAGTTATGAGTAATTTTCAAAACAGTGTTCTTGTTATTTCTGTTGTACAACTACCAGTTTATACCTCTTACAAATAAGTTTGTAACTATTTTCTTTATTATTTTATTATTTACTTTATTCTATATTTAACTACTATTACTTAAAATGTTAATTATAATATTTACTTTATTCTGTTATCAATTTGATGAAGAGATTAATCTGATTGAGTCTTTTGGGAGAGGGGAGTAGCGAGGGATGGGGGGTCTCAGATTGGCTAGGAAGTAAGAAGTGGGGTCTTTGTGAACAATCCTGCTATGACTTTTGGTATTGGTGCAACTTTAGCTTTTTGAAATATTTAGCCTTTTCTGCCATTTTTTCCCCCATAGAAAATGAATTGAGCTCATTTTACATCCTTCAGATATTTAGATGTGTTTGCAACCTTTTACTGCTCCTTTCACATTTTGTTCTGGTTCAGCTTCTTTCAGCTAATTTTAGCTTTTTTCCAGCTGTTTTGTGCTCCTTTCAGCTTTATTCTGCTATCTACAACATTTTTGTGCTTCTTCTAACCTCTTTTTGCTAGTTTCAGCTTTTTCTGCTCCATTCAGCTTATTTCTGCATTTCAGCGATTTCAGCTACTGCTTAGCTGTTTGTATGCTAATTTTAGTTTTTTCAGCTAATTCCACATTTTTTTGCACTCATTTAAACTTTTTTCAGTCTAATTCAGCAAACTTGCTCTCTCCACTTGCTTCTGGTAATTTAAGCTTCTTTCTGTTTTTTTATTTTTTTATTTTTTTAGCTACTATTCAGCTGTTTTTTTTCCCTCATTTCTGCTTTACTCAGATAATTTCCACTTTTTGTGCTCATTTCTGCTTCCTTAAGCCTAATTGGACACAGATGTGCTCTCTATGCATTCTTCTGGTAATTTAAGCATCTTTCTGATTTTCTAGCTACTATTCAGCAGTTTTTTGTTTGTTTTGTTTTGTTGTGCAAATTTCTGTTTTTTTCAGATAATTTCAACTTTTTTGTGCACATTTCTGCTAATTTCAGCCTAATTGGGCACAATCGGGCTCTTTCCCATTCCTTCTGGTAATTTAAGCTTCTTTCTGCCATTTCAGCTGCAGTACTTTTCAGCTGTCTTGCTAATTTCAGCCCTTTTTTTTTAGCTAATTTACAAAATTTTGTGCTTATTTTCACTTATTTAAACCAAATTCGGCAAATATGTGTCCTTTCTGCTTCCTTCTGCTAGCTTTCGCGTTTTCCATTTCAGCTACATTACAGCATGTTTTAAGCTAATTTCAGCTGTTTTTCAGCAAGTTCTTCAGCAATAATCATTCACACTGTATTTTCACAGGAAATGCAATATCTGTAGTTTAGCTTAGCTTTGTGCTTTCTGCCAAAAGTGCAATGCATGAGCGTTTTTAGGGGTCATCACATTCAGTGAGAAAGAAGTGAGCGAGCATTTTAGCTGACAGATGTCCTCAGACATAAATCTGCTGGAATGACCTGACACGACCAAAGCTCGCCGTTGTTAAGTCATATTCCAGTGGAACGTTGTAAAAATGCAGATTTAATGCCACCAACAGCTCCAAGCAAGATTCAGCTTAAAGCCCGACTCCATTATTTACCGTTTCCCATCTCCTCGTGCCGGCGTTTTAATAATAATTTGTCTGTCCCTTTGCAGAGCTCTAAATCTCCGTCTTTCTCTCTCCCCAGTTCGAGAGGAACGACCCCGTGGACGGCAGAATCACAGAAAGACAATTTGGGGGCATGCTGCTGGCGTACAGCGGCGTCCAGTCTCGTAAACTCAAGCAGATGCAGAAGGGCTTAAAGAAGTTGTTTAAGGATGCTCAGGTAAACAAGAAAACATTTGAATGGAAGCCTTAGATAAATGAAATGGACTGTTGGGTTATATCTGGGGTGATGACTGTATTACCTCACTGGCCTACGTGGGAGGACGTGTGGCAGGCGATGAGGTGTTTGTGCCTGAAGGGAAAAGGAGATTGTGCTGGGAAATTGTTTGTGAGAGCCAAGATAAAAGGTAATGCATCACCGAGGGGAGATAACACATTCAGTGCCCGATATCATCCACCTGACCGGCACTCATCTGCCCCTTCGTCTTTACTTTGTTATGACCAAAGAAAACTGTCACTGGTTAGAAGACAGAAACTAAACTCCCTGAGCTTCTCTGCAAACGCTCGTTCTCTCCACGGACAGACTGAAGATTTTCTCCTGCTTCTTTGGTAACTTCCAACTTTTCTAGTTCAATTTTATGACAACACATAGGACAGTTAAAAAAAAAAAAAATAGGGATTTTATTTATTTACTCATTGAAAAGATAAATTTCACATCAATGAACATGAGTTTACAACGTAAACATGCCAGATTTAGTCATGACGGCTTGTTTTCATCTTTCGTCCCCGGTAGTTTGATGGTAAAATACTGAAAAAGAAATAAGATGAGATAAATGAACAAAAGCTTTGAATGCACATGCACTAATAAGATAAAAGTTACGTATAAAACACACACTAAAGTAAGTATACACAATCAAAGAAGACAATGTCGCAATGTCAGGAATAAAGTAAATAAGTCTGTACCAGATCTATATAATATGTAACATTGCTGATAAAAAGTCCAAACGTTGACAAAGAAACTTCTTCTATGAAGGATTAAAACAAGTTCTAAAAGTTCTACAGCAGCAGAACTGCATCCAAAAATGGAACAAGTTGTGTTCATGAGTTTGTCGGGGTTCACTTCCGTCCGTTTGGTTTTTACAGATGAACTTTATTTTTTCCAATATTTAATTTCCCCCCCACCCGTCAATAATAATCTATTTTCTGTCAGTGTTGTTGCCACTTTTTGTCCCCCCCCGCCACATTGTGGATTGAAGATGAGGAATAAGAAATACCCTCCATCCGTCCGTGCAGGTCGTAAGCTCGATGACTTGAAAAATAAGAGGTCACCACTGAAAATTGGGTCACCAAGTCAAAATCCAAAATGGCCACCACCGTATATGTACACCAGCTACCCCACTCATTTGAGGAAGCTCTGTAGTTTTTATATTGCTTAAAAATGAAGTTTATTCAAATGATCGGGGTGGCCAAAGATTAATCTATAGTTGCTAAGGCCATCATTGTCCATCCCGCTGTTGTGTCTGGTTGTGAATCAAATTGCTCTCTCTCCACTCACAGTGATCTGTCACTCCACTGCTTCAGACAAGCAAAAAATATATTTTTTTTTTGCTGTATGTCACAGGTTTTTTTTTTTTTTTTTTTGCGTAAATTAGCATGCCTGCAACTTCTACAGCAAAGTGATATATTTTTGTTTTTTTCCCCCATGTTTATAACCCAATTTTTGGCTGAGATCTGATGATTTAATTCATTCTGACATGGAAAATATTGAACACTACCATTTTCAGCCACTAG
>JAVCKU010000085.1:21986037-21996464 GCA_032273985.1 Hypsolebias coamazonicus
ATCTCGTGGCTGAAAATAGTACTGTTCAATTTTTTTCCCAGTCAGAATGAATGAAAATGGTCATCTCAGCTAAAAATTGGTTTATAAATTGGGGGTGGGGGGGGGGTGTCCATAAATACGTCACTTCAGCCTATAAGTCACAGGGCATGTAAATTATGCACAAAAAATAAATAAATAAATAAAACGCGCCTTATACGCCGAAAAATACGGTAATCGTTACAGACCAGTCCGGTCAAATTTTGGCTGAATAATGAACATTTATAATTCCTATAGATAGGCCTACAAAATTTAACTTTTAAAATAAAGCTGCGCTGCATTTTTTGTCTTGTGTTTAAAGACATGTTACTGATTTCAGTTTCATCAATGGGTTTTGCAATTCTCACGTGAAAAAATATCAGAAGTGTGAAAGATGATGAAAGAAAAAAAACCGCTTAAACGTGACACAGATATGAAACGTATTATTTCTTAATATAAATTAGTCATCACTTGGACCTTTTGAAGAATCTAATAAGAAAAAGCTGACTTTGCAACATAGTTATGTCAACAATGAGGAACTACGTTATGGCTAGCCGAGAGGAAATTATTATATTTCGGTAAATATTAGACTGTAAAGAGACTTCTATACAGTAAATATGTTTTAAGTGCCAGTTATCTTCGTTTTAACTCTCCGGAGGATGACTTACATTTAATGAACTTACTTTAGCGTAAAGTTTGATTCAGTGTAAACAAAAGCTAAACTAACAAACGGAGCTAACCGCCGCCAAATGTCGATTTTATTATCAAATACAATAAATAACAAAACTCGTACCTCATCTCTAAAGACTGCGATGGTTTCCCTGTTGTGTTTTGTAGGAATGTTGCCTTAAACCAAAAATCCATTCCAACAAACTGAATTCCGGTCAGCTGACAACAACCAGCAGACTCAGATTGAAAAAAAAAAAATGTCGGGCTGAAAATAATCAAACTTCCGGTATCCGTCAGAAAATAAGAGTTGCGTGTTCTACCCCAAAATACAAAAAACAGCATACTGTATATGTATATTTAAATAGATAGGGCATATAATTTACTTTGGAACTTTGATATAAAACTTACTCTAAGTCTGATATATAAGTCTTGAAAGAGAAAAAAAAGACATGCTTTTATTGTGATAGTCAGAACACAGGAAGTTTGACCGGTACGGCTTTCAAAAATAAAATCACTTTTAAAAAAAAAAAAAAAAAAAAAAAAAAAAGTAAAAATATAGACGTAAAATAAACATAAAATATAATGAAATAACGTATGATATGAGTCCCAGTGCGCCCCAGTTTTCACAAAAATCATACAGGCCGTAACATTTTTTTGATACATTCATCAGTATACAGCAATGAATTTTAATCCAAATTAAAAACCTAAAGTGTGGAAATCACATCTACTGTTAAGAGCTGCATGCAGATTAAAAAAAAAAAAAAATCTGTGTTATATGCCGGAATTTTATGAGAAATGTAACAAGAATTATTGTAAAACAGCAAACTACATAAGAGATGGACTCAAAAATTTAGATTCGATGTACTTTGTACGTTTTGTCACAAAATCCATTGAGAAATTTTTGAAATTTCACTTGCTAGCAGCAAACTACAAAGCAGGCCTATTACTTTCTTGTAACTTCCCACAAGTGCAAATGAAAACAAGTTTATTAGAGCTTTATTTGTCAGATGATTGTTTCTTTTGGAGCAGACCTTTAAAACAAATTCACCAGTCCCCTTGAAAGCCTCGAGCAAAAATAAGAACAAGTTATTAAAATAAATCATCTAGATGGAAAAAGAGGTTTTCAAATGAACATCAGTACTGAGCTGCAGAAGTTTAACTGTTTTAACAAGTTTAATATAAACAGATTGTTCCCACACATTTACAGTACTTCTTAATTGTTAAAAAGTCGCTTTATAAATTAGTATGTTTGGATTTGACTCTGTCTGCTTTGGTCTGGATAAGGTCAGTCTATTTGGGTGTACTTATGTTGTGAGCCAGAAACTAAACAGGCTATGTTAGCCTGTATAAATAAAGGTTGAATGAATGAATGAATGAATGAATGAATGAATGAATGTTGTTGTGCTCTCTGTTTATTACTTATTAACTTGTGAGTGAGCTTAAAAAGACGTCTGTGCAACTACAGGAGGTTGTATCTTTGTGTGCATGAGCAAAGTCTTTGGGCTTTGGTTGAGAAGAGAAGGCACCGTTGTGTTGAGGACGCTGTATATTCTTGCATTGCATACCTGAAAACAACCTCTAATGACAAGATTCAATGCAATGTAAAGCATACAGCAGGCCGCTACCAATGGCAAACTGTCAGGCCCTTCAAGATATTCAGAAATAACTCTGATTAAAATAAACTTTATTTCAACCATTTTTACAAAAATGAAAATCAATGAGTTTGTCAACAGCAGTGTGACACAAGCTTATTTCTTGTTGGAGTAATTCAGCTGGGGTCTCTCAGTGCAGATCCATGTTCCGAACCCTCAGAGTGCTAAATGAGTTTAACTCGGTATAGATGGTTTGATCAACAAATTAGATGTGACGACTTGAAAAGATAACTGCTAAATAAACAAATCGACTTATCAATAAAGGTAACAGCTGTTTGGTTAGCAACTTAGAATGATGCACTTAGTGACATAGAAAGAACCTGAAAAAGCGAAGAGACAATCAGCTGTTTAACAGCTCCAATAATACTCTTAAAACATTTAAAAAGCAGCTGAAGGTAAATTTGTTTAGATGGCTTTTAATTAGTTTTATATTGTCTTATGTCATATGCATGTTGTTTTATCTTTTATAATTTGTGTTTTTATCTTTTATTTTGTGTTTTTATGCATTTTATCCTGTAAAGCACTTTCTGACCTGTAAAAGAGATTAACCTGCCTAAATAAAGGTTGAATGAAAAAAAAAAGGTTTTATATAAATACAGTTTACTTACTTAATGTTACGGCACAGGTCCTTTTGGGAAAAATAAGTAAGTAAATAAATAAAAAATGATTTAGTTCCATAAGTTTGCTTCTATAAACAGCCAAAATTATATTAGAAACATATTTAATTAGTTTTAATTTTTAAAAAGTTCTTTTTTTCAGGCTTGGTTGGTTACTTGGTTAAATCTACCAGCAGGTGGCGCCATAGGACAACATATTCATTTTATTTATTTATTTGCATCTGAAGTGCAGATTTGTCTCATTTGAGTGAAACATGACAGGTGATCTTGTTTAGCTGCCTGAAGAGAAAACATTTTGAACTCTTAAACTGACAACAACGGGGGAAAAAACTGGATTAAATTTATTATGATCAACAATCAATAACCAAATGTGAAGCCGGTCAAACTCACAGTTCTTTTCTAACACGAGGAGCATAAAGGGCAGAATTATTCAAACAATGCAAAACTGAAGCTCAGTGTTCAAACAACTTTTAATTTTATGTCAGAGTCAACTCAAAAATGTGTTTTATCATTGCTGATGTTGAAACTGATTGTATTGATAATGTTTAATTGAATATTTCTTTAACACAGTCCTGACTGTCAAATCAAACACGTTCTGTGTTGAGGTGAATGTGTTGGACAAAGACATCTTCCTCACCCGTTTCACACTTTCTACAAGGTCTGGTTAAGTCATGTATTGAAGTGTTTCAAGCCAGTCACTAATTAGCAGTGCATTCATTAATAAAGCAGGTGCAGAGTGTTGCCTCCCATTGCAGCCATGTTTTATTTCACACATAAAGGGAAACCAGAAAACCTAACCTGAGGGCTCCTCACGCAGGTATTAAAATTAAAAAATAAACTGAGGCTGGAGCTCAACATGTGAATGTTTGAGTCAATCGTTGAAGTCCAGGAGCTGTTAACGGGAGGACCTGCACCCCTGCCAGTTAAAAGCCTTCCAAGCTAAATGGAGCTGAAGAGAATTTCTCGGTGAGGTGTGTAGTAAGGAGGGTCATGTTGAGTGGCTCCACATTTTCAGATAAAATGGGCTGTAATTGATGAAACAGATGCCATTTAAAAGTCATTTTGAGGACGCCAAACTCCAGAAAAGCGTTTCAAGGAATGATGCACGATTACTGCCTGCTGCCGAAAAGCAAAGGTGGGCACGATTTTTTTTTTTTGTCCCCGCTCTTATGTCTGTTAGCAAAATCTTGTGGGAGTTCCTGTTCCATGTCTGTCTTTGGTCACCAGAGGGCGCCATATGTCCTGAGGCTCCAGACATACAGAATACAAGGCACCTGATGACTTCCTTCTGACGCTGGAGCATTACCCTGCCTGGTTTGTGCTCCCAGCCCTTTTTGAATCAAGTCGTGTGATTACTGACCGTTTCCCATGATCTTTCCAGTGAACCTCCTGGATTTCTTATCTGTATGTTCTTCAGCTGTTCTCCTCGCCCTCCAACCAACCTCTTGAGCATAATGGATCTTCTCATAATTACAGAACTTTGGAACCAAACATCTTTCCATCCAACTACCAGTAAGGAACCTGCACGTTCTGATTGACCCCTCTTTGCAGAACTCTGGACCTGATCCATCTCCTTGCTCCCCAGGTTTCCTGTTATGTCCTGAATTATTTCTGTAAATTTGTTTCTTCTTCTTTCGGCTGCTCCCTTTGCAGGGGTCACCACAGCGAACTAAGTCGCACGAAGACTTGGCCATTTTTATGCCGGATGCCCTTCCTGACGCAACCACAGACCACCTAAGCAGAGAGCTGCCATAGGGCGCCCGGGGGAGCAGACGATGGTGGTAAAGGGCAGTGGTGTAGTCTACATTTATGTAATGGCTATACCGCGGTAAAGTTAGTTTTACGTTGGACACCGTTGAAGCCACGGAGCGCGTGTGTCCAACGTAAAACTAACGTTACCACGGTCGTATACTGCGCTTCAGTGCAACGGTTAGTACAATGCAATCGTCAATTTATTTTGATTTTTAAACATAATTGAACATTTCCAAATTTCCCTGATGCTTATACATTATTTGAATTAATGCACAACAGGCTTGGTACAGCAGTTGGCTTTGTGTTAAAAAAACATGTTATAGACTTTATAAAACTACAGTATATCAAAGCAAAATATGTTCAAGTACTGTAGTAAGTACATGGGTATTAATTATACATTAATTTGTTGGATAAGCAAATGTAATAAACAAGCACTGCATACTGATAGTTGTTACGGAATGGTTTAACGTTATCAATGTCACTTAATGATATGTCATGTATCATAGGGCACTTTTAAGTGAGCATCACATAGATTACACCACGGCTTAAGGGCCTTGCTCAAGGGCCCAGAGTGGAGCAAATGAGGGTGGAGGCCGGTGAGGGCACTTCGCTATCCAACCCACATTCTGATGTTGTCAGTTCCAGAGTTGGACCAGCGATCTTCCGGTCACAGGCCCATTTTCTCCAACCTCTGCGCCACCGCTCCCCTATTTCTCACAGTAAATAAAAGCACCGAACTGATCCTATAATATCACAGATATTAACCTAAAATTAGGATATTATTAACTGATGCCTATCTCCAACAGATACTTGGAGCTGTTGGGCAGATTGCACAAGATCATTGTTGAAAAATCTGCCATTAATCATCTGGGTCAACTTTATCAGTCTGTTAGCAAAATATTGTGAGAGTCAGAAGACGGATTTAAATGAAACGTTCAGGAAATGGTCACTGGACGTACCTCTGGAACTGATAAACATTTGACGTCATTCTAATTAAAGATGGCTGCAACAGTAAATTAACAATGACTAACAGATAATTCAAGATAGTCAGTTTTACTGATAAGAGTAGTAGCTGAAACTCATCCACAACATATACTCTAGCACAGGGGTCTGCAACCTGCGGCTCTGGAGCCACATGTGGCTCTTTGGTCCCTCTGCAGCAACTCTTTCAAGCTTTGACCAAAACTAAGATAAATGTGAATTTTACAGGACGTTATACCCACAAAAAAAAAAAAAAAAAAAGACTAGTTTTAGCAGTTTTCCTGTCATTTCTTTTGCTAATTTTTGGATTCTAGTACTAAGCACTAATACACAGAGTAAATTATACTCACTAAATTTTATTTCTTCAAAGTAGGATACTCAATTACTCCACAAAAAATAAAATTAAATAAACATAAACACCCTGATGCATGCTCAACACATAAGCCTGCACAGTTTATTGTTTTAGTTTTTAAAAATTTGGAAAAATAATGTCTTTTTTTTCTCTTCACAAGAATCCAGTCTTCTGTGATGGACTTGTGACCTGGCACCAGTGAATCCTGCAACTTAAAAAGGAAGAAACTGGTAAACACGATGGATGATTGGCTGGATGGATGGAATCCAATCTTTTCTTTTGTCTTAAAATGTAAAAATAAAAATTAATGTTAATAATAATTGGATGTTTTTAGTTTTATAATTTCATACTTGCTGGCCAGAAAAGCCAGCTCTTAACAAACTTAAAGTGCCCATGGGCCACCAGTTGATGATGACAATTGTAGCATGTTGATTTTAATGAACGAAGGGGCAGAAACGGCTCTTTTGAGCCTAAAAGTTGCAGACCCCTGCTCTAGCACGACATCTTGCCATATTAGATGCAATTATACATAACTTTATTAGTTTGTCATTTGTCAGCATAACACAATCTCACTTTTGCATGAACTGGCGATATGCATTCCTTCAAGGAAGACAACTGCGACCTAAATAAAACACACCGACACAACAGCCATGTTAAACTAAGAAATATAATTTATTGCATAAAAAGTATATTTAGTTACAAGTAAGAAGGCTAGACAGATATTTACAATTGGTTATTTTACAGAGACAAAATAACGTCGCTGAATCTTAGTTTTCTGTAAAAACGTCCGTCTGAGTTTGTCTCTTTGAAAGGAGCAACTTCCAAATGCAGAAACGTGTCCAGAGATGTCCGGCAGACGCTCGAGACATCCGGACAAATGAACACTGTCGACTACGCCTGGGCGGTTGTGTAGGAAGAGCGGAGAAACGATACCCGTCCTGCAGAGTTCAGGTCATTTTCTTCACGGCAACAAAAAAAAAAAAAAAAACCCTGCAGGGCACGAGCTCACCACGTTACAGTCACGACGTGCGCTTGAGCCCATTGCACCACTTCTGTTTCAGTTTTTGCCGTTTGGAGCATCCTCGGAGAGCGATCCAACTCTTCCAGGCAAGTCTGATACACCTTGCATGGACCAGCATGTCCCCAGAAAAATAAAATACAGCAAATCACCCTTAGAGCACGTCAGGATACAAAATGAAAACCCTGTCTGTGTTCGGAGCTGAAAAAATAGAATTACTCTTCCAGGAAACAAAAGAGGTCGAAACTCTTCACTGTTCTTTTGTACTTGCATAGCACTTACAAAGAGAAAAAGACAGTTCTTAATAATGTACACATTTTGTATGTGAATCCATCCACGCACACACACACACACGCGTGCACACACACCCTTTATTCACACAAAGCAGTGACATGACTCACTGCTGAAGAGGAGGGATACTGCCGGTGTTTTGGTTTGTGCCGTTTAAAGAAAACTCATTTTTGCTTTCAGGTGAATAAAAAAAAAAAAGAAGAAAATAAACAGCAAAAAATGATAAATTTATAAAAAGGCAAAATTTACATTCCCATCTAACAAGAGATCAATAAAGCACACAGTTTGAGGATCGAAACCACAAAGCAGGCGGCATGGGAGAAAGATCTTCAATAAAATCCAGAAAAAAAGGGGAAAAATGAGGAAGGTGGCCAGATTGCAACATAATTAATCTTGTGTCGAGGTAAATAAGTGTTTACGGTCCCTTGCAGCCAAACAGATTCAGGGTAAGGCTAATTTATTCTATAATTATTTTTTTAATAAAGTTAAAAAAAACCCTCCAAAATCAACATGAAGCAAACCAGGATCACCTCTTGATGCATTTTTCATTAATAGAAGCACAAAACTTAAACAAAAAACAAATACCGTATTTTCCGCTGTATAAGTCGCATCAGTCCAAATATGTCTAATTAAATGGAAAATGCATAAATAACGTCACATCGACGTTTACGTCACATCTATTACGCGTCACCGCTGACAACCCGGAAATGTGGGCCGGTGTTGTGCCAAAAATCGATTGGATGACAAATGGCGACCACAGGAGCGCGCACGGGAGGACCTTAACAAGAATTTAACCAGATTAACACTTAAAAACAATTATTTGTTTGCTCGAAAATTATAGTAAAGGTGTCTCAGTCTAACTTTTCCTTAATAAATGCACTTTGACGGTCAAATCAGCTGCATTTCAAAAGCAGATTTCCGGCCGTGGGAGCGTGCACGGGAGGACCCGCTGTGCATTTCTTCGAAATTTAACAAGATCACCACCTAAAATCAATTGTTTGCTCGATATTATAGCAAAGGTGTGTCCCAGTTGATTTTTTTTACTTAATAAATAAACTTCAATGGTCAAATCAGCTGCATTTCTCCAGGGCGGTGCAGCAAAATGAAGCTGATTTGACGGCTGCTCCGGGTGAGCTGGACAAAGGTGTCAGGCTACGGCAAGCCGATTGTGTCATTAATAGCCACTTTTACTTATTACATAACACAACAGCATGCCATACTACTCCAGTGTCATCTAGCGGCAGAAAATGGTAGTGCTCAATATTTTCAGTCAGAATAAATGAAAATGGTCTCAGCCAAAAATTGGTTTATAAGGATGGGAAAAAAATCCAGAAATACATTGCAGGGCATGGAAATTATGCAAGAAAAATGTGACTTATAGGCCAAAAAATATGGCAATAAAAGCACAAAACTTAAAAAAATAAATAAATAAAAAAGCTGTTCTAAAGGCGAATGTTAAAATAGGATTTGTTTTATACTGATGATGAGGTGAGGTAGGGGGAAAAAAATCCACAAATATGGATCATAAAATAAACATTGTTCCCCCAAAGGAAACTTCTTAAGGGACGATGCAGTTTATTCTCAGCAGCGGAGCGACGGAGGAGCGCGAGGGGAGATGAAAGAGAAACACCCCTGTGAGTCGGAACGATACGTCGAGGCTTTGAGGCATCTGTTGGTACAATAAAAAGAGTCCGTCAAGTTATCCGCCAATCCTGGAACAAACTTTGCAATTTCATCTCCTGCCACAAAGAAGGGGCCGCCAGTTTATTTTCCCTTTCCAGCCAAAAGAGACGCGACTGAAACCTTGAGGGTTCGATTGCCACCCACAGCAGCCAAGACGTGCATTCATCGCCTGTGTGTTTCAGACCACTTCGATTTGACAGTGTGTGTGTGCGTGTGTGTGGCTGCTGCAGGCTGCACACAGGTTGGTTCTACTGTTTTCTGCACAACCAGAGTGACAGTGGAAGAAACAAAAGCTCCTGACACGAGGTGGGATGGAGTCAAGTCATGCACGTTCATGCTGCTACTGAAATACAGCTAATCCCATCTTGGCTTTTCTGTGCTTTAGTATTTTGAATACACGGATTTTATCATTTACCTTAAAGGGTTGACATCAACACCACAAAATAAAGATGTTTTCAGCCGTTAAAGACACGCCGCCTCTCGTTTGACAGACGATTTTACAATCAGAATGGTTCTACACGCTGCAGATGCAACACCGCTGATTCAGGACGGGCGTCGAACGGCCCGAACGGGGATGGCCGACATGCACCTAGAGCAGCGGATAGCGGGTCGCTGAAAAACAAGGTGAGCCAGAGGTAAAACAGCGCATGTGAAGCAACCGAAACGTTCTGCTGATGACAGATTTGTGTCGGCGTGTGCATATTCATAGGCGAGTATTCTCATTTTCATCACTGCAGTGGAGGAAAAATGAAAAAGAAGAAGAAGAAAAAAAAAGAAGTCCTTCTTGCTTTGTTTCTTGACCAATCAACAATCCCCATCTGTCGTCATGACAACTAGCACTTCACTTTTGCCCATCTCCTCCAGAGCTGTCGCCAGAGAGACCAGGTCTGCATCACCTTGGTGACACGCTTCCCATAAGTCCAGCAGAACACCTGTGGGGCTGGGCTTTGTGGCAAAGTAGTTCAGATACCTGCGAGCGAGAAAGACGGACTGATTACAGATAAATAGATGATTAGTGACACTGAAAAAGCTGCTGTTACTCTGACAGTTTTCAGATATCAAAGATCACTCGAGGTGTTCTGCCAAACAGGTATTTATAGTTAGTGTTTTATCAGCTTAAGCCTCAGTATGAAGAAAAGGGCGAAAGTCTCAATACAGTAGTCCCTCTTGCCAGTTTGATTATGTGCTCCTGACTATCCATGCTGCTGATCTCATGCTGCTGATTTATTCCATGCTGCTGTGGTCATTCGTCCTCATCTGCTCAGACAGACTCGTGTTTGTGCTGCTGTTGTTCGGCGTGTTGCTGTTTTTGTACTAATAAGCGTTAAAGGTCCACTGACATGATATTTGAACTTTGCATAAAATGGCACAACATATATATCTTGTATCATTCAACT
>JAVCKU010000085.1:22052654-22066173 GCA_032273985.1 Hypsolebias coamazonicus
GGGAACACCTGGACGGATCAGTGGGAACACCTGGACGGATCAGTGGGAACACCTGGACGGATCAGTGGGAACACCTGGACGGATCAGTGGGAACACCTGAGCTGATCAGTGGGAACACCTGGGCTGATCAGTGGCAACACCTGCGCTGATCAGTGGGAACACCTGGGTGGATCAGTGGGAACACCTGGACAGATAAGTGTCAACACCTAGGCTGATCTGTACTTGGGAACAGATGAGGGTGACAGACTAACTGAACAAACACTGAGGAAGCTGATTGAGGGTAAAAAGCAAATAGCACACTAGGACACAAAACAAGATCCAAACCAGAATATCAAAATAGAACCTAACAACAAAATACAAAAATGACAAAAGATCTAAACTGAACACAGGAATACACAAAAGAACCCAAAGTAAAACAAATAAAAAATAAAAAAAACCATGAAAGAAATGCTAAGATGAACTAAAATAACTAAATAAAACCACAGAAAGAACAGATATGGCATCAATGTTTTCACTTTCTGTTCAGCTTTGCTTCAACTGAAAAATAAAAAGCTTTTAAAAGCTGACTTTGAATTTAGGACCTGAAGTGACACAAAACCATTAACCCACAACGACCTTGTCGTGCTGCTTGAATCACTGAAGGCCTTGTTCTGATCAGATCCAGCTCAGAGTAGTTAATAATGCAGCAGAACTTTAATGGTTTAGATTTTAACTAGGGAGGAGCCTAGGAAGCATCCTTAACAGATGCCCGAACCACCTCAACTCCTCTCGATGTGGAGGAGCAGCGGTTCTACTCCAAGTCTCTCCTGAGAACTGAACTTCTCACCCCATCTCCAAGGGAGTGTCCAGCTACCCTGCGGAGGAAACTCATTTCAGCCGCCTGCATCAGCCTCATTCTTTCAGTCACTACCCAGAGTTCAAGACCATAGGTGAGGGTAGGAACATAGACTGACCGGTGAACAGAGAGATTTGCCTTACAGCTCAGCTCCCTCTTCACCATAACGGACCAGCACAGAGTCTGCAATACTGTAGAAGCTGCACCAATCTGTCTGTCAATCTCAAGCTCCATTCTTCCCTCACTCATGAAGAAAACCCCAAGATACTTGGACTCCTCCACTTGAGGCAGAACTTCACCCTCAACCCAAAGACAGCAATCTGTGAGTATGGCATTGGAGGCCAGTTACTATGGGCTGTTTGGTCCCAATACAAGCGGTGCGAGAGTTTGGTTCGCATTGCCAGTAGTAAGTAGAACCCCTTCAGGGTGCGTTGGTGTCCGCCGGGGCTGCTGATTGTCACTGATTCTATTCAAAACGTTTAGGGATAGAATTACTCCTTACAGCCAGGGGGTGGAGGGAGTCCGGTTCAGTGGCCTCAGGATTCCATCTCCGCTCTTTGCAGATGATGTGGTCCTGTTGGCGTCATCGTGCCGTGACCTGCAGCTCTCACTGGAGCGTTCACTCCTAGAATGAGAATCAACACCTCCAAATATGAGGCCATGGTCCTCAGTCAGAAAAGGGTGGATTGCTCTCTGCTCTCAGATGTCAGATGAGAAGTGAAAATGCAGCTCAATCTAGAGGTAGTCACAGGGTCAAAACTGTGAGTGTGTGTGTGGATCCGGACGTGACGCATTAAAAAAAGAAATCAAACTGATGTTGCTGTCGTCGCACGCAGTGACGAGGCTCTGCTCCAGTATGTCTGTGGGAACGACCAAAGGCTTATCGAAGGTGGGATTTGTTGTTAATAAGTTGCAACAGGTGTACAAAAGCCCCTGGTGTGTAAATAAATGAGTGTTAAACATGTTAAGCACACCCTTTACAGTCAGTAACGGATAATATTTGCACAACACAGATAAACAGACCTTCAGCAAGGCTCTGGATTTATCAAGCCTGGACGTGAGAAAAATATTAGATCATAATTTAAATTCCCAGCAGGCCTTTAGGTTCAGTGTCTGGAACTGCTGTGTTTTATAACACTGTGCCTTGAAAAACTGATCAGATCCTACCGACCAGAGGAATCCGCCTCCTTGAGAACAAATTTGCCTTTTTTTTTTTTTTTTCCAGTTTAGTGTCTTTGTTTGCTTTTGAGTTAAACTTTTATTTGCATGAAATTGCCAAACTGTAAAGCTCAGAAGAGGCGCACACAAGCTTTAATGAAGATCTGTAAATTTGTTATTAAAACGGGAGCTGCTGAGCTGTGTTTTTCTGCTATATGTTATTAAGACCTCGTGAAATGGATTCCAGGCAAGAAAAAAGGACCTAATGGGTCTTTTTTTGTAAATGACTGACAATTTAATCTGAATTGTAAAAGGTCCTACGTTTGAAAAAACAATCCCTGGTGTTAGAAACGTCATGAATGAAATATTTTCATCTTCTCCGCTCACTGTGACTTCTTATGCACTGTGTAATTTATTCAAGGGTTCTCCAAGTTAAAATGACTGAGCTTCGAAACAGAGGTATAAAATGCAGATGGTGTTTGAACAGTGTCTTGAAAATGCAGACTAAACATGACATCTGAATGTTAAATAGATGAGCATCTTCCTGGCATCCTAAATACAGAAAGAGCCTCAGTGATAAATGCACAAACAGAGTTTTGCTTTTACACAGCTGAGGAGGAAATCTTTCTTTTTCATGTCAAAGTTTATATCTACCTCCAGGTGACTGGCTGATAAAAGCAGATTTTGTGTTTTTGCATCCTGGTACGTATTCATAAAAAAATCATACTTTTGTTTTTCTCAGAATGCTGAAAGCATGAAATATATTAAGAGCCGTGCGGAACACATGCTCCATTATTTTGTGATTGTTGATTCAGCACTCACCCTGCGGTTTTCCTGTTGATTATATTTCCGTACATTTATACACTAACTACTTTTGCGTATTTAAACTATTTTAGTTATTCATATATCAAAACGTTCATCTGACTATGGAGGCGGGTGCTATGACATTTTGGTATTGCAATTTTAAAACTTTTTCAAAATGGTTAACATTATTTACAATTTAATTTTGCTTATAAAGATAGATATTATTTCCTTCAAAAACGCTTTAAAAATCTGCTGCTATACTTGTTTTGGAACTCAACTTTTAGTTATCCATTGCTTTCAGCTTTAGCTAGTCTTTTGATACTTTTTAGCTTCTAACTAGCTATTTAATGCATTTAACTTGCCTTTTGCTACTTTTAGTTTTTAGCTAGTCTTATGTTAAAATCCAGCTAGCTTTTTGCTACTTTAATGTTTTAGTTAGCTCACTGTTACTTTCACTATTTAGCCATCTTTTTGCAACTTTTAGTTTTCAGCCAGTCTTTTGATATATTTAGCTTTCAGCTAGCTTTTGATATTTTAAGCTATCCTTTAATTTTAGCTTTGAATTAACCATTTGCTGCTTTTAGCTTGCCTTTTGTTACTTTTAGTTTTTTAGCTAGTCTTATGTTAAAATCCAGCTTGTCTTTTGCTACTTTAAGGTTTTAGCTAGCCTATGGCTACTGTTACTATTCAGCTATCCATTTGCAAGTTTTAGTTTTCATCCAGTCCTTTAATCTTTTTTAGCTTCTACCTAGCTATTTAATGCATTCAGCTTGCCTTTTGCTACTTTTAGTTTTTAGCTAGTCTTTAGTTAAAATCCAGCTAGCGTTTTGCTACTTTAATATTTTAGTTAGCACACTGTTACTTTCACTATTTAGCCATCCTTTCGCAACTAAATTTTCAGCTGGTCTTTTTATATACTGTATTTAGCTTTCAGCTAACTTTTGATATTTTAAGCTATCCTTTAGTTTTAGCTTTGAATTAACCATTTGCTGCTTTTAGCTTGCCTTTTTTTTGTGACTTTTAGCTTCTTACTACTATTTGGATCATTTTAGCATTTATCTATTTATCTTAGACTTTGAGCTAGCCTTTGGCTATATCTTCTTGCTAGCTTTCAGCTAGTGGTTTAATTTTTAGATTTTAGCTAGGGTTTTGCTACTTTTGTTGCTTAGCTAGCATTTCATTTTTTTTAGCTTTTAGCTAATGTTTTCTCCTTTCCGCCAAAAGCTAGTGTTATGCTCCTTGTATAGCTTTACAAATTGTCTCATCTTTTTAGCCATTGTCAGCGAAGTAATTCAGCGTTCACTCTTCGTCTTTACAGCAAACACATCGTTTCCATTAGATGCTTGGTGTTTCTTGTAAAACACAGAGCTGTGCTGGATGAATCTGCTTTGATTTTCTTCATCTATTTCCCAGAGCCCGCACTATCTAGGGCAGTGGTCAGCAGTTTTAATCAATTTTCTAAATGCGGGAGCACCACAGCAGTCAGGAAATCCCAGTAGGGCAGTGTGGGACGGACATAGCAATAATAAAAACACAAAATATAATCTGAATTATGCTCTAAAGAGATTAGGTCAGAATAATCCCCAGAATAAACACAAACGGGCAGGAGGGGGTGCTGCGATGGAGCTGCTTCTCCTGTGTGTGGAAGCCTTTTTTCTTGATAGTGGGGATTTGAGGAGAGTTGTGTTGGATTTGAGCTTTGAAGGTGTTTATTTTGGGGAGCCGGAGAGTATGTCTCAGGCTCAGACTATTATTAAAATATGATAAAACACTGCTCAAACAAAGATGGATTTCTCTCAGTGTTATGAGTGAGGCGAAGGTCTAGTGGAAAATCCAGACAGAGATCATTTATTTCAGTTTATTATAAAACATATTCCAATTTCAAATGGAAAATCAAATAAGAAAAGCAAAACAAGAGTGAACATTAAAATTTAAATAATGTAGAAAAGAAATACAGTAGTATGATTCTGGATCATCAGAATTGTTCATTATCACCCTTTTTTGCAATTGATATAAACAAAGTTTATGTTATTTG
This sequence comes from Hypsolebias coamazonicus, assembly GCA_032273985.1. Taxonomy (NCBI): domain Eukaryota; kingdom Metazoa; phylum Chordata; class Actinopteri; order Cyprinodontiformes; family Rivulidae; genus Hypsolebias; species Hypsolebias coamazonicus. Next base: position 22,057,487 of record JAVCKU010000085.1, read on the forward strand.
TTCATTTTTATAGAAAGATTAGTTTGTAAATTGATGAAATGCTTAACTTATAATTGTCCAGGCGATTTTTGTGTTGCCCGTGTTTTTGTGTTTGACTGCATCGAGTAACAGGCGATCCTTCAAGGAATGCTAGGCCTTTATTTTTTGCTGTTTTCATCATTAATAATAATTCTGTGCATGTTTATGAAGCATTCACACTATTGTGATCCATTTTTCTTCAGTACGTTTTTCGGCGAGATTCTCATCCTGCAGTTTAAGCTATTTCAACAAGTCATAAATCAAAACGTTCAGGTCTTTCAGGACAATCCTAAAACGTTTGGTATTGGTGCAACTTTAGCTTTTTGAAATATTTAGCCCTTTCTGCAACTTTTTTCCTCATAGAAAATTAATTGAGCTCATTTTACATCCTTCAAATCTTTAGATGTGTTTACAACCTTTTATTGCTCCTTTCATTTTTTGTTTTGGTTCAGCTTCTTTCAGCTTCCTTGTGCAAATTAAAAAATTTTCAGCTACTTTCAGCTGTTTTGTGCTTCTTTCGTGTTATTTCTGCCAACTACAACATTTTTGTGCTTCTTCTAACTTCTTTCTGCTAATTTCCACTTGTTCTGCTCCTTTCAGCTACTATTTAGCAGTTTATATGCTAATTTTAGTTTTTTCAGCTAATTTCAAATTTTTGCACTCATTTAACTTTTTCAGCCTAATTCAGCAAAAAAAAAAAAGTGCTCTCTCCACTTCCTTCTGATAATTTAAGCTTCTTTCTGCCTTTTTAGCTACTTTCAGCTGCTTTTTTGTAATTCCATTCAAAAAGTGCGACTTATATATTATATTAATTCATTACACATGTACTGATATACTGAGCCTGGTTCTGCTGGAGGTTTCTTCTTGTTAAAAGGGAGATTTTCCTTTCCACTGTTGCCCATTGTGCTTGCTCAGGATGGGAGACTGTGATGAAGTGAAGCTTCAACGAGTTTGCTGCTTCCTTAGATAGAGAACTTTATGAATCGTCTTCTCCATGTGTGTGAATGTTCCTGTAAAGTACCCTGAGACAACTTTGTTGTGATTTAGTGCTATGTAAATAAAATGAATTGAAATTTTGCTACTTTCCCCCCCAGATCATTTCCACTGTTTTATGCTCATTTATGTTTCTTTCAGATTAATTGGGCACACATTTCATTTTGCTTTCTTCTGCTAATTAAATAAAGCTTGTTCTACCTGTTCAGCTAGCTTTTTAAAAACGTTTTAAAGCTAATTTCAGCTGTTTTTAAATAAATTAAAGTGTTATGTGGTAATTTCTGCTATGTTCAGCCTAATTAACTTTTTTTGGGCTAATTTCAGCTTGTTAAGCTCCTTTCAGCTGTTTTCTGCTAGTTCAGTTTTTTCCGCCATTTCACTATTTAGCTGTTTTAATGCTAATTTTAGCTTTTTCAGGTACTTCCACATATTTTAGCTCATTTCAACTTCCTTCTGGTAGTTTAGGCTTCTTTCTGCCTTTTCAGCACTTTTTTTTGGCGCAAATTTCAGCCTTTTTTTTTTTTTTTAGCTAATTTCGTAATCTTTGTTGTAATTTTTGTTTATTTAAACCTAATTCAGCAAATATGTGTTTGTTCTGCTTTCTTCTGTTAATTTAAGCTTGTTCTTCATTTCAGCATTTTTAAGCTAATTTCAGCTGTTTTTCAGCAAGTTCTTCTGCAATAAGCATTCACACTGCATTTTTGCAGGAAATGCAATTCCTTTAGTTAAATTTCAGTTATCCTCCATAAGACAGTCAGGTTTGCGTGTCATAGATGTGATTTCTGTTGGTTTGCTCATGTTGCAACAGGTCTCTGCTGCGGCTCCCCAGGTGCTGGCTCTGTGCAGAACAGGGTTCAGGGATCAGAGCGGGCCGGGGCCGGGGCCCACCTCCAGGTCAGCCACCGCCTTTCTGCTGAGCAGGCTTTTGTCTGGCAGCTGCGGGGCTGCACTACTGATCTGACCGCTCCCAACTTATTCAACAACTCCTGTTGAGAGCAACACGAGAGCTCAGCCTATTGTCTGGAGCTGGATCTGTTGGAGCTGCGGCGGAGCGCTCACTTCATCTCCCACAGTTCACAGAAACGTTCAGTCTATAAATAGGGGCGGATTTGCACAAGCGACGAGAAACGTTGGACACAATCGGTACAACTTCTGCTCTCAAAAAGGAGATGCTTGACCTCAGTTCATGTCTCAAAATGTACAACCACACACAGCAATGAGAGCTTCGCTAAATTCACCCCAACATGACTTCATACAATAAATTGCAGGAACGCACGTCACCCACCGACGTTCCAGCCAGAGTTTAGACCAAGACTAGAAGTTTTGGTCAAACCTTGAAAAGTTCTGCGACGCCTTACTTACTTTAGCTCTAACTAGCTAAACTCACATCAGATCGTAGCTCAATATCTGTAAGTTATTTTCTTTTTTTGTGTTAGCTAATGTGGATTAGCTGCGGCAGCCATCTTTAATTTAGATCGACTCCACAAGTCAGTCTTGTAATGATACATCCTATGTTTAATTTCTGCGTTTCACTCAAATCCATCCAGTGCGTTGAGATTATTTTGCTAACAGCCAGACAGACAAAGTCACAGATAAAGAGAGTTACATGATTGCCCACTTTTTGGAGCGGCAGGCGCCTCACTTCAAGTGCTTTTAGCAGTCTAAAACAATACAACAAAGTTTTAAAATGTAGCTGCAAGGTCACTTATTTTTATGTTTTTATATATTTTTTTCTTTAATTATTTTCCCACAACAAAAATTTCTATTTTGAGATCCACTGTTTGGCTGTTTCTGTCTTGCTGCCTGCTGTAGCAAAGTTAATGTCTAGTGTCCTTGTAAACAAATACTAAAATGGTATTTTAACTTTTGTACTTTTTAAACAAAAGCCTCGCTACTAAGTAAAAACCACGACACAGACGGCTTGACTCAGAGATGACTGCACATTCTCAAATCTGAGTTTCAGGATCTTTTAGCTGCAGAACCGTCATTTACATTTTGCTCAAAACATCCGAAAGCCTTTTTTTATTATTTTTTTTTAATTATTCATTTCATATTATATACATATAAAACAATACAATATTCAAAAGAAAAAAGTAAACAAAAAACATAAAATGAAAGAAGCAGAATAAGAAAACATTTCTTATCATATCTGCTCCTTATCAAAAAACAATTTAAATTATCACTTCAAACATTAATATACTTATTGAAATACAAATATATACAGTCGCATCATAATTGTACTATCTCATCAAAATACCAATTTTAATTTGTTAAATTAGAATCAACTTAGTTGTAACTCTTCAATAGAATAGTTTTAATCGTTTTCTTAAATATTTGTATGGACTTCACATTTTTTATAGATCAATGCCTCTATTTGTAGTAGACCTGCCCTTTAAACTCGTTCTAAACTTATGTTTGATGAACATGTCTGTTGCCTTTAAATTATAACAACTAGTCCTTTTCACAAAATAGGTTTGAATGTTAGATGGCAATGAGAAAGTCTGAGCCTACATAAGTAAAAGAATATTATAATCAACCAAATCATAAAACTTCAGTGTTTTCAAATGACAAAACAGTGTACCAGAAGGATGACAATTTTTTTTCCTCATAATTCTTACAGCCCTTTTTTGCAAGATAAAAATAGGCCTAGTAGTTGACCTACATGCTATTATCCCTAATGGAGTTTTATTACTTTAATTTGTTTTGTGGTAAAACTTGACAAAATTGGTGAAGTTGGGTTCTTAAGTGTGTGTTAGTTTCTGGCTCATCTTTTCAATTGCCTGTAGCCAAAAGGCAGGTGATAATGTTTTTGTCATGGTTGTATGTGTCTGTTAGCAAAATATCTCATGAACCACATCAATAATTGCAATGAAACCTGCAGGCAGTAATCAATGGATTTACCAAAACAACTGATTACCTTTTAGAGTCAATCTGGTCAACACATCTAATCATCCTTAGAAAAAAAAAAAAAAAACATACAAAAAAATAGCTATAGCTCAGTCAATTTTACAGATACTGAGCTAGAACTTACTGTTACTGAAGGTCATCTTTATAACATACCGTATTTTTCGCCGTACACATTGCACCGCCTTAAAAGTCGCATCAGTTCAAATGTGTCTAATAAAGTGGAAAAATCCATAAATACGCCGCTTCGCTGTACACGTCGCATCTATTACGCATCACCGCTGACGACCCGGAAATGTGGGCCGGTGTTGTGCCAAAAATCGATGGGCTGCCAAATGGTGGCCGCAGGAGCGTGCACGGGAGGACTTTAATAAGAATTTAACAAGATTAACACTTAAAAACAATCATTTGTTTGCTCAAAATCATAACAAAGGTGTGTCTCAGTTGAACTTTTGCTTAATAAATGCACTTTGACTGTTAAATCAGCTGCATTTCAAAAGCCGATACGCGAAAGTAGGAGCTTGCAGAGGGACGACTCGCTGTGCAGTTCTTCGAAATTCAACAATGTAAGCACCCAAAACAATTATTTGTTTGCTCAGTTTGATAGTAAAGGTGTGTCTTATTTTAATTTTTACATGACTTTAACGGTCAAATCAGATGCATTTCAAAAGTATTTGTTGCCTCGGTGCTCCGGGAGCACGCAGACAGGGAGGAAATCAGGAAGGAGGAACGCTGCGCATTTCTTTAAATTTTCAAAGAAAACAATTCGAAAACAATTATTTGTTTGCTCGACATTTAGTAAAGGTGTGTCTCAGTTGAACTTTAGCTGCATTTTGCTGAGGCGGCGGAGCCAATTGAAGCTGATTTGACGGTTGCTCCAGGCGAGCTGGACGAAGATGGCAGGCTGTGGCAAGCCAACTGTGCCATTAATAGCTACTTTGACCTATTACATGACACAACGGCATGCCATACTGCATAAATTACGCAAAGACAAAAAAAAAGTGACTTATAGTCCAAAAAATAGGATACTCTGAGCACTAACGTAAAATATCTTTGTCTTTTAGGGAGCAGATATGATAAGAAATGTTTTCTTCTTCTGCTTCCTTTCATTTTATGTTTTTTTTGTTTAATTTTCTTTCTTAAATTGTCATTGTTTTTATATGAAATGAATAAAATTATACAATACAATACAATACAATAAAACTATATGCATTCTTTCAAATAATGCTAGTCTTTTAGTTTTAGTTGTTGTACCACTCACATGTTTTTGTCCCTTTTAGTTGCGTGTGCTACTTGTTTTGCTGTTGCTGCTTTTAATTATTGAATTGTTTTATCTGCTGCTTATTCCAGATGTTTATTTTAAACGATTTCTCATGATTCTGAGCAGAAGGTCACTCGTCTTTACTCGTTAATATGCTTTAATGATCATGTAAAAATGTTGAGTGGCAGCTGGTGGGACAAGAGACTAGAGGAAGACGGGATGTAGAATGAATGTTAAGTTTAATAATGTGATTATTATGGGCTGTATCTGCTTTGACCACATTGCCCCGGGTCCCCGGCGCCAACTTGTTACACTTCTCAGTTTGTATTCCTGTGATGGACTCATGTCAAATAGCTGTTTCTCTCCTGCAAGCGTGCAATAAGAGGCAATGAGGACATTACGCTGCAGCAAATCAGTGGCGTTGCTGGAAAGTAAGCAAGTTCCCAAAGTACCAGCTAAGTGTCTGATCATGCACGCAAAATGGCCATATCACACTCGGTAAAAAACGCCATCTGGAGGCATCAGCACTTCTACGGGCAGAATTAAGTCAGAGTGCAGAGACTTTCTCATTTACAGCGCCTCCAAAGAGCCCCCGTTATTAACTTCCCAGAATGCAAATGTGCTTTGGGCCAATTAGCGGTTAAGTCACTACCAATGTAAGCCCATAAAAATCCACCCTGCCATGATCCTTCAACAACATGACTCATGGGTAAGACGGGAACAGCAGCCTGTAAATGTGTCACGATTATGACTTTGTGCTTAAAACGAGCAGAGCGTCGTATTTCATTCTCACGGTGCTGCAGCGGAGTCATGCCTGTAAGTGTTCGCGCTCCTAATGAAACAAATGGACTTATCAGGCGACGGTAAGTGGCGGGTAAAGACAACAAGTCCAGGGCAGATCAAAGACGGTTAAACGTCTCTTTTGAAATCTTCCACCTATTAGGAGATATTTAAAGGGAGAAGGGGGTGTTTCTTTCTTTTTGTTTTGTGCGTGGAGACAGACGCCCTCATCCAGGATGTCTCTGTGTAATTACATGGCACAGAAGACCTTCATTCCTCTCCTCTTCACAGGGAGAGATGAAAGACAAGAGAGACAGAGGCATGTAATCGCTGCTCTGACTGAAAGAGGAGGGAGAGGAGGTGAGGGACCCAGAGAATCGAAGGACAAAAGGATGGTGAGTGCTGGTGGGGTTTTAATAAACCTCCTCTGCCTCTTGTTTACACAGTCCTCTCTCTCTCCAACACACACACATACACACACACACACACACACACACGAGGTCCCTCTTTGACAGAGGCTTTTATTATTCTCCAAGTTGCCTCGGGACAGATGTGTAAATTGTTGTGCTAATGTTAGGCCCACTACTGAGAGCTAGGAGATTTACACACTCCACACCAACGTATAACTGTCACTCACAAACCTGCAGCAGGAAGGCGAACGAGATGAGCAACCGTAGTTCACGCGCACGCATACACAAGCTGACAAGAGCGCATGTGCAGGTAAAGCAGGCTCACACACTCTGGCACTGACAGCAGCGTGGGCGGAAGCCGACGTCCGCTCATAAACGTTCCGGTTCTCTCCGTCATTCATAGTTTTCCAACTCAAAGCCAACAAAAAAACGTCTCCATCACTTGGAGACGATCAGCTGAAGGGCCGCGGCGAAGCGCCAGCTGCTGCTCTGTCGCACACGCCTGATCGTCGGGCATCACAACGATTGTTTACTCCTGAGAGTGGACATGAGCAAACACAAGAACAGTCAAGAATAAAGCTACATTTCAGATGTTTTCAAGTGGGATTCTGTGGGACGGGGTTTGAACATTTAATATCTTCGTTGTAGATGTTCAATTCAGTTTAGTTATAGCAACAAGTCACAACAGAAATCATCTCAGGACACCAAACAGAAACGTTCGTATATTAAAAAGTAATTTAACATTATTTATCTGAGGAGCAGGCTGCTTTGAGTTTAACTCCATCGCAGAACTCTCATCTTGAGCAACCACGAAGGTGACAGTGGAAAGGAAAAACTCCCTCATGAGGAAGAAACCTTTAGCAGAACCAGGCTCAGGGCAAGAGGTCATCTGCTTCAACCAGCTGGGTTTGAGAGGAACAGATACACAATGGCAGGTCAAGGATCACATGCTAAGATAGAAATAGCATCAAATGAAAACTATTCAATTGCAACAATTATTTTCTAAAAACTGAGTCAATTTGTCCTCCAGTAGTCTAAGCCTATGGCCGCATAACAAGCCAACTCTAACTATAGGATTTATCAAAAAATAAAGTGTTGAAACTGGACAATGTGTCAGCCTCATGGACAGAAACTGGAAGTTGGTTCCACAAGAGAGGAGCCGGATAACTGGACGATCTTCCTCTCATTCTGCTTTTGGAAACTCTAGGGACCACAAGTAAACCTGCAGTCTGAGAACAAAGTGCTCCGTTAGGAAAATATGGAACAATAAGATCTGTAATATAAGATGGAGCTAGGTTGTTGAGGGCTTTGTAGGTTAGAAGTAAGGTTTTGAATTCAGCTCTGGATTTGACAGGGAGCCAGTGGAGAGAAGCCAAAACTGGAGAGATATGATCTCTCCCCCAACTCCAGTTAAGACTCCAGCGTTTTTAATGTGGGGGAGAAAAGACACGTCCTGATCAAAAATAGCACCAAGGTTTTTAACATTAGAGCTGGAGGTCAGATAAACGCCGTCCAGAGGAAGTGGAAGGTTGCACGTTGGCTGAAGATGCCACGCCTCCTTTTTTCTACTTAATCGAGCAACGACGCACGCTGATCTGCAATGGTTATAAAATGAATCCATCTTCACCTCCTTTACGGATGTCATCCTCCTTCCTGCACATGTGGCGGCCATGTAGACGTCTGCTGTGAAGAATGGACGGATGAAGACACGAGTGGCGGGGCAGACAGATGGATAATAGCCCTTCTCTCTGAGGTTATTCCCAGCGCAGCCTGTAGAAAAACATGGACGAGCATCTGGGATGTTTGGGGCTCAGGTTCACCATTTAGCTGAAGCCACAAAACCCAAAACTGGCCCGAGGGGACCTCTGTCAGACTCCGATATGTGACTCTACCACTTTCAGCTTTGCAGCATGTTCGATAAGTACTGAAAACGGATCAAACTGAATAAATGAATACGTAAGATGAAATAAACGGAGCATCTTCTCTGTTCAGTGTATTTTGCATGGCTTATTTGTGATTGTAAATCTAAAGAGTTTGATTGGCGGCTGTTTATAATAACTTAAAATAACTGTATTATGCTCGACAAGAAGTCTTTTGTTTGCTTTATTGCTCTGCAGCATACTATTCAGTCTTGCTGCATTAAAACAAAAATCTAATCAAACAGAGGAGCAAACATTTGAGTGGCGCAGATGCAAAAATGTGCTGCTTTAAATACCCTGATGCATGCTCAATAATCCAGGTAGAAAAATCTAAAAAAGCTAAGTGTGGGGTTTTTTTGTTTTTGTTTTTTTTTGCTTTGTTTTGTTTTGATTTTTGAATGT
>JAVCKU010000085.1:22068529-22083412 GCA_032273985.1 Hypsolebias coamazonicus
GGTAAAAGAGAAAGAAGGAGATAGGATTAGAGAGAGAGAGAGGTATAAAAAGAACACGCATCAAAATCATTGAAGTCTGCCTCTAAACATGCGGGGGAAAAAAGACAAAACCGGGAAACCACAACAACAAAACAACATATACAGTATAATGATACATATAACATCATTAGAAAGTATTTAATATGGTACATGGTGACACAAGATGTATTTAGTGGCCATCACAACCCAACTGAGTGTGTATCTGATAAACACCTGAATCTAAACACCTCTGTGAACATGCTTGTCACTATAAGATTTCCCCTTAAGAATGTTCAATAGTGGATGTGGGGAACCACAGACCCGCCCCCATAGGACACGATGGTAACACAGGGAGGACCGGAGCCACAGACATACAGGGGCCCCCAAGCCCGGAGCCTCGGGAGTCCTCCAACAGGGACAACTGCACCCCACAGAGAGAGGCAGAGGGAAGCCCCGGGCGACCCCCAGCAACCACAAGGCAGAAATCCCAAGAGACTGCAGCGACGAGCCCAAAGGCCCTGCCGGCACCCCCCCCGCCACAGACACACACACCCACCCACACACGCACACACACACACACAAGTAGATCTGGTCATGGACACCGAGCCCCAAGTCATACCACCCCCCAACAGAGGCCCGACAGAGCCAGGGCACCTAGGCCCTGGCAGGCAATCACCAGGGCAGGCCGGCACACACCTGTTCACCCAGCCCAGATCCCGAGAGCCACCAACGCACCAGCGGCAGTGGGGCCCGCCACCGGACAAAGAAATTCTAATGCAAACCACACTTATTATTGGACCGTTTATATTCAAAATAAAAGTAAATGTCACTATGAAACATCATGAGCTCTTGTTTCTACAAACGTGAACACAATTTTATTTTGTATTGTACAATATTCTAAAGACATTTGTAACCAAGCAAATCAATCAATCAAAATCTGACTCTATTTTCCCCAGGAAAATAAAACAAGTGAAGCTAATATTTAAAGGCCTGACCCCTCCCTCAACACCAACTGACCCCTTACCTCTAACACTACCCTACTTAATCAATGAGCTTTATTGTTTTCACTCACTTTCCTTCTTGACTCCTGCTGCTGCTGAATCCTGTCTGAACTTTATCATCAAATGGAGTAAAAAGGCAAGGAAAGACTTTCACGTGTTGTCAGTTGTGAAGAAGTTTTAATCGATCATTTTCGCTAATACATACAAAATGAGAGACATTTTTCCAAATTGATGCTTTTTTTTTGTCATTGCGTAAAATGTTCTAACTCTAGCTTAACACCTGTGAGCTATGATTGGGGGTGAAGGGTTTTAAATGCCCGGCAGGTCAGTCGGTCAGACATTTATTCAATTGAAATTCAAAAGCATTTGAAGTTACTGTAATGACAGCATTATTTAACTTGTTTTGCTGTGATTTTTTTATAATGATTAAACTGGCTTGGCATATCATCAGCTGCAGGCAATAACATAGGCAACGCTATTAGCAGTTTAATTTTATTACTGCACCATATTCCTTAAAAGGTATGTAACATTGCTAGGTAGGCTTGCATGCAAAAACCAACTGTAAAATCAAATGTTTCCCAAAGGCAGTGTCTTGCGGAATGCTGCCACATAGCTTAACACCTAAATTTGACTCGGTATACACAAAAACTACCTAGTCATATTTTTTTAAGTTAGCTGTGTGAGCCAACTTAAATTGGAAGGACTCCAAAAGTTAACCATTTTAATATGTGTAGACAAATTTAAGTTTTGAGAATTTATTTAACTTATGTTCAGTAGCTGTAGAGATGTATTGTTAACAACTGCATAAGGAACTTCATAAGGAACTTTGGTTTACTATTTTGGTTAAATATTTTCTTCTGTACCTTTGTTGGTTTGTGCAGTACACACGTGTTGTAGACTGTCATCAGATTAGTTTTGAAATGAATTTAATCTGTTGTTTGGTTTGTTTGCAAAAGGTTTCTTGTCACACTGATTCTCCCTACCCAGATGAACCTATGGAAACTTTCTCATCTGCTGAAAAGACTCAGGTGATTACATCTTTGCTATTGTCATTTTGTAGTTAATTTCTAAAATTTTAGACAAACCAATGATTGTTGAAAGTGTATACAGTGCCTGCAATATTTCCTTTTGTCAGATGATGTCATTATGAGGATTGAATGCAGTGTGTCTCAGTGTCTTAAAGACTTCTGAGAGGTCAGTTGTCATATCTAGATTTCACACAGTCCTTTTAATGTACATTTATGTCAGGTTCAGTATTAGTAAGGACTGTGTGAATATTGTTCTTGTTGTGTTTATGATTTGAGCTTCACATGGAACATTGCTTTAGCATTTTGTCATATATATATTTATATATATATCTATATCTACATATCCATATCTATATATCTATATATATATATCTATATATATATCTATATCTATATATATATATATATATATATATAGATAGATATATATAGATATATATATATACAGTATATATATAAAATTTATTCAGTTTTAAAATACAATACACAACAATCCCATAAACGATAAGAATACAAAATATAAAAATGAAAGGTGACAGAAAGAAGAAAAAAATCTTATTATATATGTTGCTTTTTTTCTCTCGAACAATTAGTTCAAACAATAATAATCTTCAAGTAACAGAACAAAATGAATAATGCTTTCTAATTTTTCTAACTCTAATACAATACACATTAAGCCACCTCATACATTTTTTTTAACAATTCAGTTTTGATCATTTTCGTAAATGTTCACAATGAATTGGCGTTTTTAACATCACTCTCCAAGCCATTCCACAATCTAATTCCCTGGATTGAGGTAGACCGTCCCTTCAAGCTAGTTCTGTATTTTGGTTTGACAAACATCTCTGTTCCCTCAAGATCATAACAACTTTGTATTTTAACAAAATGTATTTGGACATTTAAAGGTAATGTGTTATTCTGAGCCCTAAACACAACTGATAAAATATTATAATCTACCAAATCATGGAACTTCAAAAACTTCAGTTTATAAAATAATGTGCTTGATGGGTGACAAAAATGCTTTCTAGTGATAATTCTTACAGCTGTTTTCTGTAAAACAAAAATAGGCTTTGTAATTGTTTTGCACGCTTTCCCCCAAACATCAATACAATAGATTGTGTGTTATACAACATATAAAGAGCTTTATCATTTAATAAGTCCCTGACTTTGCACAGTACTGCAGTAGATTTGACTATTTTTATTCTTACAGAATTTATGTGATGTTTCTCTGTCAGTTTGTCATCAATGATAACACACAAAAACTTCAACTCACTCACTCTACAAATCTCAACACCATCAATCTTAAATGAAACATCAACAGTTCTCTTTTTATTACTGAATATCATGTAATTAGTTTTATCAAAATTTAATGATAATTTATTAAGTTTAAACCAAGTTTGTATTTTGACAAATTCTGTCTTCATCAACTCTAACATCTGTTCTATATCTTTACTCAAACAAAAAAATGGGGTATCATCAGCAAAAAGGACACAATTAAGGAGTGCTGACACATTTACCAAGTCATTCATATATAAAATAAATAACTTTGGTCCAAGTACAGAGCCTTGAGGAACTCCACATGTGATATTGCAGAGGTTGGATCTTACATCATTTATTTGTACAAACTGTTTCCTGTCTTTCAAGTAGCTATATACCTACTGTAACGCTGGTTCTCTAATACCATATTTATTAAAAAATTCAAGGAGAATAGCGTGATGAATAGTATTGAATGCTTTTTTTTAAATCAACAAAAATACTAACACAATATTGTTTTTGATCAACAGCATTAGTTATTTGTTCCATTAATTCCATGAGAGCCATTTATGTAGAATTTTTTGCTCTAAACCAATACTGACTGTTACTTAGAATATTTAGTTTATCAATAAACTGGGCTAATCTTGTCACAAATAGTTTTTCTAGAAATTTTGAGAACTGTGGTAACAAGGATATAGGTCTATAATTGTTGAACACACATTTATCACAGTTTTTAAAAAGAGGCACTATACCGTACCTTAGCTACTTTCATATTATCTGGAAATATTCTTGTTGAAAATGATAAATTACATGTATATGTAAATGACTCAATAACATGACTCATTATGTCCTTTACAAACATCATATCCATGTCAACCCAGTCTTTTGATCTCTTGTCTGTAAGATTGTTCACAATATTCATTATTTCTTCTTTGTCCGATCCTTTAAGAAAAATACTGTTTGCACAGCCTATGACTGAATGGCTCACATTATTATCTACTTTTGGTATTTTAGTTGCAAGGCTTGATCCAACATGCACAAAATAATGATTCAATCCATTTACAATTTCTTTCTCATCATGGATTTTGTTAAAATATGTTCTATATCTGAAGCAGAGAGAAGAGGAGCACTCTATGTCCCTTTCAGAAGGTTTATTTTACCCTCATGTAAAGTACAAGACCACGAGCCCTGGGCCATTGTCACATGCGGTCATACATACCGGTAATGGCCGCATGTAAACAGAAAACTAGTTCTCTTCAGAGCTTGGCCACACCTCCAGGAGTCATCACCATCAACGAATGGGAAGCCCTACCCTATCATGTGACCCAGATCTCAGCCAATAATATCTCGCCATCTTGTGTTCTATAATGAGTGGTGCGTGAATGCTGGGAATTGTAGACATGTAACTAAAACTACATTTTCTACTGGAAACAGAATCAGATCGTGTTTAAACAAAAGATGAACAAAACAGGATAGATATATCTAGACATTTTCATGAAGTTAATATATTTGATAAAAATATATTTCAATTTCATCATCGCCCTTCACAAAATATTGTGAAATACCCATTTTCACTTTGATTTTTCAGAACACTATTCATTATTCACCATATTGCTTTCAGATCACCATTACTTTTATTTAATAAATCACTTTAATATTCCTTCTTATGTTTCCTTATAACCCCTACTAATTTATTTTTATATTTCTTATACTTTTCTTCTGCTTTTTGTGTTCTCAATTTCAAGAAACATGTATACAAATATATATTTTTAAGCGTTTCTCAACCCTTTCGTCATCCATGGCTGGTCAACAATATTTCTTTTTGTATAATTAGAGCTTCTAAAATACTCAAATTCATATGATCTGTTCACATTATCAACATACACGCCCTTCCAGTTTTGTTTATCTAAATCATCTTTTAATTTATCCAAAGCTTTTTTTGATGTGTTTGTTTTTTTTCTTAGTTGTAACTGCTATAGTGATGTTTTGATCATTTTTTATAAATTGCGAAAACTGGTAAATGATCACTTAAATCAGTCGTTAAAATACCACCTATCACATCTCCATTTGTTATATTTGAGAAGATTTTATCAATTATTGTGGCACTATGAGTTGTAATTCTTGTTGGGTTTGATATCAAAGGGATAAAGATTTAAGCTATACATTGAATTTATAAATGTACTGATGTTATTTTAATCTGTTTTATTGCCCAGGTCAAAACTCTTTTATTAAAACTCTTTTCCAATAGCTCCATGATTTTATTGGTGAATATTTCTATATTTTATCCTGGTGATCGATATACTGTACACAACTTATTGTTAGTCAGTCCATCACCAGAGCAAACAAGAAGGGGCTCAGAGCCGATCCTTGATGCACTCCCACCTCCACCTTTAAGCTGTCACTCCTACAGCACATCTCACCTCTGTCCTGCTGTCCTCATACATGTCCTGTACCAGTCTAACACGTCTCGCCAATTGGCACAAGTCCTTCTCGCCCTCTTTAGTGTCCAATACAACTCATCATACGCGTTCCACTTTCCCTTATCCTCTTCTCTCTTTGCTCTACGTTGCATCTCCTTATATCCATGTCTTCTTTCTTCCGTCCTCTCCAGTCACATTTCTTCTTGGCAAATGTTTCTCTGAATAGCTTCCTGCACTTCACTATTCCACCAGCAGGTTTCCTTATCTTTTCTCTGTCCAAATGACACACCAAGTACCTACCGGACCTTACTAAACACAAAAAAATGGTTTTAACCAAGTCATTTTTACATGTGCTGGGCTCAGATTTGGTGTGGTAGTAGCTGAGACTCACTCACAACACATATTTTGAGGACTAAAAGTCAACAATGTTTTTATTTAAAACCTGTGCACGCAAGGTAGCAGGTGGAAAGCTTTTTTTGAAGATTGCTATTTTAATGTAAACTGCTTTATTTTTAAACCTATACAAGCTGTGTCATGCGATTACACAACACATTTTGACATGATCAATAAATATCCATGACATACACACACACCAGGTTTAGCCGCGGAACTGGTTGAGATGTGACGCTGAGTGAGTCAGAACAGAGGCACCCAGAGTTAATGAACCCTCTGCAGTCAGCATGGCTGTCCATCTGCTTTCATAATCCTCATAAACAGCAGACCATAACCACACCTCCCCCTACACACACACACACAAATGGCATATTGTCATTTGAAATATCCTACGTGAAGAATGAGGTCTGCATATGGGCTCTGTTTGTTTGTGTATGTATGTGTGTGTGTTGGATTGGAGGTTGCAGTGGAGGGTGGTGCGGGGGCTCATATGTCCGTTATAATGCCCATGTGCCTTACTTCAGCTCACCGGCTAATCTGAGCAGAGAATTGGGAAGAGGTGAGTGCGAGGTCGGCTGTTGAGCCCATCTGGTCAGCAGCAGGTAAGAGGCTTGAAAAACACACACACACAAACACACACACTTGATATGCATGTTTGCCCGGACACTTAAATCTAGCCTTGATTACATGCAGGTACATCTGCTACATTATATGAGACTCTGTCCCACATGGCGCCCATTTAAAAACGATTCCTAACGTGCCAGCGGCGGACGCTTGGAAGCATCTGACACGTGACGCCTTGCAGCAAGAATCTAAACCAGGTTCTGCATGTGTGCGCGAAGGGGTGTGTCTGTGCGAGCAGAGTGCTGATTGAGACCGAGCGTCACCTCATTGTGACCCATGCAGAGAAAGGAGTGATACTTGGTAATGCAGTTGGTTCCACATCGGTGTGCATTGAACACACACATGCCAAACACACAGCCGAAGCCAAGATGCACTTGTCAGCCTTTGATTAAGACCTGCATCCAAGCGAGAAGGGAGAATCTTCACTGTGTGCTCGGAGGCTCCAAGTCATAGCCTCGAGAGGAGTAATACGAATTAGAACCTAAAGCTGAAGACGGGTGGAGGAATTAAAGAGCGGATGAGGCCAGATCTCGTTCTTTCGCTCCTCTGTTTGCCATGGTTGCAGTCCAAATGTGTTTGCTCAGAGACGGGGATTATTGCGGCAACTGTGGCTGTTTGTTTGCGTCTGCTTATGCTCTCAGAACGAAGCTAAATTTTGCGCACAGCAGACTTTTCCCTAAGCGTGATCTTAACGGATCAAACTCAAGAATGGGGAGATGAGAGGGATGGACGGAAAATGAAATACAGGCAAAAAGAACTGCAGACAAGTCACAGAAAGGAAATGAAAGAATCAAAAAAGAGCTGAGGAGACGGACAGTAAAAGGAAAGCCGAGGAGAGTTGGACTGGGCGTTAGCTGACCTCTGATTAAGAGGCCGATCACTGTTTCAAACAGACGGGGACAATGAGCTTAAGAGACAAACATGATGCTTTAGGTCCACAACAGGCGCTTCATTAAGGCAATATAAGTTGACAACTAAAACCTGACTCAGAATTAACATGGATTTCCATTGCAGCCTCCCTGAGCTCTAAGTTAGATAAGCTAGCTGCTACTTTTCGAGCACTCGATTTTAAAACTAATACAGTTTATTGTTGAGTTGTACAACTTGCAGAACTAATCACAAGCCATTCACATTATTTCATCGTTCACCTCTGCCCACATCTCAGCCCGCTTTGTGCCCAGCCTGGCAGCTGCCGCAGAATTTATGATTTAATCTACAAGAACAGTGGTTCCCAAACTGTGCATTCCTAAATTCATTCAACCGTTATTTATTCAGGTTAGTTCCCACTGAGCCTCGATGACTCATTTACGAGCGAGACCTGTTACATACAGACATACAAGCAGATGAGAAAAAGAGAACACAAGAGGGTGGAGGAGGTAAAAAAAAAATCATATCTCAGGCCATGTCTTGGCTGGGGCATAATGTGAATGTTGCAAAACAATGACCTTGCAACGTAAATCCATCCATTATCTTTTACCCACTTCTTCCATTTTGGGTCACGGTTATCACTGTGCGAGGGGCGGGGTACACCCTGGACAGGTCTCCAATCCATCACAGGACCACATAGAGACAAACGAGACAAACAACCATTCACTCTCTCACTCACACCTAGGGACTATTTAGAGTTACCAATCAGCCTAACATGCATGGTTTTGGTCTTTGGGAGGAAACCGGAGTACCCGGAGAAAACCCACGCATGCACGGAGAGAACATGCAAACTCCACCCAGAAAGGCACTCGGACCGGGATTTGAACCAGGTACCTGCTCACTGAGAAGCAGCAGCTCTACCAGTTGTGCCACCGTGCCACCCCAGTAACATACAATGACCTCATAGTACAGTCATCAATGAGGAGGTCAACAAAGGCGACGAGTTGTCCGTCGACACTGCCAGAAAGTTCCAAAGTTCTAATAAGATGGTACAGTGTCTATCAGCAACTCAGTTCTGATAAGGTCCACAGATACCCTCAGAAGAGTGGGGGGGCTGAGGGGAGGAGCAGCAGAGCGTCATTATTCACATAATCTCTGGGAGAAATTTGAGATAGCTGGTCTATTCAAGGCCAAGCGGTGAAGCCAGGTTTGATAATTGTTTTGGGACAGCCAGACTCTGCTTGATTTTTTTATATCTTCCGCAATAATCTCTAGAAGGGAGTTTATAGTTAAAATACATATGCACATAATTTCACCATAATTTTTTACAAAGGATAAACACAGTTATGAATTAATTAAATATTAAATAAATTGTTAAATTATTTAAATATTTTTGACTATTAAGACTATCAATATGACTACATTTACTTGGACTACTGACCGTTTTTGTTTAAAACAGCAATAGTTACATCAAGTATCGGTCACAAACATTTTGTAGATAGAGATAAAATGTTTGGGAACCTTTACAAAAGTCCATGTTTAGAATGAAGATAGGCAGATTTGGCCCAGTTTTTAAAATAAATATATTATATCGGCATATTTTTTTTTAGACCTGGACCAAAGCGGCTAGAACCTCAGCAGGTTTCTGCCAGAGGAGAACTTGCAGGTGTCAAAATGTAAATCATGCACTCTGGAGACAGGTTGGACGCACCTGCAACAAAATTGAGATAGTTCAAGATGTGTTAGATACCAAAAAACAAAACACTAACAAACAAACAAAAAAAAAACAGTTTTAAGACAGGTTTGCGATACCTGCAACAAAACCAAGACGAGTTCAGGATGTGTTTGAAACACCTACAACAAATCTGAGAAGGTTTCCAGAACGGTTGAGGAAACCTGCAACGGTGCCATGACTATTTTGAGAGAAATTGTGTTGCACCTTTGAACTTGTTCAAAATTTAAGTGACAAAAACCGTGAGCCTCTGCGAACTAAACAAGAAAACTGAGAACTCCTGCGATGGTTGAGAGACAAACTGGAGACTCCATTGCAAACGATGTCACCAGTGAGATACTGGCTTAAAACCAGAAAGCAGACTTCTGACATGCAGCCAGTCATTCAAAATCCATGAAGCCTTCCCCTCCTTCCCTTTTACACACTCCCACTCACAACTACGTTCAATAAAAGTCGTTTGAGTTGACTTCAAACCCAAAGGAGTAGAAGAAAGCAGTTGTTTTAAAGTGCTGCTGTTGCCTAGCTGCGTGCTATACGGACACAAAGATGCAGAATCGTTTCCGTTTCTTTGCTCAGCCGGAGCGATGCACAGATATCTTCTCTACGCTCTTCTCTCCAGGGAGGTCTGTGTGTCGTTCCCTTGCTTTAGACACACCAGCTGCTCAGTGTGTGCTCTTCTGTCATAGAGCCCCATCTCACCCGCACAAGCTCCCAGTGGCACCCACATCCACTTACACATAGGAATGACAACCCCCCCCCCCCACCACGAGCTCCCCACCCTCAACGATCCGGTCAACTCCCACATTCATAAGTACCTTAAGGACAGATGGGACCCTAATAAGCGATACAACCAGAGAAATGGGATTTTTCACACTGTCTTCTAAAGAGTAATTCCCAAACTCTTCCAGAAAGCAAACTTGAAAAAAAAAAAGACAGAGTGAGGGAGATATGGGTGACAGAGGTTGGTATATATGAGACTATAAAGCTATTTATAAGCCTCGTGAGACGATCAAGAAGCTGAAGGAGGAAGAGAAGGGAGATGGGGACAAGCGATAGCGATTTATTAATGTGGATGTGGGAGAATGCCAAATTTATTCAAGAAGCTAACGCTAACCGCCACCGTCTTTTCCAGCGTGGCACGTATCCTCTCCTGATGGAAAGCGTCAAATAACTCACTGAGACACGCACGGACTGAAACAAGCTTGGCCGTGGTCCAAGACAGGACTTGGCTCAACTGCCCTTTAAAGACAAAACGAGCCTCGGCTAAAACGATGAGGGGAACCCATACGTTCTGAAAAGAAAAACACTTTCTTTTTAGAGGAGCGCACACGCAAAGCACAACCAATCAAGTGTTGCTGCTCTGATCTATGGACTTTTTTGCAGCCACTTTTGTCATGTGTGTGTGTGTGTGCGTCTGGGGTAAAGGGGTTGCTCTGGATCAGGCCGGACCCCCCTGTAGAGAATCCTGATCCTATTGGTCACGATGCTCAAAGTGCTGCTGAGATCTTAAATGAAAATTCCTGCACTAACTCACTTACTACTCCTTCCAAGCGTCCCAGCAGGCCTGCCGGTACTCTGCACACAAACGGTACCTTTTTATCAGAGGACGTGGCTCAGTTTTGCATAAGTGTGTGTGCGCAGGGGGTGTTTGCTGTCTTTTTTACTGTTTTGATGCTCTTGAGCTTGTCGTGTGCGTCACTGGTTTGACACTGTCTGATTTCCTTCTACATAAACAGTGATGCAACAGTAACACACCTCTTTATCACAGAATCAGGGTTTCTGTAGATGAGAATGAGAGTGTGTGTGTGTTCCCTTGCTGTCCCCTTTTACCCCACACAAAGGGGCAGAAAAAAGTTCTTTGGAGTGTCCTATTCATCTGAAGCACAATGGAACCCCGCAGAGGTTTTCTTCCTGTTTCCCTGTCTGCTCCACCCATCTGCCCCCACAGGGCAGGATAGCAGGGCAGGGGGTACCCCGTCCTGCCAGGAGAGCAACTCATCTCCCATCTGCCACTGAATCCATCCATCCTCCACCTCAGAGTCCATCCATCCAGCTTAAAAAAAGTCAACTTTTTTAAAACAATATACATTTTTTTAATTGAACATTTCAAGATGTGTGCCAAAAGTTTTAAATTTGATTAGGCAACACAATATTCAGAAACTGTCACATCAAGTATCTAAAGGAATGCATATCACCCGCCACCTTTCAGGACACAAGCATGACAAATATGACACAATATGTGACTTTCATGACACAAATATCGTTGTAGAGACACAATATGCGCAATGTCATGTGCGCATGACAGGTCTCACTTGTAAATGAGTCTTGGAGGCTCAGTGTATAAATGTATGCTCAATGTACCTGTATAAAAAAAGGTTGAATAAATGTGATTTAATAAAATGTGAAAGCTCTAAATAGACTCTCAGCTACTACCACACAAACTTTCAGCTCAATATCTGTAAAGTTGACCGAGTTTTAGTAAATTTAAGGTTGATTAGCTCTGGCAACCGTTTTGAATAGGGCTGACTCTAAAGGGCTATTCAACTGGTGGCCCAGGGGCCAAATCAGGCCCACAGGTGATCGCAGTTTGGCCCACCAATGGGTTCATTTTTAAATAAAACTAGATTTTAAACCATAAATCAAGCTTAATGACAATATCTGCTAGATTTAAGGCCCCTGAGCAATTTACCGTGTTTTCCGCCGTAAACGTCGCCCCGCCCTATAAGTCACATCAGTCCAAATTTGTCTAATAAAGTGGAAAAAAATCCATAAATGTGTCGCTTCACCGTATACGTCGCATCTATTATGCGTCACAGCTGATGCGTCGTGTTTGTTACGTGTCACCGCTGACAACCCGGAAATGTGGTCCGGTGTTGTGCCAAAATCGATTGGCTGCTAAATGGCGCCGTGAGGGCGTGCACGCGAGGACTTTAACAAGAATTTAACAAGATTAACATTTAAAAACAGTCATTTGTTTGCTCGATATTATAGCAAAGGCATGTCTCAGTCTAACTTTTCCTTAATAAATGCACTTTGATGGTCAAATTAATTGCATTTCGCCAGGGCGGCGCAGCGAAATGAAGCTGATATGACGGTTGCTGCAGGCAAATAACGGTGGCAGGCTATAGCAAGCCGATTTCGTCATTAATGGCCACTTTTACCTATTACATTATACAACAGCATGCCTTGCTACTCGAATGCCATCTAGTGGCTGAAAATGGTAGTGTTCAACATTTTCAGTCAGAACGAATGAAACGGTCATATATCAGCCAACAATAGGTTTATAAATATGGGGAAAAATCCATTAATAAGTCACTTTGGCGTGTAAGTCACAGGATGGCCTCGCACCCCTTTATCTCTCTGAGCTACTGGAACCATACGCTCCCTCCCGGGCCCTGGGATCATCCGATCAGCTGCTTTTGGCTGTTCCTAAAACAAGATTGAAGCTCAGAGGGGATCGGGCATTTTCAGTCATGGGCCCCAAACTCTGGAACAACCTGCCCCACATCAGACAGGCCACCTCCCTTCCTCAGTTCAAATCGCTGCTAAAAACTCATCTGTTCTCGCAGGCATTTCTCACAGTGTGAGTTGATTTAGTGTTTTTTTTTTTTTTGTTGTTCTGTGCTCCTACGTTTGAAATGCTTTTTAATTCTTCAGTAAAATCATTAGTGTTTCGTATTTGTACTTTTCCATTAAGTTTACTCCCATTGTTGTTGTTGTTAAGCACTTTGATAACAGTTTCTATTTTATATGTGCTCTACAAATAAAGTTGACTTGACTTGACATGCAAATTATGCAAAAAAACGTTTGACTTATTGGGTGAAAAATATGATAGTTGAATAGCCCTGCAAATATTAACGCTAAATAACATCCGAGGATAACATTCTAAAATTTCATTCAAACTTGTCCAGTGGTTCATCATCTTTCTCCTTAAGCAACGGGGGATAATGGAAATATGCTGCTAGAAGATTCCCATCTGGTGTGACAAAAACAAGACATTTTGATCCTAAATTATTAAATCACTCTAAATACTTTAACATGCTACTGTATCTTCACAAGAAAAAAAAAAGTCATTTAAAGCTATACCTCAAGCACGCCTGTCTCTGCTTGAAGCTTTCCTTTTGCTCTTAATTCTTCCTTCCATTCTTCACAGTCAGCTCTCTCCACCATTTACCGCGCTGCATTGCTCTTCCACAGAGCCCTTTGCTGTTTGCTGCAGATTTATAGTCCAGTCTAACATGCACAGTATTGGCAAAGCATTAAACATGTCTACTCTTAATACTGCAAGCTCTTTCCATCGATAAGAGCCTTAATAAAAACATCCCCCCTTGGTGGATTTGTGTGTCTCTTTTCACTTTCAAGCCTCTGCCTCCCTCCTCGACAGCATCCTTCTTTCTTAACTACTGTTTCTTCTGTTGTTGCCAGTCACATCCTGGTTCCTCCGCACATTTTCTCCCCTCTCCTCTTTTACCACCTCTGCATCTAGTTTAATGATGCTTGAATGCCACCTCTACAGAGTTTTCTTACTCTTTTCGCATCAAAGATACCTAAAAGCCTTGATCAGTCTGTCTTGGGCTCTTTTTTTTTTTTTTTTTTGGTCATTTCAGACATGCGTCCAGACAGAATCATTTCCAGAGCTCCCAAACTTTATATTTTTAAAACCGGGTTTTAGAGTGAATCCAGTGTGAAATGCGTAAACTCAACCTTTCATACGTTTGATGTCAGACCCATTTCTAACCTACAATCATGACAGTGGTATTCAGTAACAATAATGACAGATTATACCTGGATTATTGAGCATTGGTGTTTTGAACCAGTTTGACATGACTGTCGACAAGGGAGAGGGCGGGCACCGGAGGAGAGGGTGTGCCCCAGAGACCATCTTAGCACCAACATAACTGTTTTTTTCCCCACTTTGGAGTAGGATGTTTGTGGGGAGTCAGTTTGGTGTGGTGCTTCCTCAGACTGATGAAGCCTTCGGGATGAAGGGCAAAATGTTTCAGCACAAAAAAAAAAAAAGAAAAAAGAACATTGTTGGAATGACAGATTCTATGCTTTCATTTAGCTGAATATCAATAACGTTGCCATTAATGGAGAAAATTAAAAGACAGAACCAAATTATCTAAGGCCAAACTAGTTTCTTTTATCACATTGCTGTTAACAATACAAAAACAAATGCTGCAGAAAGAACTGCAACATACATTGACTATACAGGTGGTCCTCGGGTTACGACGGTCTCGTCTTACGACGTTTCGATGTTATGACACATCTCCCTTATTCACGTTACGCGGTTACATCGGTTTTACGACGTTTTACGTTGGTTTTACGTCGGTTTTATATCGGTTTTACGACAGTTTTACGACGTTAAACGTCGTAACGCGGTGGCGCAGCGGCGGAAGAATACAGTGCGCGGTGCAGCGGTGGAGGAATACAGTACTGTACGGAGGAGGACGGCGTCACTAGCATCCTGGTAGGCCATTAGCCCTTCATTAGCCCTTCATTATGGCTCCCAAAACGCAAGGAGGACTCTTCTGATGGCAGTGCAT
>JAVCKU010000085.1:22083512-22096591 GCA_032273985.1 Hypsolebias coamazonicus
TAGCCCTTCATTAGCCCTTCATTATGGCTCCCAAAACGCAAGGAGGACTCTTCTGATGGCAGTGCATCGAGGAAAAGTAAGGCCATCACCATGGACTTACGTCGAAAATTGGTTTACACGCTTGGTAAAACGGGTATGTCACATGTATTTACGTACGTTCCGACTTACGTCAAATTCAAGTTATGACGCCGCGTGAGAACGGATCTACGTCGTAAGTCGAGGACTACCTGTATATAAATACTAAAATAAATATAGCGTTACTACTTGGTGGTTTTTCTCCTATCGTGGTGGAATTATCTGGTGATAATCGAGGTACTATTGTATATACAGTTTAAAAAAATGTTTTAGAAGAATCAAAACATTCTCTTGTGGACGGGGCCTCAGATTGCTTATGGATTCACTGCTCTTCTGTTCTAAGTGTTTTTGTTTTGTCTTCCTTACTCAACGTTTTTTCGGCTTGGGTTCATCATGTGTAGCGGCTCCCAGGACGCTTGCTTGAACTGAACCCATAAACGCCTATTCTCCCCCTAAAACCCTCCACTACATCCTGTCCATATCGGTTACTATAAAGAGCTCAGCAGCTGTTTGCCCCCCCAGCTCTGTCTCTTTTGCCATCTCAGATGTCAAGAATTTGAGCATCATAAGCACATTTTAAATATTAACAAAGACCACTTTGCACGTATGAATAATACAGCAGGGAGGGCTGCGGCTGCCCAGCGATCCCATCCCCTGCCGCCTGCCGGCCATAAAACTAATGCACTGCCCCGGGACAGAGCGCGGCCCGACCCGCTGCGTGTGAGCAGAACCAGTGTGGCTCACGGAGAGCTGCCTCTGCAGATGCAACAGCCTGGCAGCACTTTTGTTTTGACTGTGTGTTTCAGAGACACTCAAATCTAATCTGACATCTCAATCTGTCGAGTGTCTTTGAAGCCAAATCTACTTAGGTGTTTGCTTGAGGTGAGCTCGGTTGTCACATTCCTTTCTTCTCGTGAATCTAGATTGCACACTCCAGCCATGGAAAAGTTCTCTGTGGGGCAAGGAGGCACCGTGACAGATGGGTCACTGCCTTTGTCTGCGCGTGTCTGTATCCGTTTGTCAGAACATCTCTTAAACCGCTAATCACATTTTAGCAAAAACACTCATAAAGTAATAACTGGATGTCGCCTGCATCTAAAACTCGTGCACTTGTGGAGCCAACAAGATTCGGGTGCTGGAGAGCCCTCGTGCCCTGAGCGGACGCACGCAGCTGGGTATGTCATCGACTCCTGGGGACAGTGGAAGATGATGGAGGACGCAGAAGATAACAGGCTTCTCTTGTAAATGAGTCTGAGGCTCAGTGGGAACTAAACAGTATAAATAAAAGGTCTAATAATAATAATAATTAAAGATAAGCAAGCACAACAATGACGATGTCTTGACTAGTTTTGTTGAGCTAAGATTTCATGCAGCTGCAGCTGAAAGTCATTCCCACCACATACTCTGGTCGCGAACACAATGTGCAAGATTGTTAAAACTGTTAACTTTTGAAGTCAATCCTTTCTGTTTGTTAGCAAAACATCTCATAAACCACTGAATTAGAAAATACCGTTAATCACTGGATGAATATATCTAACTCAACTCAAGACAAACAACAGTATCTAATCTTTTTTTTAGTAGTGCGATTGCAATTTAAGAGACATGGGCAAACTTCTGGTGTGGTAGTAGCTGAGAGTCATCCCTAACACATACTGTGACTTCTAACAAATCACAGGAGCTCTTTGTGTAAAACTTTTGCACTAACATCCGTCTTGTTCACGAGAGATGGACGGAGCGGGAGACGGATCTACAGGTTGGGGCTTCGTCCTCAGCAATGAGGGCGTTGCTTCGGTCAGTCGTGGTGAAGACAGAGCTTAGTCGAAAGGCAAAGCTCTGGATTTACTGGTTCTGACCCTCACCTGTGGTCAGGTTTGGATCATGACCAGTAGACAAAGATCTGGGATATGAGCGGACAAATTTATGTCCAGACCTCCCAGTCTGAAAGCTGGTCACTGGCTTTGTCCTTTACAAACACTTTGCTTGTGTCAGAGCTCTAATTCTAATGAAGACATTAATAATGGCACTGCGAGAAGAGTGGATTGCAGGAAAGTAACTCGAGACGAGTGTTCCTGGCATACCAGGTAATTAATTTAATGTATATGTGTGTGGGAGGGGGGGGGGGGTGCACAAAAGCAGAAAGCTCAGCAACAACACAGGTAGGAGGTGAGACGGGATCTGGGAGGAAGACGCAGCTGAGGAAACATTTAAACACACCGGGAGGGAAGACGGATGCAATCTGTCTGTCCCGTCGCACCGTCCATAAATTCACCTTCCTCTCTCCCAGACAGAAACTTTAGAGGAGCACTCGGTGCTGTTGTCTCCCCCCCCCCCACACCCTACACCTCCTCCCACATCGTCCTCCCTTCCCCTGCTTTTTATAAACATCTGAGAATTGTCACAAAAGGATTTCAGAACGGCCCACAATTTTTAATAAATTGTAAGCTGCTTTTCTGCTCCGCCTGTTGGAGAATACATGAGGACCTCCAGAGGCATGGTGTGGTGGTGGGTGGTGGGAGGGGGGGGGGGGACTTATTGGCCCTCAAATGACAACAGTCAAGGCAGACAATGTATTGTTTCTTTCTGAGGAAGAAAAACGATCAGATTTATGTCTTGAAGATTTTTTTTAGCTTCCTGTTTATTAATGCAACTGTAAACCCAGTTTAATCCATTAAAGACTGGTTTCTGTCATAAAAAAAAAATCTGCTTAGACATTTCTGCATCAACACACAAGCAGTCTACCCCCAAAAAGAAGAATAAATGAAGAAAAGTGGCAGCTCATGTCCTCCTTGACCAGTATGCACCAAACACACAACAGAACGCTGGTTCCCATTAAATTTGGAAATCAACTGATGAATTAAACTGTCGTTGACTGATGTGAGTTCTTCTGTGGCCGATGTCGACTTGTAGAAATCTGAGCAGTCGATGGCTGATATACACTTGATTTATTGACTTTGTTTATTATGGACTTTTCATTTAACTAAATCAATAACTGATTAATTTAAGTAAACATGCATCTAATATCATTTAGAAATAACCACTTAAAATACAGTAATCAATATCAGCGGATCTATACTAATACAGGTAAAATATGGGGACATAAGTTCAGTATTTCAAAACAGCTGTTCAAAAACAAAACATTAAGACATTAAATGCAGATGTTATGAGACTTATACTAAAAATATTCCTTTTAGTCAAATTTTAGGTCAAAATAAGCAGGTTTAGTTGTAATAAAAGCAACTAAACACTGATAATATTATAATTAAACAAAAATCAGTTGCCATCCATGAGAACTTCTTTTTTTAATGTAAAGTTGACTGAGCCAGATGAAGATAATGGAACATTCATGTTGTCTTAACATGAAGCATGTTTTATTGAGAAACAGCATCTTGCCCTTAAAGTTTTTCACATCATGGCTCCTTTGCTTCTCCCTGCAGGAGAGGCCAGGGAGCAAAACCTTAATTACTCCCTGCTCTCCAGGGGACTTTGATTTTTCCGCTCCAAGTGGAACAGAACTCTCAGGTTCACAGCAACACTGACCACTTTGCTGTTGCTGTGTGTGGTAAAAGGCGACCCCAGACTCCTGAACCGTTTCCTCCCCTCCTCCATTTAAAGGCAAGAGCCCCCCACACACCCACAATGTTTACAGTTTAATCCTAAAACTCACCAGTAGCAGACACGCGCCATGTCCAGAGCAGCAGGAGGAAAGCTCGAGCGCCGACGGTTTGGGCACACCGCATCCGAAGAGCGCGCATCTTCTGCAGCTACGCGCGTTGGGGACGGCTCCGGGGGTCCACAAGGTTCTCCTGCCCGACACCGACTCCGGACGGTTCGGAGTTCATTCACTGAGGGAGAGAAGTGAGCGGCTCAGTGACCTGTCGCTCTTTTGTCCGATGGCGCAAACAGCGCATCCATCACCAAACTGTGCGTCGGAACTGAAGAGGTCCGTTCAGGATCAAAGTTTTTAAAGGTCCCACTTAAATCTGTAAATGACAAGTTGTCCAAGTCCACCTGCTTCCCAGTTTTATTCTACTTGAATTAGTTTTTAAATTAATTTAAAAAAAAAAAAGCGCACCGAGAATCACCAGAAACTTTGACGCGTCGCGCTGAACGCACCCAAAACACCTAAAGATGAAGGAGCCAGCTCCCAGGAAAGAAAAAAAAAAAAAAGTTGCTTTGCGACTTTCAACAAGAAAAGAGTCCGCAGGTAGGATCTGTCAGGCTGAAGAGACAAAAAAAAAAAAAAAAAAAAAAAAAAAAAAAAAAACAGAAAGACCAAAAGTCCAGAGCTGGTTCCGGACCCGCGCGCGTCTCGTCTCGTCTCGTCCTGGTCATCAAGGTGTAAACATGAACATGGGGAGCTCCGGACTACCAGCCCCGCCCGGCCAATCATGGATCATCCTCCTCCTCCTCTGAAGGCTGAACAAGTGAAGCTACAACAGCAGCAGGAGGGAGAGGAAGAGGAAGAGGAGAGGAAGAGGGAGGGGAGAGACGGAAAACCCGGAGTGCGGGGCGCACAGATCCGCGCCGGATCCACCAACTATCCATCTACTGGAGCCAAAAATAACCACTCCTTCTAAATAATCATTTATTTTTCCTTTCTAAAATACACCCAGCGCGCTGAGAGCATCTGTTCCCCGTCTGTCCACACTTTGCCCTTTTACTCGGGTTAAATTTTTACCCCCAGTGGCCACAAGAGAGCAGCCTGTCACAAATGAGCGCATCTGCAGAGAGCGCGCGCGCCTCCTGCAGCTCCAAGTCGTGTCCGGGCTGAGCAGTGGCTGACGACACCAGGAGAGAAGGATCCAGAGGTTTGCTTTCGTTTGGTGTCACTTCAAACTGAGCAGCTGGACTTGGTAAACGTCTGTTTTCCACATTGTTTCAGAGTTTTATTCTAAAAATCAAACAATTTGCGCTAAAATGTTCAAGATTTACACATTTGGAGTCAACTCTGTTAGCAAATATCTCGTGAACCACTGCGCAGATTTTTATCTAAACTTGTAGGAAACATTACAAATGATTACATTTTGGATTAAACTTGTTTCAAGATGGCTGCCACAGCAACCTGACTTAACAGTCACAAATATCGTGCTTGTTGCTGTAGTCATCATCCCCAACACTTTGAGCTCTATTGTGCCACAGCTTTGGCATTAACTGCTGCTGTCAACCCTGTTTGTCTGTTAGTAAAATATCACATGACCCACTGGTGAGATTTTAAAACAAACTATTAGAAAATAATGATTGGATGTTTGTGTGTATGATTAATGCACTTTAACTGGTGATATGTGACTTATCTGTGCTGCTGATTAAATCCTTTATTCGAACCCATTTGCTCAGCACAGACTCATGTTTGAGCTTTTGGTGCATATTGTTTTACACCATTTGGCGTTTGTTTAGTGTATATCTTAGATCCTTATTTACTTTTTTGGGGAAAGTTTGGGGAAAGTCCTGTAAATCAATTATAAAGCCTATTTTTATTTTTGCAGAAAAGAGTTGTAAGAATTATAACAAGAAAGCATTACTATCATCGATCAAGTATATTATATTATCAAATGAAATTATTGAAGTTCCATGATTTGGTAGATTACAATATTTTATCACTTATGTATAGAGCTCAGAAAAATATACTACCTTCTAATATCCAAATGTATTTTGGAAAAAAAAAAAAAAGAGCTGTTACAATCTTAAGGGGAAAGATGTATTTGTTAAACCACAGTTTAAAACCAATTTGAAGGGAAGATCTACCGTAATTCAGGGAGTTGGATCATGGAATGACTTAGAGATAGATGTTAAGGATGCCATATCAATCTTGGTATTTAAGAAACTGGTTAAAATCAAATTGTTAAATGAATATCTATGATTGTATTTTAATGAGTATTGTATGTAAATTGTAATACATTTTGATTTATTTACTTGTTTTTGTTATTTACAGGAAACGTTTGTTTGAATTGCTTATTAGATTAAATAAGGAGCAGATTTGATAAGATTTTTTCTTCATCTGCTACCTTTCATTTTAATATTTTGTTTTTTGTTACATATTTGTTGATTGTTATGCATTTATTTTATAAAATGAATGAATGAAAAAATACATTTCTTTTTACATTTTATATTTTTGTGTTGCTGGTGTAACTGGGACCCTGAGTACATAATTTCGTTCCACTTCATGTACCGCATGTGATGTGAACGGCAATAAACTTGACTTGAACTTGCACTTGTGTACAACTGATTAGGTTTTGGACTCAGCTGAGCTCCAGATGTCCCCCTCAGCTAAATGGCGTTCAGATACTGAGCTAAATGTTGATGTGGTCGCAGGTGAGAGTCGTTCACAGCACGTGCTTTGAGTGTGACATCACATGATGTTGCAGGAAATTTTAAAGTTTGACTAAAATGTCTACAAGGCAGCATGGTGGTGCAGTTGGTAGAGCTGCTGCCTCTCAGCGAGCAGGTTGCGGTTCAAGTCCCGGTCCGGGAGGGCCTTTCTGGGTGGCGTTTGCATGTTCTCTCCGTGCATGAGCGGGTTTTCTCCGAGTACTCCGGTTTCCCAAAAACATGCATGTTAGGCTGATTAGTAACCCTAAATTTGCCCTAGGTGTGTGAAAGATGGCTGTTTGTCTCATTTGTGTCCCTGTGATGGACTGGAGATCTGTCCAGGGTGTACCCCACCCATCGCACAGTGATAGCTGGACATGGGCACTAGAGACCCCCGCAACCTGAAAAGGAAGAAGCGGGAAATGATAATGGATGGATGGATGGATAAAATGTCTACAATTCCATGATTTCTCAAAATAAAAAGAACTGTGGTGGGAAACGTTGCAGGTGATATGCATTTCTGTAAGGAACGCTAGCTCTTTCTTATATTTTTAATAACCTCATTTTAATCAAAACAGTTCCAATAATCTACAGATGAATAACCAATAAAGGTGTTTTTTTTTATTTTTTTAACAGAGGAACTAGTGTTGTTTTCTGATGCTGGTTGGGTTACTTGTTGCCTCCCCAGAGCTCAGCCCACATTTCAATCATCAAAACACCAAAGCTCTTCCATTTCCACAAAACAGCTCTGAGGAATTCTTATTAAAGAATACTGAGGTTATTTTACAAATCAACTTGGATAAAACTGGCTGAGCTGGAGCCATTTGGTGTTTTCTAAGGAGAGTTGGTTGTGGCAACCATCTTGAATTGAATCTAAAGTTTTACTGGAGAAATTGCATTTCCTGTGAAAATGCAGAAGAACTTGCTGAAAAACAGCTGAAGTTAGCTAAACATGCTAAAATGTAGCTGGAATTGAAGAACAAGCCTAAATAAGCAGAAGACAGCAGAAATAATATTTGCTGAATTAGGTTTAAATCATCAGAGATGAGCACAAAAATGAGAAAATTAGTACAAAAAAAAAAAAAAAGAGGGAAAAAAATAGCTGAAAAGGCAGAAGGAACTTAAAACTACCAGAAGCAAGCAGAAAGAGCTGAAATGGCCAAAAAATGTGGACTTAACTGAAAACTTAAAATTAGCATAAAATCGTTTAATAGTAGCTGAATTAACTGAAACTAACAGAACATTCTGAAAGGAGCATAACAAGCTGACATTAACAGAAATAAGTTAATTACTGAAAGTACAAATGTAGCAGAAATTACCATGAAAAAAAAACTTGTATATGAAAACAGCAAAAATTAGCGCAAAAGCTAGCTGAAAAGGTGGAACAAGCTTAAATTAGCAGAAGAAAACAAAAAACACATTATTGCCCAGTTTGGCTGAAAAAAGTAGAAATGAGCACAAGAAAATGGAAATTATCTGAAAAAAACTTAAATAAGCATAAACAGCTGAAAGGTAGCTAAAAAAAAAAATCAGACAGAAGCTGAAATTCCCTGAATGAGGTGGAGAGAGCACAATTTTGCTGAATTAGGCTGTAAAAAGTTGATATGAGTGCAAAAAAATATGGAATAAGCTGAAAAATATTAAATTAGCATAAATACAGTTAAATAGTAGCTGAAATAACAGAAAAGCTGAAACTTGCAGAAATAAGTTGAAAGGAGCATAACAAGCTGAAATTAGCAGACATAAATTAGAAGAAGCACAAAAATGTTGTTAGCAGAAAGAATCTGAAAGGAGCCCAAAACAGCTGAAATTATCTGAAAGTAGCTGTTTAAATTTGCACATAAGCTGAAAGAAGCTGAAGCAGAACAAAATGTGAAAGGAGCCGTGAAAGGTTATCAACAGATCTAAAGATCTGATGTATGTAAAATGAGCTCAATTCATATGGGGGGTGGGGGGAATGGCAGAAAAGGCTAAATATTTCTAAAAAGCTAAAGTTGCACTAAAACCAAAAGTCAAAGCAGCTTTTTCTTGAATGAGCTGAACGTTTTGATTTATGATTTGTTGAAATATTGTGGAACGAGAAAGATGCTGAAAATTTAAAGAAGAAAAATGGCTCACAAGAGTGTGCATGCTTCAAAAACATTCACACTATTATTTGTAGACATGTAGCTAATGACTATTTTCTGGATGTTTCTTGAAAATCCAGCCAGTAGTTCATGAGATCTTCAGACTTTCCTCCACTTTCAGCAGCTGTGTTCATTTTCTCTGAAAAATGTCCTCAGTTACCACTTTGCCCATTTCTCCAGCAGAACTGCATCCTTGCATGACTTTCACCTTTAGATGGGACACTTCATGTATAAAACTCCTGCAGATTAAAGCCGTGAGACCATCACGAGCTTTGGGGTTTAAAAGCATGTTTGGATGTTGACAGAGAACCAGTCGCCGCTGAGCCCGGATCTCTGAGACGTGCGAGAGTTCGCATCAGAACCAGCAGCTGCTGCTCAAATCATCAAAAGTCACAATCCATCCAGACAAATGGTGACTCCAACAAACTCTCCCTGATGAAAACAATTATGCTTTTTATTTTTGTCCTGAGGGCACAGGATCTACAGCGTGGATTATTTTTGTATTCCTACAGCCTTTCTTCAAACTGGTGGTGGAGATCCACTCAGAAGCGATCCGAGCAGGCTGGGGGTAATGTGTGAAATGGAGTTTGCAGGTTGTGTCTGAGACGAATTTCACTTGTGAAGCTGCAAATTCTTTTCTTCTCTGGTTGCGTGTCTGTGCACGGCACAGATTCTGATTTAGCTTTGTTCCACCTTTTCTTTTATGTGTTTTTTTACTCTTGGTGCTGCAGAAAGGCGAAGCAGCAATTGTGCTTTTGCTTCTGTCTGTGTGTTACTTGATCTGTAATGTTAGCAAAATGTCTCATAACGTATTGGACATGTGAAGGAAACAGGAAAGTAACTAATGGATGCACCAATAGCAAGTTTCTTTCAACTGCTCCCTTTTTCATGGGTCGTCAGAACAAGCAAACTCACGAGAGATTTTGCAATTGTGCTCTTCCTGACACAGCCTGGGCTCAAACCCACAACCTCAAGATTGCAAGACCGCAGCACTGACCACCAAGCTACCACAACAATACAACTTATTAACGTTGGGAGCCAGCAATTCAAGATGGCTGCCGTCAACTGACATGTTACAAACATGGCTACAATTAAGTAAAATTTACAAATATGGGAAATTCTGGTGCGGTTGTCGCCAAGAGTCATTCACAACACACTCCAAATACCACTCTTTGCCTTAAACGTCAGTATTAACTGTTGGAGTCAACCCTGTTTGTTAGCAAAATATTTCATGAACCACAGGATGTTTGGCTTGGTTTTGGAATGCAATTGATTAATCAACTTCTAGAGGATTGCTACAGCTTACTGACAATGCCAAATACAAACACTTTCCTCTCTTGAGCTCTCAAAGGAGGCGCGCACTTTCCTTCCCACTCCCTGTTTCCCTCCTGCTTTATTTTTTGCTCTCTGTGTATCGAAGCAGCTCCTATTTTTTATTTTTTTAACACATCTCCTGAAATGGAAACTACAGTTTTGGATCTGACCCAACTGGACTTTCGACGTATGTTACAAATTCTTTCAGAGCGATAGGGTCCTGGAGAACCATCATCTGCTCGGACAAGATGTGCAGCTGGATATATCTCTGGTGGGGGAGGAATGTGTCTACATATGCCATTGACCGAGGATGCTGAAAATGCCACTACTTGGATTTATGATAACAGGTTTTCTGATTTTGGAATAGTCTGGATCTTGCCTTAACATACAAAGAAGACGGCTGCAGCTAATTTGGACCTCAACAAGCGGCTGTCTATGTGAAGGTCTCAAACAGCTGATTTACGAGCGAAACTGTAAGTTGGAAATGATTTAAATTGCATGCCACCTGCGGCTTTGGGACTCGTCAGTATGAAAAAAAAATCTTGAAGAGGCTTATAAGCACAAACCAGTGGAATGCACCCTAATCTGGACATTTTGGACCTTGGAAGTTATCATACAGACTCAAGGCTGACAGAAAAATAGTCTGAATAAATCACCAATTGTGGTTATCTGAATCTCTCCCCAGCGGCCTTGGAACAGGTTAACTTATCAATTTCTCCTGGGAAATGTGTAAACTAAGGAAAAGCTTTGTCTATCTATATTGAATCTTTGTAATAGAGAATAACTCCTTACTGTTTGTGTTGTAGGTGAAGGCCGAGAAGGAGAGGTCATGGGTTTTGCAGGAGATCCAGTCTTGAGGTATTGGTGGTGGCGAGAGGAGCAGGTTGACCCAGTTGTGAATTGTTTGAGGATGATTGTTGAAGGGACACCATTGATCCACAGGTGGAGCCCAGTGGAGAGATGAGGTCCCAGGGAGGACTTGAAGAGGCAGGTCGTGGAAGCTCCTGGAGGAATCGCAGTTGGTGAGAACCAGCTGTAACAAAAGGTTAGTTGGCTGTACTCAAATTACCATTTGGTAGATGATTCTTCTTCTTCTTCTAGGTTTAATGGCGGTTGGCAATCAACTGAAGGAGTTATTACCGCCACCAACTGGTAAGGAGTGTGGACCACATGACAAAAAAAAAAAAACAAATAAATAAATAAAAATAAAACCTTTACCCTTTTATATCCTATTATACAATCTACACTGTTTTAAAAAAATGTAATAAAGCCTGATAGCCTCTATGTCCTGAGTCCTTCTGCAATAAATCTACAATGTCCAATTTCATTTTCAGTTTACTAAGATTACTAATCAACTTATTTCTTTGAACCTGATATCTCCTGCAATGTAAAATAACGTGGTCTATGGTTTCCTCTTCCCCACACTCACATTTTCCTGTCTGATGTTTCCCTATTAAACAATGTGCTGTTCAGTCCAGTGTGCCCTATCCGTAGTCGTGAAATTATCGTTTCTTCTCTCCTGTGTCTTGAAGAGCAGACTTTGATAGAACCCTGATCTTTAAATCCAGCAGGATGTCCACTCACACCTGATCATCATCCTATTGATTGATGACACCTGACTCTAATTTCACCTTCAAATTACCTGCTAATCATACAGGTTCACATACTGTACTTCTACCAGTCATATGTAAAACTGGATCATTTTCCTCAATAAATAAATGACCAAGTATATTATTTTGTCTCATTTGTTTAACAGGGTTCTCTTGATCTACATTTAGGACTTGTGTGAAAATCTGATGATGTTTTATGTCATATTTTGCAGAAAGATGGAACATTCTCAAGGGTTTACAAACTTTCAAGAATCACTGTATGGCTTTTTGAAGGGAGCGAGGTCTTGTGGATTTGTTTGTTTCAAAAAGCTGTTGAATTTTGAAAGATAAATGATGTCACAAAGTGCGGTGCGCTTCACTGCGTACATGAGGTTCAAAAGTAGCTGACAGTTGTCAAAAATCTATAAAGAATCTTATCTTTATCATCTTTACCATCTTATTACCAGAAAACTGGTTGATCCACTGTAGGAATATACAGCTTAGTGGGGAAAACAGTTTGTTTGCAACTCCTTGGACTGATGAAGCCCTTCGGATGGAGGACAAAACGTCTCTCAAAAAAAAAAAAAAAAAACTGTTTAGATGAGCTGACTGAACATTGTGGGATTTTTTTTTTAACCTGGATTATTGAGCATGAACTTTGATATAAAGCACACACCTCATTTAGTCATTCATCATTTAAAGTTTCTGCTGCTAACAATTGGAAACATCTAGAATAAACTCTGAGACTTACTTCTATTGTCCCGTTTGCATTGTTCAAAAACAGTGAAAACTTGATGACCGCTGCACGTGAGCCCAGTTCTGCTTGAGGCTTCTTCCTGTTAATAATAACAATAATACATTTTATTTGTATAGCGATTTTCTAAATACTCAAAGATGCTTAATTAATTAAAATATAAATAATGAAAAGGAAGTTTATCCTTTCTACTGTTGCATGTGTGCTTGATCAGGATGGAAGGTTGCAGTGAATTGGAGGTTCGACACAATCTGTTCCATAGAGAAGTTTTATTAATTTGTATTTTAGAATGTGTATGAATATTTTAGTACAGTGACCAGTGACAACAGTCAATTGTAAAGTGGCTCTATATAAACAAGCAGTACGCCGATGTCCCCCGGATCTGAACAGTGAATGTAGTATTTGAGATTAGTGTTTTTCTGGACTGGAATAGAACAGGAAATACAAGTAACTCTGGTGCAAAATATTAAAGTGGGTATGAGTTACACCTTGTATAATAATTTTTTTTTTACTTGTGCTTTTTTTTTATATATTTTTTGCTTTTCTGTGGCAATCCAGAGAGATGGATCCTGGCAAGTGGAAGGAGCAATTGTATCCACCACCAGGCTAATGATGGAGCCATCAGATGGCCAACAGTGGCCTTGCCTAGCATAGATTAATTTTCAGCTATCCCACTCATTTGAGGAAACTATCATTTTAATCAATATGAAAATTAGAAATTGTAGTTTTCTCAAATGATACGTGTGGCAGATTCACATATTTATGTAGCTGTGATCATCTAATACTTTTAAGTGGTAACTCAACTGATGCAGCCACACACCAATGTGGAAGTTGGAAAATTGCTTAAAGGTCCACTGACATGATATTTGAACTTTGCATAAAATGGCACAACATATATATGTTGTATAATTCAAC
>JAVCKU010000085.1:22124630-22138519 GCA_032273985.1 Hypsolebias coamazonicus
TTTATTTATTTATTTATTTTACTTTGAAACAGCTGAAAAAGCCTCTCTGTCTCATCAGAACACAACCAAAAAAATGTGTGTTTCAAGTGAATGGAGCAGCTGCAGCCAAGTCACAGGATGCAAATTAAACCTGCCACATTCTGTAATAACAGGGTGTTAAAAGGAAACACAAAGGTGTGTGTCACCGAGAAGTCTGTCAGGTGTAAATTTGATACACAGAGGAGCTCGTGGTGAACTCATTGACAACCATGTGCCCAAGTTCTGCGGCTGCAAAACCAGCCCACACCATCGCACCACCACTGTGCTTGACAGCTGACATGAGGCGTTTGTGTCAACATGTTGACAAAAGACATGCTCGAAAAGAGAAATAGGCGTCAGGAATAAGTTCATGCGCTGACAGTAAATGATCAGGTTAACGGAGCAAAATGCAGGAAAAAAAACAAGAGTCACGACTGTGTAAAGCTTAAAGCTTCAAAATCATGAGGGAGAGCAAAATAAGGAAAAACTGAACCCAGTTGGATCCATCAAAAGGTACAAATGTGTCATCTAATACACAAAATACGGCAAGTAATAAAACTTTATGCAAAACTCTTTGAACTGATGGAAATTTTCATTGCTCCTTGG
This sequence comes from Hypsolebias coamazonicus, assembly GCA_032273985.1. Taxonomy (NCBI): domain Eukaryota; kingdom Metazoa; phylum Chordata; class Actinopteri; order Cyprinodontiformes; family Rivulidae; genus Hypsolebias; species Hypsolebias coamazonicus. The sequence continues at coordinate 22,125,255 of JAVCKU010000085.1, forward strand.
TTCAAGACAGCCCGAGAAGTTATGAGAAACACATTTCTAAGGAACAAGCATAGTGATAAATATAAGAAAGGTAAAGAGGCATCGAGTGGAACAAAGTAGCCAGAGGTGGTTATGAATTCACAGTCAATAAAGAAAGAGAATAAGCAGGAAAAGGATGGGGGGAAAAAATCAAGAAAAAAGGTCACAAGAAAGCAGGAGAAAGTAAGTGGGATTGAAATAAAAGAAACTGACAGTGAAGAATGGCGGCAGTTAAAGATATCTGCCATGCGATCTGTTATTACAGAAAGAAGGAGAAAAACGGCTTCTTTCTCTCCTTTTCTTACGGCGAAATAAAGACACTCATCAATTTAAATCAGTGGAGTTCCTGGACCTCACCTTTTTTGCTGTCAGACGCCGGGTGGTGAAGGCGTCTTCCTCCCTCTTTCTGTCCATTCATCACACAGAGGAAGAAGACACCCCACCTAGGGCATCCTGGGTAATCTTGCATGGCCAGAAACGTGGCAATGGCGAACAGAAGGCGGCGGGGCCCTTTGTTATTTACTGCTCACTTAGCCCCTCTGCACCCCGACACACATGCAATTTATGAGGACAATTGTCGGACCTGCCGCGCTCCACTGGAGCACTCCCTGATGGATGTACATCGAGCCGGGAGAGGAGAGACGGAGAAAGGAAGTGAGTCAGAGAGAGTCAGGAAGGCAAAGATGGACGTTGTGTCAAAACTGTGGCATCAGAACAGAAAAGAGTCTTTGTTTTAGATCAAGGCGCATTGTGGAGAACCAACAGCGCTTTAGCTAATTAATAGCCTTCCTTGAAGGAATGCATATCGCCCGCCATCTTTTATGCCAGAATTTTAAGTCAAGTTAAATTTATTTACGAAGCACATTTTAAACAGTAGCTGTTACCAACGTGCTTAACAATAAGATCAATGCAGTAATTAAAGAAGAAAAGAAAAAAAAAAAGAGAAAATGATGAAACACTAAATCAAGACATACCGTGTTAAACGTCAGTGCAAACAGGTGTTTTTTTTTTAAAGGAGAGCTTTAAAAACAGGGAGTGAAGTGGCCTGTCTTATGTTCGGGGGCAAATTGTTCCAAAGTTTAGGGCGCGCGACTGAAAACGCACGGTCTCCTCTGAGCTTCAGCCTGGTTTTTGGTACAACCAAAAGCAGCTGATCAGGTGATCTGAGCGGCTGAGAAGGAACCCAAGTTGGAGTAGGTTGGAGAGGTTTAAGGGTGCAAGGCCATTAATGCATTTAAAGATCAAAAGGAGAATTTTAAAATCAATTCTCACAGGGAGCCAGTGAAGGGAGGACAAAACTGGTGAAATGTGTTCAAACCTACTGTTAAGAGCCGAGATGCAGCATTTTGGACAAGATGGAGACTTGAAAGGGAGACCTGACTGACCCCAACATAGAGCGGTCATTCCTAACCCGGGCCCGAAGCCCGGCCCAAATTCAGACTGGGTCATAATGATGTGCAGGATGAGCAGGCCAGGTCAGTGTCAGGCTTTTGATTGCATCAGCAGACACGCACAGCTGGCGATCAAATTATATGGCAACATGGCTTGACATACCTTCACCAGCCACACAAGGCCATTTGACCGCGAGCTGACCGGCCTTGAAAGAAGTAAAATGAGGTTCAGTTATGTGTCATATGGGGCTACCGGTACTGCCAGGAAGCGGTCCATCGTCCAATTGAACATTCAGCTGCCGCACTCAGCAGACGCACGTGGCCAACGACCCAAACAGATGAGATCCCATAGCAGACATGTCAGAGCAGGGTCCGTGTCTGAATAATGCAGACTGCAGGCAGAAGAAGGATTTAATACGCTATGACAGCCATGACTCAGCTCCGATCTTCCGCCCCCTTTACTCAGCTGCACGCGTCCACCGACTGTTAATAATTACATAAGAAGTCAAAGCTTAATTAAAAATGTTGGGGGTTTTTTTAGGTTTGGACCTGTAATTACTGTTAATTCGTCGGATCAGGTGGGGTTAGAAATAAAGGCTACGGGCTGGTGCTGGGTTGACTTTTTTGCGCCCCAATGCAACTCTACCCCAACATAAAGAGCATTACAGTAGTCTAGCCGGGTTGTAAAAAATGCACGGTATTTTTTTTTTTTTTTTTTTTTTTTTAAAGATAATTCCTTGAGAAATGAAAGAGTTGCAGTCATTTTGGTCAAACCTTGAAAATAACGTGCCATGTCATGCAATATCTTGATTGATTTCAAAATATCTGTTAACACTCGGTGTGTTTGTTGTGAATGACTCTTGGCTACTACCACGCCACATTTTAGCTTACGTATAGCCATTAGCAGTGGTAGCCATCTTGAGTTGGGTTGACCCCAAAAGTTAATCAGTTATGAAGGTCAAACAAACGATTACTTTCTGAAATATTTATTAACAGCCCATTGTTTCATTCGTTATTTTGCTAACTGTACAGAAATTGTTTACTTTCCAGCCCCCATCTTGAATCTGTTGGGGAGTAGGTGGCTCCGTATCATGATGTGAACTGAGCTCATATGTCTTGTGAAATGCCACCAGCACACCAAATGTCACCAGAATGTCAGAAAGTCCTGCATCTGTGCACAGAAATTTGATTTTGGTGCTTTCATTTGAGCAGATATTTCTGATCCTTGCCTTATCCCCTTCGGTCTTGACTGTACCTCTGTAAAAAAAAAAAAGGAAAATCTTTAAAAATAAATTAAAAAAGCATCTTTGTCGTCTTATGTGCTTTGTGTTTTCTGCCAAGGCAGCAGGCGTCTAGCGCAGTAAATGCTCAATCATAACAACCCATTAGAATAATCACTATTAACAATTGCATTTTCCTAAAAGAGAGGGATTATTGAGCTTAACTCTACTTATGTTGCATTCATTTTGCGCTGTATATCAATAATCCTGTAATAAATTTCTTCAGTGGGGTAACAAAGCCCCACAAGAAGCATGTTTTCTCTCTCTCCATGAGTTATTTGAGCTGCCCCGCCATCTCCTTTGTTCTCTATGAAGTTGCCTTTTGGGATTGCCAGGACTCAACACATGTATTTTTAGTATTTTCTACACAGTCTGGTGTGAAACAACATTAGGGATTGGTGAGACTCCGGGAAGCAGAGAACGCACAAGCTGGGAAAGAAAGTGAGTCTGGAGAGAGAGAGAGTAAGTTGAGAGGAGGAGTGATGTTGCTGAGAGAGCAGGGGAGAATGAGAAATACATTGGAGGGAACAAAAAAAAACAAAAAGATGGAGGAATCACGGGAGTTGTGAGGTAGGCAATTTTGCGAGACTGCGTTTAATCAGCCTTTCCTCTGTTTAACTGCGATTTGAGGGGAAATTGTTCTTTTCCTTTTCTCTGTGTCTTTTGTTCTCTCATTTAGATTTTAATGGCCTTGAAATCAAAAACTTTCAGTTTTATTTTGACGTCACTGTTGAGCTTTTTTTTTTTTCTTTTTGAGACGCAAAACAGATCCGAAAAGAGCAAAATTACACTGCGCCCTGTCAAATTTCTAATTTGATTAAAGACACGTGCGAACCATTACTGAGGTGTTGTCTTGACAACTTAAGGTATTTTTGACGCTGCGGCACAAAGAATACACGCAGCACATAATTATTGTTCACCTGCAAGCTCTTTGTTGCTGGGGGGTGTGTAGAGCAGTGCAACAATGAGAAAGCCTTCAATGGCTGGTGAATTAAAAAAATCAACCACCAAGTGACCCACTGACAAAAAAACAACAAGCAAACAAACAAAAGAACAACTCAGAAACTCCAATGGTCTTTGACCATTTGAGGTTTTGACAATCGTCCAATTAACACCATGAGAAATCTGACATAAAACTGCAGTAATGAGATCACTGGTGTTTCTGGTCAAGGGGGGCAGCAAAAATTAAATACCGCCATGAAATCTGTGGCACAGAAAGGGAGCGTTGAGATACTTTGAAGTGGCGTTCTGAGAAAATATGAACAAATATGACCAGTCAGAGTTATTTAAAACACCCTAATTTTAGAGAAATGGGGTTAATTCTGGCCAAAATGTTCCTTTAAATAATTAGTTTCTTGTTATTAAACGGTTTTGCAGACAAAGAAGGAGCATAGATAAAAATATTAAGCACAGAGCTTTATGAATCAAGAAACAGATTAGCAGTTCTGTAGTCCATCTGATCATTCCTTCACTACATCTTCTTTGGATTATTTCTTCATATGCTGGTCTTAACCAGCTAAAATGCCTTTAAGAGGAAGAAACCATCATGTCAAAACTGTGCTGGTCTCCTGGCTTCCTGCACACTAAGAATTAAAGTTAATATTTTATTGCTTATTTCTAAGAATTTCAATGACATGGCTCTGCCTTACCTTTCTGAACATTAACATTGTAACCAGAGCTTTGGACACTTCCAAATCCAGGATAAAACATAGAAGTTAGAAGAAAAAATTTGAATTTTCTATGGTGGCCTCTAATTTTTTGGAACAACCTAGAAAATTAGAGTTGCTTAGATGATTGACTATTTTAAATCTGTACTGAAAACCCATTTATTTCATACATTAAGTTAGTTGGACATGTTGGTTTTTAACATGTCCAACTAATGTGATGTGATAATTAACATGTTCATTGGTCTTTAGCTTTAGCTTTTATTGTGTTTAATGTTTTAGTTATGTTTGTTTTATTGTTGAGTTGTTGACCATTACCATGTAAAACACTTTAGTTGATTTTAAATGTGCTAAAGAAACAACCTGACTTATAAATATGTTAAATAAACTGAAAAATCTAAACCTAAAAAAAAAAAAACAACTTTTGGGGAAATGTTAAAAGTGTTTATCCAAGAAACCCTAAATTGATTTGTTCGCTGAAAATTGTGTTCCAAATAATTTTGAGGCTATTTAAGGTGATTGTGCTCGATTTCCTGATTTGTTCGCAGAACTCCACGGTTAATTCATTGACTGTAAATGACAGGTGGACATTGAGTCAGAACCCAGAAGTTGAAGCTAGATTAGGACCAGCTTTGCTCAGTTCAAGTTCAACGCCATTAATGACATTTCTTCAATGAGAAGACAGGCTGTAGGCAAACCGCATGCATGCCCTGTTGGCATGCACGCAGCTAGACATCTCATCGACTTGGAAAACTTGATAATGCGTCTATCTCTGCCGTCAATCGTGGATTTTTAGTTCACATTTATAATTGGATTTATGATAACTGGTTTCATGCTTTTTGGATTCGACTGGTTCCTGGTCTGTCAACAAACAAGGAATTCGTTGGCAGTAAATTTGACCCTGGTCGGGCTGCCTGCCTTATATGATGGCTTGGTTTGTGCCTCGAGCACCCAGACTCAAATGCTTTTGGCAGAATGGATCAGATCTCTGGGATTACTCTCAGGCATGGTCCAGTGGTGTGGCCATTTAATTTGGACGTTTCGGAACCGAGAGGACAGACACAGACTCAAGGTAGACATAATCAGTAAAGTTCTGCCTGTCCCCAAAACATTCGTGTTTATCTAAATTCGGCTCCCTGACTGGCCTTGACATGCCATCTTATCTTAATTTACCTGGAAGTTTTGTAAACCTTTGAAGCTCCGTCCCTCCCCCACTCCCACCGAGGAAGTCTACAGACCAATCAGCGGGGCCCGGCTGGATAAATATTCTGTCATCATTTCAGGACTCTTTGGATACTATCCGATGTCATCCTTGGCCGCCCTCGGCACCCCTCCGAGAATGTACGGATTTCCCCCTGCAGAATGTTGGCGTCATTATGTACACGTGTGCTAGTTTTTTTTATTTTTTTATTTTTTATTTTCATGCTTTTAATCTTGAGCCAAAGATTAAGAGCATGTTAGGAATTTTTTTTGTGTGTGCCTCTAAAACCTTTGTTGTCCCTTTCTGTCACTGTCCAGACAGGTCTCGTGTAAATGAGTCTTCGAGGCCCAATGTGATTTCTCTGTTTAAATAAAGGTTGAATGAATGAAAAATTCCGGCTCCAACCATGTGAACAAATGGGAGAACTTCTTTTGTTACAAAATAAAAACGCACTCGAGTTTGTTTTCCAGGTGTCCTTAGTGATTCACAAAGTTCCTGATTCAGTGCTGTATGGTCACATGTAGGTGCAGTTAGTTAACTCATACTTTAAATGAAGCCCCTGTAGCACCATGGCCGTGTGGAGGAGAGTAGGCGTGTCTTAAAATCTCATTACCAGTGCACCGATGATGGTATAAATGCAGGATGGCAGCTTCCATGAAACAGTTCTGGCTGCGTTTCCTGATGAGAAAAGGTCTCATTGCAGTAGCCAGTGGGAACCACGTTTGGTCTATAAGTATTTCTTTGGGTTAAACTTTTTTAAGTAAAGTTTGGAAACATTTTGTGAATTATTATGAGCATGACTGCTTTACTTGTGCAAAAGTGCATGCACTTCATGTTCCTCCTATATGTCCCTCCTCTATGCAACCTATGTGACTTATGAGAGAATGTGACCAGGCAGCAAGTGAAGGAGCTCAGAAAATAATGGGTTAGGTAGGAGTGTGCGCATTAACTCCACCATCAAACCCCCCTGGACAGTTTTGCACACTCAAATAGGTACACATCTGTTTGTGAACGTTCATAAAAATAAAAAAAAGGTGACACTCGGACCATACACAGTGATTTGTACCCATGTACATAAAAAAAGATTTATGTTCACTGAACTGTATTGTGACAGTTTCGCAAACTCTCACGAGACTTTGCTTATTTATTACCAGTCGAAATTCTAATTTTTAGCGTTAGCGACTTGTGTAGCCCTGCTCTGCCATAGCCAGAGAAGGTGGAGGTAGAGGTGGGTGCAGCTCGGGGTTAATTTGATCCACGCAGGAAGCCTCAGAGTAAGCAACCTCCCAAAGTCCCAGCTGAATGATTCCTCTCTGCTCACTCCCCGCTCTGGCTGTTCCCCCCATTCCCATGATGCTTGGAGAAAGTTGTTAGAACGAAAGAGTTGGCAAAATCTGTGGCTCATGTGCCAGCACCGAGCCCCACCACTGCAACGTCTGTCTCAGCAACAATATCTGCAACAGCTTTTGGAACAGGAGGTAATAGCCCACAACAAGTCCTGACGCTGCATTTATTCCGATAATGTGGGCACATTTGAAAGCATGAGACGAGCATTTCTTTGCACTTTTTTTTTCTCTTCCAGATTTCAAATTATCACTCAGCTAGAAATCCAGCAGAGTTCTACAAGTCCTTAAAGTTAATTTGTGCATCCAGTAAGGTTCTCAGGTGCACGGTGTTGACAGTTATTTGGCTAAAGAAGGATATTTAAGGACGCAATCTTCTCCGTGGGGAAAAAGACGTGACAAAAATATATGTTTCACCTCTCAAAGCTGTGGTCTTTAAATGTTTCAGGCATTTAACAGATTAACATTTGGGGTTTTATTACATAACAGCATGAGGAGGACTGGTGGGAGAAGCTGAGCCATATCTGGAGGAGCAGCTTGATTAAAATAGGAGTTGCCAAACGTTTAGGACCTGCCAGTTTACTGCAAATAAAGCGCAGTGTCTTAAAGAGTGCAACATGGGATCAACGTTCCCAGAGGAGACGAGGATAAGAGACGAGTAGCGAGAATGAAGAAACACCAGGGCCATCTGCACGAGTTATTAACAGCCTGACTTTAAATCTCACAAGTGGGAAAGAATTCAGCAATCAAAGCACATATGGTCAACGACCGGTGCCTGAATTATCCTTCAAATGTAGGTTAATGAATTCAGGGGGACTGAGCTCAGGAGCGTCATATCTTTAGCAGCCTGACAGACACACCTGCCAATGCATGATGGGGTTTTCTGCAAGAGTGGTGGTGGATGATGAGTGGAGGTGGGGAGAAGGGGGTATTGATTAGCACCTCAAAAGCACAGGCTCCTGGATGACAGGGACTCTCAGAGCCAGTCCACCCATCAGAGACACTAATGAAACACACAGGGTTATTAAGACAGCAGCACCTCGTGTCTGATACAGTAATTAAAGCCACCAGGAATCTGTGCATGTTTAACTGTGCAAAATCAAGATAAATTAAATAAACAGATGCATAAGTTATTGCTTTGTGTTGTTTGTCCTTGGGCATTCTCTACATCCTTCTCTGCCAACACAAAACGTTTCCTAAACTTGGCGTGAATGCAACCTCGTCTTCTGCAACACTCATTAAAAGCATTAAAAAAAACACAAATCTTTATTATGACTAAGAAGGGGTTTATAATTGGCCAAATATTATCCAAAATTAAATGGTTAAGCGTTTATAGTTACTATACCTCCACTGCAGTTTGGTAAACGATTTAGGCTTTTAGAGTCTCCAGCATCATTTGCACTAGAAACGAAGATAGCAACGCCGCAACGAAGAGATGCCACAGATTCGGGAGATGACATCCAAACACCATCTGTGGTGTCACCGTCAGGGAGAGAGAGAGACAGCGAGAGAGAGAAAGAGGGAAGCTGCACGTAGTTTATGGCACAGCCAAGCGGAGCGTTTAAAACCCAGTTTTATAGTCTAACAAATGAAGACAGTCTGAAGGTGAATATTTATTTCTAATAATTAAATTAATTAGGACACAGGGATTTACTTCCTTCTCCACAGTTGGTAAATGCATTGTGCCTTTACTGCAGAGCTAAAAGAATAGAGATCGTCAGCCCCTGCACAGTCATTGTTAGAGAGTTTGGCGTGTGGATGCATGTGTCTGTTTGCATGTGATCGCAGAGTATGAAAAAGTTATACAACGTGAGGATGCGCGAGCAGCACCTTTCACACTTCGTATATTAGCAGCTGGTGGTCAGTGTCTCTGTTGTACAATAGAGCTGAAATATGTGTAATCCCTAGAAATGAAAAAGACATTATCTCTCGCTGTGCTTCGTGTATCTTTGTCCAAAGCAGCCAGGTTCGACCTGCTGAGTGAGCAAACCCCTTTCTCTATCTCTTCTCCTTCATCGCGTTCACTTTGCCTGCTGCAAATGGGACGGCGACCAAGGGGTCTGCACTACAAGCAGCAGATTAAAGGATTACCATTAATTAGATGTCAGGGACAGAGAGGGGGCTTTGCCTGTCTTGGCTATGATACAATATCTGTTAATCTGCTGCGCTCCTGGATAAAAAGAAATCAGTCCATTGGCAGGGGGAAAAAAATGGGAAAAGAGGTATGGGGCCAAAAAGGAATTGAAAACAAGAACAAAGAGGAGAAGGAGTGAGAAGTGGGTTTGGAGATTGGAGCATGAATGAAAGAGGTGGAAAACAGCAAATATGCTTATAGTCCACTTGAATGTACATTGAGGTTTTTTTTCTTAAAGAAAAGCAGCTGGGGTGGGTAATAGGACACCAAGGGGTGTAAAAAACTAAAAGGAAGTGGCAAAGAGTCAATAATTGGCTGATCTGTAGAGAAACAAGGGGGTAGAGGGAGGTGACGTGTCTGAGGATTGAAAGAACCGATGATCCAACAGAAAAGTGACAGCTGAACTGTTGGTACTATGAACACTCTCTTGTTTAGTTTGCATTTGGTCAAACATTTTGCAGGTTTCATTCAATTCAATTTTCAATTGAATTAATTTTATTTATACAGCACCAAGTCACAACAAAAGTCGCCTCAGAGCACTGAACAGAAATATTCATAAATAAATATAATAATTTAACATTATTTATCTGAGGAGCAGACTTCTTTGAGTTTAACTCCATCACAGACTCATCTTGAGTGAGCATGAAGGCGACAGTGGAAAGGAAATCTCCCTCATGAGGAAGAAACCTTTAACAGAACCAGGTTCAGGACAAGCGGTCCTCTGCTTCGACCGGCTGGGTTTGGTAGGAACAGATACACAATGGCAGGTCAAGAATCACATGTTAAGATAGAAATAGTGTCAAATGAAAACTATTCAATTTTAACAAATCAATTAAGTTTGTCCTCTAATATTCTAAGCTTAGGGCAGTGTTAAGACAACCCTATCTATAGGATTTATCAAAAAGGAAAGTCTTAATCCCAGTTTTAAAACTGGACAATGTGTCAGCCTCACGGACAAAAACTGGAAGTTGGTTCCACAAGCGAGGAGCCCGAAAACTGGAAGATCTTCCTCCCATTTTGCTTTTGAAAACTCTAGGAACCACAAGTAAACCTGCAGTTTGAGAGCAAAGTGCTCTGTTAGGAAAATATGAAACAATAAGATCTGTAATATAAGATAGAGGTTGTTGAGAGCTTTGTAGGTTAGAAGTGATATTTTGAATTAAATTTTGGATTTGACAGGGAGCCAATGGAGAGAAGCTAAAACTGGAGAGATATGATCTCTCCTACTAACTCCAGTTCAGACTCTGGCAGCAGCATTTTGGATCAACTGAAGACTTTGTCAAGAAGTAAAAATGATTAACTTACACCTTAACAAGCAATACAACTGAACTAGAAGACAGTAAATGTGACTGTAATTATTTGTTATTGTTCTGAAAAAAAAAAGAGATTACTACTCAGTGGACTGAAAAAGCAAGAGTATAATAAGCATGCATAACGTTATAGGCACCACTTTGAGGCATGTTTGTGTTTTGGACTTTTATGCTCCTTTTGTTTTAACAAAAAAAGAAGGCTAGATGAAGCACCACAGCAAACCCAGGTAATGTACATTAATCTTTCTATTGTAGATTAGCAAATCCAGCACAGTCTATGTTCAAGCTGAAGGACGTAACACAGGCCTGAAGTATGGAGCGCTGTAATCGGTCAGGGCTTTTGAGAGGGCTGCAGTAAGGAAGGCTCTGCAAGAATTCACCACTGCATGTGACAGATCCAAGCACATGCTGTCAAAAACCATTTCTCATCCCTGTGGCCTGCATTATACGCCTTGTCACAATAATTTTATTTATTACCATTAATTGATGACTGGAAATGCAAACAAGAGTTGTTGGGAAATATATAAAGCTTAGGCAACAATAACAGCCAAGGCAATAGGCAACAAAAACAAATGGACAAATGAGGGAGAGTAATACATTTGATTGATGAGGGGTGCAGGCATGAGTGCAAATACAATGTTTATTAGATAAGAGACCTGCTTTTGTATGTTTGACAAGCTATTTTACGTATGTAAATATTTTTACAGAGATGAAACTGGGAATATTTTGCTTATGTGCATATGTGTGTGTCTGTATGTGTGTGTGGAGGGGAGAGTGGGGTAGCATGCATCAAGTATTCACTCCCAGAAGAGGCTGGAGTTTCTGCTTGGAGGAAAATTGTACCGACTAATAGAGCAGGAATGAGGAATTTGTAATATGTGTCAGAACTGAATTACTATCCAATAATGCTTATTTCAGTATACAAAAAGTCATAATCCCATTCATCTGCATGCTTTCCTATTGTCATTAGTGTTAACACACCAGAATATCAATGTAGAAACACACAGAATGTCAATGCAGAGACACCGAGTCGTTGCATTATTGATATGAATACTCATTCGTCCTTTGCCCTCTAAGTTCAGGACTGCTTAATGGGCTGTGTCATTTTTCAGGTGTAAATATTTACAACACCTATATAACGGTTTTGTGCATGCCATTTGGATGTATCTTGTCCTCAGGTGTAATGAACTGAGAAATACATGCGGTTAATGACGCAAGCACAAACTGGGTCCGTGTATATAATTAGTGATGCTACAGAGTATTTGTAATTGTCCTTTTTGACACCATTCATCATTATTTTATCTTTTTGACAAATGCATTCCCCTACTTATGTCTTCATTTTACATTTAGAACATATATAATAGAATATAGTCAAATGTTCAATGACGTCTGCATCTTTATTTCTGTAAATGGAACTGAAATGTGTATTAATGTTACTGTTCTGGACCTATTCAAATGCAGCTTCCATAGTTTGGTCATTTACAGTCAACGTGTAACACCGGGCTTCTAAGAGCCGTGTCTGAAATGAATTACCATATTTACAAATTGACCATCGTTGAAACTGCACTGATTGCCATCCATGAAATTTTGCTAAATTAAATCTAAAAGTCTTTCGATTTTAACCTTGAAACTTGAAACCTTGGAGAGACCAAATGACTTGAACCGGCAGACCTAATAAACTCTGAGGACAACTTAGGTCAATAATAAATTCCTGCACGAGGCTGCACGTTATTTTTTTTTTCTTTCGACTGCTCCCTTCTTCAGGGGTCACCACAAGAAGCAAACTCATATGAAGATTTAAGTTTTTTTTTTTTTTTTTTTTTTTCATGCCAGATGGCCTTCCTGATGCAAACACAAACCACCGCTCCACCGGAACATCTAGGGTGCACCAGAGAGCAGATGGGTGGGTTAAGGGCCCCACTTAAGGGCCCAGAGTGGGTCAAAGTGGGGAGGTAGGTGTGGATGCTTCACCTTTCACACTCACACCTTGATGTTACAGTCAGGGAGATTTGAACTGGAGACCTATCAAATCACAGACTAGCCTTCTCTAACCTCTGCGCCACCACTCCTCTCTTACAAGGCAGCACGTTAGACCAACAAATTACTTTAAATGACGATAAAGAATTGGAGAAAAAAAAACTAAATGGATCAAAGTCATGAGTTATTTTTAAGTTACTTAGTTTTCAATTTATAGATACAGTATATGTAAATATGCATGTATAAATATACACACACACATATATATATATTGTTGCAACGAGAGCTGGATGTGGGTCATGGGTCACTGCAGCTATTGCTAGCCGTGGGCTTCAGGCCTCCTCTTGGATCCAGGTCTGCCTCCAGCTCACACTCCCCCTGGCTCGGACCTCCCTCAGAAGCGGCAACTCACAATATTAAAAAAATCAAGGAAACGTGAATTCAGGTTTACCAACTGTATTAACATCAAGACAGGAAAAGGTTACAGTTTACAGCGCTGGCCGGTTCCAGTACATGACACGAGATCAAGGACCAGAAGGGGTGGATGGCCCATGGCATTACAGGTTTATAGGGCCTAGACTCTTCCTTTTCTAGAAGGGGAGCACAACCTATCACATGTATGACAAGGAGTGACTAAGTGTGATTTCAAGGCATCTTAACTATTTTAACATGACGGAAAAAATGAGACAGTGCTTCAAAAGCCTTTCTATGTGATGAGAGAGCACATAAAGAAATAACAAATAACATAAAAACTATTCCTTGACAGATACTGAATCACTGGGAGATGCTTCTTAGAGTTGCTGGCCCCATTTAAAGCAGTCAGAACTGGGTCATAATGTCATTACAACCCCGCCCCTGAGCAGATCAAAAACCCAAGGGTCAGTCTAAATAAAAATACTAACAACACACAGTATACACACACACACACACACACACACACACAAACA
>JAVCKU010000085.1:22227094-22239555 GCA_032273985.1 Hypsolebias coamazonicus
CGCCGGATACGGGAAACGCCGGTTACCGGGAACGCCGGATACCGGGGGTCACCTGTATATGGATGATTGAGCCTACAACCTTTTTTTTTTTAACCACTTTGGCCTTGATTGTCCTCAGACTGTTTCTGTGAGTAGCAAGTTGGACATCTGGCCTAAAACATTTGATTGTTGTACATGATGTACATGATGACTGATTGTTCTGGATGGGTGTTTTTGCACGTTAAAACCCTACTTTAGAGATTCCAACAGGAGGTTGTCTTGAAGCGCAGCAGTGAAGGCTACCTATGGGACAGATCTGGTTGGCAGGCTGTAGACTGACGAAGTCCTCTGGATGAGGGACGAAACGTTTCTCACTTGAAGAAACTGGTCCAGATGATACAATTGAACCTTTTTTGTTAATTTACTGTAATTTCCAGTCTATAAGCCGCTACTTTTTCCACAGGCTTTGAACACCGCGACTTATACAATGTTGCAGCTAATTTATGGATTTTTTTTTTGACAGGCTAACAAGCTTCATGCCGCCAAAACGTTTAGCCTCTTCACACCTGGGCGCTCACAAAACTGCACAATGCACGTCACTCTTGGGGGGTGGGTCCTTGTGACTCAATGCGACTACCTGTATAAATAAAGTTAAAAAAAATAATCTGACCAATGAAATTACGGACCATGTCAGAGGAAAGAATGGGGAGGGTGGGAATCCCCACTCCCATGAGGGGGGATTCCCCTGAATGCACAGAGCAACTTTTGCTCAAGTATTTCAGTGGATCCTGACCACCGAGCAGGACAGCATGAGCGTAGTGCGCAGGAGGAAGATGAAGATAAGAGATCGGGGACTTTTCCTGGAAGGCTAATGTATTTTTATTTTATTTTTTCAAACCAGCCATGTTACAGGCACTGTTTAAAAAAATAATAATTCACTGGACGTATTTCTGTAAGTTACTGGTATGCATTTAATTAAAAGTTTAAAAAAATATTTCTGTGTAAATATCTCATGTTACAGTGTGAACACCCGCAGCTTATAGCTTATAGACAAGTGCAGCTTATGTATGTACAAATTATTATTATTTTTAATTTAGTGGGCAGAGCTTATATTCGGGTGCTCTCAGTAGTTCACTTCAGTTCAGTTTATTTCTATAGCTCCAAGTCACAACAGAATCATCTCAGGGCACTGAGCAGAAACATTCATATATAAAGATAACAATTTAACATTATTTATCTGAGGAGCAGACTGCTTTGAATTGAACTTCATCACAGAACTCTCATCTTGAGTAAGCATGAAGGCGACAGTGGAAAGGAAAAACTCCCTCATGAGGAAGTCAGGAATACAGGCAGGAAATCACAGTAGTTTAATAAGTACCTTTAACGTTATACCATTGTTGGCTTTTGAGTGCAGGTCCACTCTTTGTTTGAACCCCACACTGCTTTATAAATTAAACACCAGGTAGGAACAAAGAAAGAGCCGTGAGGTGTTTGTTCATGGAGCAGTACCGAGTGATGCCTCTGTTGGTCGCCATGATGAGAACGGGGGACAGGTCGCTCTCCAAGGCGCGGTTCAGGAAGGAAAAGCACTCCATGTCCAGCATATGGACCTCGTCAATAAATAACACCTGGAAGCACAGATGTGGAAAGTTAATTAGATAACTTTGGGTATTAGAGGAATAAATTCAGAAACAGACACAGACATACCCCAGGAATGATCTCTGCCTTGCCTTCTTCCCTCCACTCACACACTTTGGCGTTGATCTGCTCGCGGACCTCAGACTTGATCTCTCCGGTGTCTCCAGAGAAGAGAGCCAGGAAGCCTTGTGTGCGGCTGTTGATGACATCTATCTCATGGAGGGACACTGTATGCACCACCTCCTTCCTCTTCTGCAACTCCCCTTCAGGACACTGTACAAACTGAGTCTGCAAAGACACACAAAACACATTTTAATCCATAATCATTTTATTTATATTAAACTGGGAAACCAGAGTCAGTAAAGCCAGAGAACAAGTTGCTCTTCTGCATCTCAAACCTTTCAACACAGCATGAGGATGTGTCGGAGCCAGTGACAGAGTTCAAACATCATAACTCAGTAAAGTAACAGCAAACCTGAGCTCCCATGGCATCGTAGTCTCTGGCTCTGGTGAACGAACGCCCTAACTTGCTGATTTTCCCAGTGGCTTTGTCAATAGTGATCACATCTCTGAGAACGAAAAAAGAAACAAGAACAATAGATCTGCTCAGACGTGGCGACTTGATACAGCCACAAGAAACGAGACAGCACACTTATACTCTGGCACGTAAAAGACCAAGAGATGAACTTACCCAGCTTGTACTTTCTCTTTACTCAGACTGTCAATCATCTTGTTGCCCAGGTCATATATCGTCTCCATTTCAGTAGTCTTCAGAGTCAGTTTGCCCACCTTTGCACCCTGTTGGAATGAAAACATCCTTTTCAGAATAGATTCATCTCAATTGAATTTTCATCAAAGCACAGACTCAGGCAAGTTTCATTTTATTTTTGCATGTCCTATGTTGTCTTTAACATGTAATGAACATGTGCTCTGACATCACCAATAATATGTATGCATATAAAAAAACCTTAAGACTATCGGTGTGTGTAACAATGAAAGACACCAACCGTCCCAGTAGCTGGTCTATCAATCTGGATTTCCACAACCTCTCCTTCAATAATCTCTGTCTCCTCTCTGCAAAAAAAACAAACAAAAAAAAAACAATAAGGCTCAAAACCACCAACAGAAATGTAATTTAGTCTACATAAATAAATGATGTGACTCTTGTGACTGCTCACTCACTTGATTCTCACTCCGATGGCTTTTCTAAAAGCTTGACTAAGTGCCTCAGTCTTGCTCATTTCCAGGGAGAAGATCTCGCTCCCTGCCAGGGCTGTGAAGGGTGTGTCAGGACCAAGAGACTGGGCGATGCCTGCAGGTAAACAAACTCAGCTCATCTGGGACAGGGAGCACGAGCTCTTGCTTTAAAAAAAATTTAACTTTCAGCCAATTACATCCGTGCACGTCTATGAGCTTCCACTCAATGAAGACAGAGTTTGGGAAAACCTCCAGCTCGGCTCTTACCCATTGCGATGGCGGTCTTTCCCGTGCCTGGTTGGCCGGCGATCAGCACTGCTCTGCCAGCAATGTGACCATCTTTGATCATCTCCAAGATAACCCCTGCTGCTCGACGGGAGGCCAGCTGGCCGACCATGCCCTGTGACACCTGCAGGTGAACAGAATCAGTCCAACCTTCACAATACACACGTCAGGCTGAGCAGCTGAGGAAAACAGTGTCGCCACACTGTCCTAAAGAGGCTCGACTGAACCTTTCAGTGGAAACACAATCACATGTTCAATCTTTTTAATGACAACACAGCCAGTGGAACATTCATTCCAAAATACAGCTGAGAGGAAGTTGTATGGCCACTGTAAAATTTGATGATACAGTAATGGAAAGATGATAAAAACTAGTGATGGTTTGTTTGGAGCTGAAGCTCCGGGGCATGTACATGTATTTAAAAAAAAAAAAAAAAACAACAACACAGTGTTTCTGAAGCTCTGTGTCAGAGCTGGATTCATTTGGCAAAAGTCATGTGATCAATGACATCTGAAGCTTTGAAAGTGCCAAAGTTACATCAGTGCTTTGGTATCTGATTCTAGGCTTTGAGAAGTCGATCAGTGGCTGAATATGTGGTGTTTTGGTGGCACATTTTGTGCAAAACATAACAAACCAGTAAGCAACAGAGCAACATGGAGCCAGCCAGCCTGATGAGTTTTGTGTTATCAGCTCATAAGCACTTTTATCCCAAGGGATTTTTTTTTTTTTTTTTAAGAAAATCACTATGTACGTAAATTACAATCTGATCTCACAGTAAACATAAATTGGTTCATTACGTCATGGAGGCTGGAAAGGGACAACCATCATTCTAAACTGGTATTGTGGTGTGAATTAGATAGGATTTATTAATTTTTTTATGTGTTTACACATCAAGTAACAAAGAAACGGGCATCATGCAAGGTCTGTCAAGATAACAAATTTTGCTGGACGATTGTCTAAGAAATTACAGTATTGCGATAAACTATAACATTGTTTGAAATTTGACAATAATTAGTAATTAGTGTCAAATTTAAGAAGAAATATTTGTTAATTTGTTTTGACTGTAGTACCTTTTTCAACCACTGGATGGCATTAGACTGAACTGAAGGATGGATAGTGAGGGAGCGAGCAGCATGTTTTTAAGAAAAATGGGAGGGAGACCCCTTGACGTGACATGGGCTGTCTCTCATTCCTTTTTTTCGGTTCTCAAAATGGCGGAAGCTCTGTGTGTTTGACCTTTTTAGCATTTTTCACACAAAGCTTTTAATTTTTTTTAAATCAGTAAACAAGTTCTTAGCTTTTTTTTGCAGAGAAAACCAACTTTTTACACAAAGGGACGGGTTTCAACTGTGAATTTTGGAGCTTCAACAAGATGGAGATTTTTTACAGAGGTCGGTCTGTTAGTTTAGCTCATAGCTTAGCTTCTCAGCTTAGCTCGTAGCTTAGCTGCGTTTAACAATCCAAAAAACACAATTTTGGACAGTTAAAATAGATTTTAAAGAGAAAAGAGAAAGAGATGGGTCAGTGAAGAACACTGGAGTTGAGCCTTTTGTCATCCAGTGTCTTCAGTAGAAAGAGAGAGACACGAAGAAACGATAAAGACGATTAATTAAAATGAGGTCGATAATTTTAATTTATCATGCGATTAATTGATTTATTGTTTATTGTGACAGGCCTAACAACAATTACATGTATGTAATTGGAAAAGAAAAAAATATATACAAAATATAAAATGAAAGGTAGCAGATGAAGAAAATATCTTATTAAATCTGCTCCTTATTTATCTATTAAGAATTCAAACAACATTTTCTATAAATGAAAATGAAAATGAAGTTGATAAATTTTATTCATCATGCAATTAGTTTATTTATGGTTTATCGCGACAGGCCTAGTTGTAGCCATTTTGGTCAAACCTTGAAAATAATGTTGTATACAGTCTTGTGAAATATTACCATGTTTTTCAGACTATAAGGCACATTAAGCATTAAGTCGAACTTTATTCATCTCATTCACAATAACCACATAAAATCAGTTTGACGTCAGTAAGCACAACCAGAATTAATGCAAAAGGATTACAATGCTCACTGTCGCTTTTTGAGAAAATTAAAGGATTTTAAGTGTGTATTATAGTCCAAAGAATACGGTACAAAACGTTACGTCCAAAGTATGTCATAAGTTAATCTTAGCTACTTTCACATCAAATTTTAGCTCAATATCAATAAAACTGAGTCATACCCATATCTGTGCTTGCTAATGTTGATTAGCCCAGACGAATCCAATGACAAATTCCTAAATCTTTAATAAACATCTGTCCAGTAGTTCATGAAATTTTGCTAACAGACAAGCAGGGTTGACTTCAACAGATAAATTCAAAGCTGTATACAAAGATGTTGTGCAATGAATATGTGTTGGGGATCAGTCTCAGCTACTACCACACTAATAAATTGAGTGGTTCATGAGATATTTTGCTAACAGGCACAAACACAGCTTAAAAAAGATGAAAGCGGGCCATAAAAAGTGTATTCCTTTGACCCATTTTTATACTTATTCCAGATTAATGTTGACTTAAATACATCTAACTCACTTGTCTAGTTTCTCCTCTGCGTGGATCTTCAAGGCTTGATATCGCTGCTCCTCCTTTCGTACCCTCGACAGATACTCCTGAGCGCACTTCTTCAACACGTCTTCATTCTAAGGCGGGTGAGAAATATTTCAAACCACCTGCCTTTAACAGACTTTTAGCGAGTGTCACAACCCAGTCATTTGTTGGTTACCTTGCGGAAGCCCTCCAGAACATCTTTCATCTTCTCGTATCGACGGAAGAGGTCTGCCAGAGACTTTTCCACCGAGTTGAGGTCAGCCAACGCCTGGTCCTTCTCCAGGATGAGCTGTTGGATGGTGTGATGGGACAGAGACTTCTCCTTCTGGTCGTCCTCTGATGGACAGACACAAACGTTTTGTAAATCACTGCTCTGGTTTACTAAAGGACTGTAAACAGTTGTGAACATCTATACAACTCTGACTGTTACGTTGACAAATCAAAATGGGTTAGTGGGCTGTAATGGTCTAATATTTTATACTGAACAATATGATCTTTACTTTTGCATGCAAACACAGATGTTGAACAATGAGGGAATTAAAGGCCTAGCATTCCTTCAAAGAATGCACAGCACCCAACACATTTTATAACACAGTTGTATCTTTGTAGCTAATATAAAATATTATGCATAATCTCATCCAGTACTGAGATATTGCAAGTTGATGTATTCAGAACGCATTAAGGGTGACTGTCAGCTAACAGCACATCAAAATGACCTCAGTCTATGTAAAACTGACTGAGTTAGCTAATGTTGTTGGGCTGTGGTGGCCATCTTGAATGATGCTAACTCCAAATGATAATAAGTTGTAGAAGTATATCAGATGATTACGTTTTTGAAGTTTCAATCATTAAGAGCTTGATGTTAAAGAGGTGGAACCAGCTGGTGGTTCAAACTTTTTCTTGACTTTCTTTAATTTAATTACCGTATTTTTCAGACTATAAGGCGCACTTAAAATCCTTTAAATGTCTCAAAAATCGACAGTGAGTCTTATAATCAATTCTGGTTGTGCTTACTGACCTTGAACTAATTTTATGTGGTACACGGTGCTCAAAAATGTGTATTGTTTTGTGTTTTATATGTTACAACTAGGGATGCACGATATTGGATTTTTGGCCGATATCTGATACGCTGATATGTTAAAACGTATTTGGCCGATAACCGATATCAATACCGATTTTTTTTTTCCCTAGACCTACTTACATAAACTACATAGCTTTCTCTGCTATGGAATTAAGATGTAGATGCCAAAGAGGGGCTGAAAATGATGTAACACTATATAAATACTGTATATAATTTTTTTTAAAAGCGCCTTTTATATCAGTGAGTTATTTTGATGGAATGGCCGATGTCTGATATTTAACTTTATCGCTAATATCGGCCGATACTGATACCATGCCGATAATATTGTGCATCCCTAGTTACAACTGAACAATGTTGAGAGTTATTGTGGATGAGATGAATAAAGTTTGACTTATCTGACTGTTTTGTTTCGCTTAATGCGCCTTATACATGAAAACAGACCCGTTCATTGATATTGCGCATTACAGTCCGAAAAATACGGTACACAGGACAACCTACTTGCTTAAATCACTAAAGCAGCTTGAGTGGTTTTAACAACCACCTCTAGCCATAGAAAGAGCTGACGGTCAAAAACAGATTTCAGTGTGTCTTTGTAGCCGAGTGTAAATATTGCAGACGTGAATAAAATCCAAAATTATTCTGTTTTTTCTTTTTTTTTTAAATCCATACAGCAAAGCAAAAACAACGTCTAAGCCTGCAGGATGAAATGCAACAGAAATGAGCAAACAAAAGTAACTGGACACGATGACAACAAAAAAAGAGAGCATCTGCTCTCCTCTCTCTGATGGACGGATGAAGAGATGCGAGCCGACACAAACAAGTGAAGTTTGATTCCGCGTTACTCACCTGGCATGCCTGTCAGGGTTATCAAATAGAAAGATGGGAGCAGAACAGAAAAGAAGGGAGCGTGTTAAAGTCAAGCTGGGAGGGTCAAGACGAGTGAGAGAGCCGAGTGTTAGACACGATCAGAGAGACTGTTCCTGTTTGTGGCGGTGCTTTGGTGAGTGCGCACAAACCAGAGCTTCAGGAAGGTCTCCAGGTGGCAGCGTGCACGTGGCTGAGAGCAGGAAGAATGCCGAGTAAAGCCGTGTTGGAATTTAATGAGCCCAAAGGGAAAAGTGTTTCAGCCTCCACTGATTTTTAAGAGTTAATCGAACGCAAATACACAAAAAGCTAGCTTTGCAAAACAAAAACAAACTAAAAAAATCAATATGCAACCTTTTTTTTTTTAAGTGGCTATGAATAAAAACTCATCTGAAGTGCAAAATAAAAGTGGCAGAGTTCAGGGAGCAAAATTTGTTCAATTTATATCAAACTAATGTGCAAAATAAACAACGGCTGGGCACTGTAAGGAAATAAAACTTCATGAACTCACCTATCATCTGAGCTATGGTCTTCTCATATTCAGCAACAATTCTCCTACACATGACAAATAGAATACTATTCAGCAAATCACAGATGATTTTTAAGCATATTACTCATGCGTTGTAAATAAGTTTCTCTAGCAGCAAACACACATATTAAGAAAGCATAATATTAAGGGAAAATGATTCTAATGGATTTTAAATTAATGAGAAATGTGTAATAGTTATAGAGCGAATGTGTTCAATTTTTAAAACATTTCATTTAGCAGTGACTATGAACTGTAAAGTGGTTGTTACTGTGATTTAATTTGTGATATTTGTCCCAACGTCGGTCTCTGGACTCCTGTCTGTGAGTGAGATGAAGACCTGTGTGGCTTTGCTCAGTTGAAGCAGGTTGCACAAGAAAAGAGGATTGATTAGCTTTGACTCCCTCTTAGCCTTTTAGCTCCTCCTTATCCAATCAGTTAAAGAAGGTAAGCTCTGTCTTATCCATACTAAACGAAGCAGCTGCACTCACACACACCACCAGCTGACAGATAATCAGTTTCAGTGCTTGCCTGCTTGAGTTGCAGACAGAAGCCGTTTGTTGCACATAGTCTGTTGATGAACTTGGGATTTTTTTTAATTCAATTAAATTAAATTCAGTTTATTTATATAGCACCAAGTCACAACATTAGTCATCTCATAACAAGTCAACACTATAGGATTTATCAAAAAGGTCTTAAGCCCAGTCTTAAAACTGGACAATGTGTCAGCCTCACGGACAGAAACTGCAAGTTGGTTCCACAAGAGAGGAGCCTGAGAACTGAAAGATCTTCCTCCCATTCTCTTTTGGAAACTCTAGGAACTGCAAGTAAGCCTGCAGTCTGAGAGCAAAGTGCTCCGTTAGGAAAATATGGAACAATAAGATCTGTAATACAAAGTATAAGATGGAGCTAGGTTGTTGAGGGTTTTGTAGGTTAGACGTAAGATTATGAATTCAGTTCTGGACTTGTGAATTTCCAACAGTTTTAAACCAACTAGAAAAAATTTTGAAGAAAATTTGAAAGTACTTACCACTTAAATATGTCTAGCTGTTGGCAGTCCTAGCTGTGTTGCAGTTCACTATTAATGACTACTACTACACCAAATTGTAGCTCAATATCCCTAAAAATGACTGATTTTTAATCTATTTCATGTTAGCCGTGCAGGTCATTTTGAAATTTGATCATATAAATGATCAAACTGTTAGAACTAGGAGTATAGCTGGAGGTTACAGTCAGTGACTACCACACTAAATTTAACCTCAATACCTGTAAAAATGGCTGAGCTATAGGTACTTTTGTGTTGGCCAAGTTAGTTTTGGCCACCGTTTTAAATAATGCGAACTCAAAAAACGAATCAGTCACAGAGGGAACCACTTTGCGAGAGTTTATTTTCAGCTCAGTGCTAAATGAAATATTTCAAAGAGCGTATAGTTGTAAAGGATTTCTCTTTGCAACCTTATGAGTTAATTTGGGTTTATCTTCAAGAGATGACGTCATAATGTCTCAAAACACCAACAAATGTAAAAGCATGCATGTTGCAGTTAAGCTGCTTGATCTGATGCATATTTGACAAGAATACACTGTTCAAGCTGCAATGCACTGCACTGCGTCCTATGCTTTTTAACGGCAGTCCTCAATAACACATTTTGTCATTGGGTCTTTTAACTGCAAAAAGTGCAATTAAATCTGTCCCACATGATGATGCTCAGACTCATTTGGACATCTCTGATTCGCTCTCAGTTTGCAGTCTTTGACAGGTTAAGTGAGATAACCCAACTGAAATGTTACAAGGTGATAAGCATACTGGTACACTTTCAATTAGCAGAAACGCTGTGGTGTCTGCTATGGGACCTGACTGTAATGAAAGTTATATCAACCCAAGGTGTCTCTTCTAACCTCATCTCCACCACTTCCTGTCGACTTTCTTCATACTTCCTCTGCCACTCCAGTACTTCTTTCTCTTTTGTCACAATCTATGAAGGGTAGCAAAGTTGTTAAATATAGATTAACATACTCATACATACTCAGTACTCATACTGAGTATGAACTTTCTCGTCCAAACAAACTAATGCAACATTTGCGACTCAGAAATTAAAAATAAAAACCTCTTCTCGTGCAATGTCCAAGGACTGGTCCAGATCTTGAGGCAGGTGAGGACTCTCCCCTTCGATGTAGCTGCTGATGGTGGTGGTCCTGGTGTACAGTGAGCTCTTGGGCACAATGTTTTCCACTGAAGACACGTCTCTGTGCTGCTTCCAGGAGCCAGTTGAGAGGACAGAAAGGAACGGAAACATGACCAGTTACAAATCGGACAGTTAGAAATGCAGCGTCCCTCATCCCTGGGCTCATGCGCACATTCTCAACGGGATTTCCTACGCCATGTCTCAAGGCAGCATGGGACTGTATAAAACTGTACCACACAGCAAAACCAGCGCATAAATGAGGCAAGCTGGCGATGTTTCTGAAGACTTGGTCCGCCACCACATGATTGGATGAAACGGTCTTCATTGCCGCAGTATAAGCCACGTAATTGGCCGATGCTGGCCCCAGCTGAGCGATCATGATCGCCTGCTGCTTGCAGTAGCTCGAGTGTGAGTTGCTCCAAGCAAGACAAAAGAAGAAGGGCAGCACATAATAAACAGGGTATGGAAGATAGGGGAGTCGACCAGACAGCAACGGCGCTATTAGTTATGTCTTATGGGATGGTGTATAGTTTTTGAGCTTTATAATTTAGGAGAATTACATCAAGTCCTTGTATAATCACAAAACCTATAATGTGAAGAGAACATGAGGTATGTTAGGATACTTATGCATTCATGTGTGAGGCAGTGTGGCTTCTGATGGCTCCACTGCACGTGGGAAACGCACTAATAAAATGCTAAAACCAATCTACGCTCTACAACTGTTTTGTCCCCTAAAAGGTTGCTCAGAGAAGGATTTAGTCATCCTTAAAAGGGCTGGATTACAGGAGGATTTAATGAAAATTTGGAGGATTAAAAAGCTTAAGGAGACAGATCTATTAATAAAAAGTAAAAAAAGGGACACAAATGTTTTATCTGGCTCAAGCATTAGTATGAAAGCACTTAACTTAATAATAATAAACTTGTAGATCTACTTTGGAGAGCTACTGTAACTTTTACTCTAATTCTTGCAGAGAAAATCAATCTCTGTTTCTAGATTAACAATTCCAGAACAGATTGTAAACACTAAATTAAACTACTACAAAATGCAAAAAAAAAAACTAGCAAGGACTTGTTGAAAAGTTGCATCATTGAACCCTGTAAAATATGAAAAATAAGAACTTGCTTTTCTTTGTTTTATAAGGACATTTAAATGTTATTTCTTAAATCTCTAAAATGCAGACAAGATGACCAAATTTGAATGTAATATAATGATTGTTTGTGTTTTCCTCACTAATTAAGTTTAAGGTGTATTTAAAGGGGTGCTAGAATTGAAAAGCAGACTTTAGCATAAAACAAAGTACAAAAAGAGGTACTAGATCTATAAGTAAAAAAAGAATAAAATCACAAAACAGCTAAATATCACTCTGGATGTGACACTTCTGGGATCAGCTGTACCTTCAATCTGCAGTGCAGTCTGTATTTGGACCATGACTTTACATTTCATTGTTAGTGTTGTAAAATGTCCTGTTTTTTTAACATTACTGGACATTATTTACATCCCAACTGGGTAAATAGTTAGGAATAAACACAAAACGGGGGCTAATATGTTTGAAGGAACTGTGTGTTTTTGGCTTTTAACACTTTGAATGTGACATTTACCCATTTTTTTAAACTGAAAGTGAGTGACTTAACTTCTTAAACAAGCGAATCAAACAGTGAAACTGAGCGAGTGTGTTCATGGCCAAACACGTGGACTGCACCAAAGCTAGAACCATGCTACAGGTAGAAACAAACAGATCACAGGGGGATGATGTCATTCTTACTTTGAGTAAAGGCGAACCATTGATATTCCACCGCCGTGTGACAGGTTTCTTTAGTCGAGACTGTAAAACGTGCAGGACAGCAACATGACACATGGAGGCATCGAGGACCAGAACGCGCTCGCCCCAGTTGTGTGAATGTTTATGAAGCACTGTGATCCATTTAGCTACCATACATTTCTTGGCATCTTTCTCGTTCCACAATTTTTCAGCTATTTCAACAAATCATAAATCAAAGCGTTCAGCTCTTTCAGGACAATCCTGGTGCAACTTTAACTTTTTGAAATGTTTAAACTTTTCTGCCACTTTTTTCCTCACAGAAAATGAATTAAGCTCATTTTACATCCAGTT